>CM060639.1:22473268-22945768 GCA_030578275.1 Meda fulgida
ATATGTGTGTGTGTGTGTGTGTGTGTGTGTGTGTGTGTGTGTGTGTGTGTGTGTGTGTGTGTGTGTGTGTGTGTGTGTGTGTGTGTGTGTGTGTATTTATTAGAAATACAACAAAAATACCTATGAATTTCAACAAATTTAATATTATTTTAACCTAAAAGGATTTGTAACAATGTGTGTATTATATGTATTATAATAGTATGCGTCAAAGTTCATAAATTATCTTTCTATTATTTACTGTAATATTTACCACATCTACTTACTATAGGGTTAGGATTAGGGTTTGGTTTAGGTTTAGTTGCATGCAGTTATGCATAATTAATAGTTATTAATTATGTTAGTAACTGCATGTAACAATGACACATTAAAGTAAAGTGTTACCTGTCTTTCTATGACAAACTTATATAGAATTGTTATATCTGAATATTCAACCCAACACATGCAGTGAAGCCTACAAAAAGGTATCTGCAATTTCAGTTCCATTCATGAAGATGTTCTGTAAAGTTGTAAAATGGTTTATGATAATATTTTGCATAATATACATAGTATTGTGTTGACAATGTTTCAGCGTCAATCGTGCATGTACTTTTGACATATGAATACCTACCGTACACAAAATACAAATGATGACACCATGGAAATAGAAAATTCAAAAGTACAAAAACAGCATCTAAAGGACAATTCCCACCGTGCTTGAAGATTTAAGCACAGACTCTTTAATGAAAAGACGTTTTGGTGTGTTTTCACGGCGTTTATCTCTGTTGAAGAAAACATAAGTACCTAACTTTCATTATTTTAGCTTAGAAGCCTAGTGGGAGTCTGAGGTTCAAAAAAAAGGCTTGTGGAGAAAATAGCACAAATAAGTCGGTTATCTCTGTGGAGAACCGACGACGAACAGCGAGTCTTTCTTCATCTCTCTCTCTCTCTCTCTCTCTCTCTCTCTCTCTCTCTCTCTCTGCATATCACTTTGTCTAGATGCCGCTAGGACCCTCTCCCATGTCTTATAACATAAGGCACTTCCGCTGTCTGCATTGTTCTCGCATGTCACTGAATCCGCGCCACTTTGGACCGCTATCTGTGCCCTTGTTCCTTTCGTTTCTGCATGCATCTTTAAAATAAATAAAGATACAAATATGCAATATTATAGAACATTGTTAAAAAACCCAAAGCACGCTTCCTTTGAGGTAATGGCACAGTAAGCCAGACGTCACTGATGGCTCTCCAGCACTTAATTCAGCCAATACCAGGAAAGAGTCGTCCGGGGAATACAGGGACTGCCCGCAGAGCTCAGACCATCAGAATTAAAGAGCATTACCAGTGCAATTCAGCCATTTCCACTCTGAACACGAGAGAAAACGTCCTCGGAAAATTTCCTCAGGAAAAGCATTTTGAGCTAATGTCCATTAAAGCAAATGTCCCCGAGTCATTTCTATTATGTCGCAAGATCTAGGTGTTGATTATTTGAAGCGCTTGAAAACAGCCACCTATTTTTTTATATACACTTTTTCAAGAACTATAAGCATTTGCAACTCTTTAATTTTGTATTTTTATTACAAACCTGGGGATAATAAAACGTCCTGCAGAAGAAACAATTTCTGTTATCATTAGTCGCAATGCCACGCCAAATATTGGTTGCTTAGAATAACATAATAGCAATCTACTCTTACTATTTATGCAGTACACTCTTAAATATAAAGGCCTCAAAAGGGAGTTTTCACAGCAATGCCATAAAATAATCATTTTTGGAACCTTTCAGTGACCAGTTCTCAGAATAACCTTTTTTTATTTTGGTTCACAGGTTCCATGGAAGTTAAAGGTTCTTTATGGAACCATAGAAGCCATTAAATAACCTTTATTTTTAAAAGTGTATATATAATGTATATTGTGCAAATCTAGATTCTGTATGCATTAAATATTCTTATCCCACAATGCAATGCATCTATAGATCTTCCATTTCCAGTGAAATGAATGAGCCATAACATCATCTGCCATTTTTAACATGTTTAACTCATCTTTACTCATTGATCGGACAAGAATGAAAACATTTGTAATGGAAAATTACCTAAAAATGATTTAGAACTGCATATAACCCAATGCAACATGATGCATTAAATAGTATGTGCTGATAATATACAGCACATACAGCAGTATTTCGTGAATTAGTATTCCGTTTCCAAACATAGCCACAGTTTCATCTCCGGCATTAGCTTTAAAATAATGTCAAAAGCATTGTGTCCCCAAGCTTTCAGGAGTTTGCAACATGAAGTAAGGAGACGTGTTTTGTCTGATGAGCAATAAGAGCTACACGCTCTATTCAGACAAATGGAAAGGCAAGAACATGATGTTACGCTCAGGAAAAAAACACAGACGCATGAAATATTAATCAGATATTTACTCACAGACATGTCATCTCAAAACAGTCTTAGGGGCACTGGGAGAACGCTTACATGTGATTGACGTATGCCAGGAAGTGTGTGTGTGTGTGTGCAGTTTGTGCGTGTGAATGGATGATTGAATGGGATGGGAGCATGTTTGGAAGCATGGGGTAAAATTAGGCCCAGGCCGAGACCTGCTTTCTGGCTAAATATTCCAGCTGGCAAAAAGGTGAGCGCTGTCTTCCCTTGAGAAACAGCTTCTCTAGGGCACACTACTCGGCTCGGCCCTTTGCTTGGCATATGGTATTCTAACATGCTTTAGATTTCAGACTACGGGCGAGTTGTTTCGTGTATTCTTGTTGGTTTGTGTCTGTGGCTAAATAATTGATTTCATCTTTTAGTGCTTGTTGTTTTCATTACACTTGATACTTTGTTCACTTTGCACACAAATCAAATTGTTTTTTTATTTCTGATCTTTAGGACTGACTTTTCTCACCGTTATTTATCAGTCAGATCTGTTCCTTCAGTCAATATTGTATCTAACTAAAGTAATGTCAACACGATGCTGATCCTTGTGAAAAAGAAGTGCACTTAATTGTATTGAGTGTCCACTAAATCTTAAAAGCATATAAAAAAACAGCAACAACTACAGATCATATAATATTAATGAAAAAAGGGCACTTATACTATTGTGACTGTTTCTTAACACACTTCAGTACACTTAAAAGTGCACTTTTTATAATGTCAAATTAAAAGTTTTACTTTAAAGTACAGTTTTGTCTTGCTTTACTGTAAAAAAAGTTGCTGCCTTCAATTTTTAAGTACAATCACCTTGGATGCTTAAGTCATTTCAACTTAAATGACCTTAAAATGACTTTAAATGAGTTGAATCTTGTATAACTTGTAAAAAAGTAGAAAATTGCTCAATTTATTGTGATGAGTGTAAAATCATATGTTGCATTAACTTATTGATCATATCATTTTTTTAAAGTGTATGTTGATTAACTAAACCACATGTAAAGTACTTGATTATAATTGTAACTGTAATGTTTTATTCAAAATTACTATATTTTAAATATACTAAATTGCAACTTCAATACAAATGTGTAATCACACATATATTTTAGTATGTCAAATGAGTTTTAATAGAATTTACATTGTTTTTGTTTATTTTAGTTATAAATGCTTGTCTGTACATTCCGAAGCACTCTTTAACCATATTTCAGACAGTGAAGTGGTTCAGAAAACATCCTAAAATGTAGCTAACTGCATTTTATATAAATTGAAACTATAATACATTACAATAACATGCAGTTAAGTGTCCGACAACATTGCTTTCAGTTTGTGCTTAATTGTTTGAAAGTATATTATTTCTGTAATAAGTACTCTTTTTGAAAGTATTCTATAATGTACTTAAAGTCCATTGTGAAATCTTGTTATGGTCCTGTGGTCACAAAAGGTATGAGAGAACATTTTACGTTTTCTTACGTAAACAGGGTCCAAAACTGCTCACCCGTTCACACATTCGCTACACACAGAATAGTTCACTATATAAAGAAGGAGCGTGAGACACAGACCTAATATTGCACACGTTGTATGACGTTACACTCACAATATTTCGCAAACATGAAAAACTGATTTTTGCTCTCCAGACCACAATACATTAACTAGATTGAAGTTGCAAACAAATCTGATGTGTACAGAAGCAGAGCAGTCAACTAAAGAAATTAATATATCTTTCTTTCCTCTGTCATATTTATATTGTTTTTCCGCGCAACCACGCACTTATGTCTGTCTAACTTTTCTTTCTTTCGCTGTACCCTTCTTTCTGCTCTAAATTGCAGCTTCTCTTACCTAATTCTGCAGCATATTTCTTTGCCACAGGAGGTGGTTATGACAAATTAGAAGTCTACAAATGTTCTGATAGTGTAAAGACTCCAGCTGTCACCAGGGAGATGGTGATCAGGTTTCTAAGCCGCATGGTCTCCTGGCGCCACGAAGAGTTCCATATGGTCATCCAAATGCTGCGCCTAAATACACACGTACACAAACACACACACGCATACACATTCACATAAACACACACAGACACATGCGCTTCCCTCCTCGCTGCAGCAAATTTACTAAATCAAGTCATTTTGCTTCTCAGTAATACCTCTTTATGTAAACTCAAAGTTGAGGAAATTAGCTTTGCTCTCTCTTCTAGCATATAATAAATCATAATGAGGTTTATGAGCTAATTGAGGCTCTTCGTTAATGTGATTTTATCACAGGTAAGGGGTAATGCACAGCCATCCGGCCTTATAGCTTTAAAAAAGAAAAAAAAAACTTGGAATTAACAACAGACATTTCTTCAAATATTTAAAAAATAATAATAATTAATATCATAAATGATTATATTACTAGGTAGTATAGTGAATTAGCAGCATAATATATGAATACATAATGCGCAATCACATGTGTGTTTATTGGGAATTTACAATGGCTTTGAGCTCAGCCAATCAGAATCAGAATATTATTTGGTAACACTTTATTTTGAGGTGATTATAAGCAACTAACGCTAAACCAAACCCGGTAACACTTTATTTTACAGTGTCCTTGTTACATTATGTTACACTTACCGTAGTAATAACAGTAAATTATGCATAATTAAGTGCAACTAACCCTCAACCAAATCCTAAGGCAACCCTAACCCTTTAGTAAGTACATGTTATTGCTTAATACTATTCAGTATTTAATATATAATGACAATGTAACAATAAATTGTAAACCCTAACTGTAATTTACTTTAGGGTTAGGGTTTGGTTTAGGGTTAGTTGCATGCAATTATGCACAATTAACTCTTATTACTAATGTAATAAGTACAATGTAAAATGTATCAAAACTATTATAGTTTTTATTCACATTTTGAATTTGAAGATTTTCATTTAGATTTTGTTTGTTTTCATTTTAATTTTACTTAAAGTTGTATTAATTTTGTGTTATTCCTGTTTTAGTTATTTTAGTACATGAACATGAGAAGTGTTGCATTGACACCTTTTTTAAACACAGTTAAAGTTTATTTTATTGGTTTAAAAATGTTATATTTTGGTATTAGTTAACTATATGTAGCAATTGTTTTATAATTACCATGATACCCTCTGGACACGATGGAGAGCTTGTTTTTGGCCAGTTTTTGATGCAGTATATGGGCATGGCGGCAGTCCAGTCTTGCTGTTAGCCTGTCTCATCCGCTGTCATTGTGTCCCTCATTTGGGCTGTTTTGCATGTAAAAAGGCACAGCTACTGTAATTGCTTGCATCGCTGCAATAATGGAAGGTCGTGTGTAATTACGGCTCCGTCGTAGCCCTCAGCCATGTCTGGCCCATGCCGGCCTGTTTGAAGGGATTAGCAGCCATCAGCAGAGACAGACACAGTCGCTCGACCCCCTGCACATCCGGACAACAAGCCCACGCTTTCACAGCTGATATTAGAGAGAAATCGCACAAACTAAATGAATCTGGGGTGAAAGAGGGGGACAAACTGTAGATTTTATGGCTAACACTGAAGGAGGGCATAATTGGTTTGTCAAGGAAATAATAATGAAAAGGTAAAGATATAAAGCATTGCTTTGCCATTTTTAGAGAATATTTGATTTGCAAATGACTTGACGAGTGCGGTTTTCATTCCTGTGCTGGTGCGGATTCTTATTGAAGCATGAAGTTGGGGAATGTAAAAAATGGGTCATCTTTTGTTTATTAACTAGCCAACAAAGCAATTTTCAATGATTTGCGACTTCAGATTGCTATTTTTTTTTAGTTAACTAAAACTAAAACCATTAAAAAAAAAACATTTACTTGAAATAAAATACATCTTTAACTGCAATAAATAATACCAGACCTCAAAATAAAGAGCTCAGATATAATGCTGCCTTCATGTGCTATCAGAAACGTCCAACCTCACACTTCTGAAGTCGAGATTACGAGCTCGTCGCATTCAAGTGCAGTGTTGTCAGAAAGAACAGGAATCATGGAGGACAGCAGGTTAAAATCTTATTAAAGCCAAAATTATATTTAACGACCCATTCATTGACAACCATATAAACATTCACCGTGCTATCTAGATGGTCAGCTTGCTGATAATTCTGGAATTTCGGTCTAATACATACTATTGTTTGCTGTGTATAAAACATACAACATACTTCAAATGATTTTTCATGTGTAATGCACTACTTTAACAACAAGACAAAGCTGTTGTGGAAAAACTTAATCAAGCATACCTGTCACGATAACATTCATTCTGCGCTAAGGTCATGTTTAAAGTTTACGGCCCGCTCTTCTCGACAACTTGGCTGTCAAACTGATCCTCAAGCTTCCCAGTGGTAAATACCACTTGAGGGGGTGTTCACATCACGTCAACATTTTTATTAAATTACATTTGAATTACATTTTATTAGATCTCGGTTCCGGTGTTTTTGTATTTGTCGACATTAAACATGACTTAACATGACCTGACATGACTTAACTGATGGTCATGTTTAAGTCACATGACTGAACCAAATGAATAGCTGATATTTGTAGTAACCTGTATATTTACTGTATTTTAACTATTTTAATTTAAACGGAATTTAAAAGGAAATTATATTTGCATGTTCTGGAAATTAGAGAAACTTAATATCAGTTCAGCTCAAATTAAAATCAACATCTATAGTTAAACTAGCCTATGTAGTAACTTAAAGGGTTGCAAAGTGTTAGTAACTTAGTTTGTTAGCCATGTACCACAATTCCAAATATTTGTGTTTATTAATCAAAATAATTTTAAAATAAATGAAAGACATACAATACAGATTAATGGCTGTCCAGTCGGCTGTAATGATGTGCACAACAAAGGAGTAGAGAAACAGGAGAGAGATCGCATGATCTAATCGTAAACCACATAAAATGGAGTATGTTGAGAACCACTGTCATAGACGATAGCGGACACTGAACACAAAGAACTCCAGGCTTAAAGGCCCAATGATGTGCCTTGAAACGCGCAGCATTATTCAATGTGTTGACGTCATTTCCACTAAAATTGGAAGACAGGGCGGGGCATATCGAATAGCTCCTCCCCATTTTTAAAATAGCCAATAGCGTTTAGTATATATCAGATCGCTAGAGCCGTTGATCTCGGTAAAGCCACTGTTTCCTCCTAATCTCTAACCGTTGCTCCTAATATCCTCCATATCGCTTTGAAATGTGTGGTATGTGCCGACTCGCGCATATGATTCGCTCTGTGCTTATCGTGTCTAGGTGTGTGTGCGCTGCAGCGGTTCGCGTCACACTAACATGAAACCAGACCTCATCTGCCTCAATGGAAAGCTTATTTACACTGTCTGAATCGTACCCTATCCCCTATATAGGCTTCATATTCTAGAGAGCATTTGATTGGACAGGAAATCTGATGAGGAGCTGAAGTGCAGAGTGATGTCATACAATTCATTGATCCATATTGGTGGAAGTGAGAGACTAAGTTTTGAGTGTTTATTTCTTCTAAAGGCAAATTTTGTCATTGTTTTGTAGCACACTAGCATATAGATAACAGTAAGCCTGACATATTCAGACTAAAAGCAAAAAAAAAATGATTTCATGGGGACTTTAAATATATATATATACAGTATATAACATAATCGAGGATAACAGAAACAGGTGTGTGGAAACGAATTAACAGCCAGTGAAACTATAGGATGATTGATTATCTAATGTCTTGATGAATAAACCATTGCATTACTTACGGATTACTCAAATTACAAAGATTAATTTTGCCGTTAAAACACTGTAAGAAATTATTTGTACTTGTAAACAAAGTTTAAAATTATTTGTTTTTCAAGAAGATAAGGTCACTCTTTAGTTTAGGGCCCAATTATCACTATTAACTAGTTGCTTATTATAATGCATATTATTAGGATATTGGCTGTTTATTAGTAGCCTACTTGTAAATCACATATTCATGCATTATTGTGCACGACCATATTCTACATCCCTTAATCCATACCTAAACTTAACAACTACCTAACTAACTATTAATAAGCAGCAATTAGAAGTTTATTGAGACAACTTTAACTGAGTTGTGGTTAATAGTTTTAATAGTGAGAATTTTTCCCTAAACTAAAGTGTCACCGAAGATACTTCATTTTATTTCACTATTTCAGTTCTACTTAAAAGATTCAATGTTAATTATTAATTGCTGTTTCTTTGTAATAACTTTTAAAGTGTAGCAATTTCTGGGTGAAAATTGTTTCAGAGTAAATTCTACACCAATTTTTAAAAAAAATTTCAGTGTACTGTTAGAACGTCCCAGCTTGTCACCTGTAATTACGGTAATTACTGCATGGCGTGAATGCAGCATAAATCCTCTTGGAAAAAGTTGTCTTTGCTGAAGTTGAAATGTTAAAATTTAGTAACATTTATTTCATGAAATCACATCAGTTATGTGTAATATGTAGCGTGCGAATATTTGATTTAAATGGAAATGCAAATGCAGATATGATATTGCTTCACTTTGAGATGTCGCGGTGTTCTAGGGTTGAGATCTAGAGGACTATAATTAAACAGCGCTCGCTGCTGATGTCATTACCCCAGCGTGGAGGTGGAGACTGGCCATGCCAAGGCACCTGTTGTTGTGAAGAGAGGCATCTGATATCATTACCAACCCAGCCGGATTGCCACAGTCTCCCGCTGCGGTGAGAACTGTACCAAACCCAAATCCCAAAGCATGAGCTCCAACACTTACCCTGCCAGGGGAACACATGGTATATAGCTTTTATTTTGGAGAATGCACATAATAATATATTTATTTACATTAAGAAGAACATGCTGCAGGATGAGCTCACTTTTGGCACAGGAAGAAAGTTCGACTGGACCGTAACGGTTATAAGACGAAGCCAAAGATTAGCCTAGACGGTAATATGCTAATATCTGTCCTGCAGTGTTAAGCAGCAGTTAACTAAGAGCAATAGCACACATTTAACTAAATGTATCAATAGTTTAACAGTACCTCAGCTCAAGTTATTATTTTTAATATGACCTTATAAGATCAATTTGAGGTAATCATCAAGTGCATTGTTTAGTTTGAAGTGTCATGCATTTTCCGTTCATTTCCATGCACAGGGTAATACAAAAAGAACAAAAAAAAAACTTTTGAAAAAGTACTGCGCCCAATTGTATTGAATGTGCACTTGTCGTGTACTTCAGATTTTAAAACTGTTATGCACTTTTAAGTGCACTTCGTAATAATGTCAAATTAAAAGTTTACTTTAAAGTACATATTAAATCAGTGTGTTTGAATCCTTCGTTCCAGTAACTTTGACTAACGTACTAAAACACATTTAAGTACTTGATTATAATTGTTTTATTTAATGTTACATTTAAAGTTAATATATTTGAAATGTTCTAAAAAGCAACTTAATCACAAATGTGTGATATATAAATTACAAATATGATATATAATAGAAATTACATTAAAGTATATTTTAGTTTACCATTGAAATTGTCAAAAACTAATTTTAACCATATTTCAAAGACAATAGAAATAATTATGAAAACATTTGAAGATGTACTTAAGTCCTATACTTGGTGGGTTATAAAAATCACTCTTAAATTCAACTAATTGAACTTAAAAGATATACTATAGACTTAATATATTATTTTATACAATAGTTTATTTTTTACAATACATTTATTATATTTAGTTTGCTCTTAAGTTTATTCTTAAGTATTATTTCCTTAATAGGTATAAGGAAATATAAAATTATCATTTCTCTTTACTCTTTATAAAAGCATATTAAAGTGTACTTCTTTTTCACAAGTAATAACTGATTCATTTGATCTAGCATAATGCAATTGTCACCATAGCCACTAATATGTATAATTTGTTCATACTTTTCATCATGAATTTTTTTTTACTAAAACAATGTACTTTATAGAAGACAGCATAAGTCAAAAGGTTGCCTTTCTATGTCCTAAAATATGTTTTTTTTTTACAGAGCAAAGCATAACTATAAATCATCTGCAATGATAGTGTAATGAGAGTAAAATGTCCATTCCCCAACTTTATTATAGCCCATATCAGCAATTACACGCAATGATTGTGGTTTCAGAGTTTGCTTCCGTCTCATGACCATATATCATAAAATCACGTCTACTGCATCATAAAAAAAAAGAAAAAAAAAATCTTAAGATGACAGCTTGTCTATTTCCTCCTCATTTATTCAGCAATATGCAAATATGAGGCTAACAATGGGGCTAATATGATTTTTAAGATGCAATATTCTCCCAGGGTACACCCCTCTGATAAAACAATCTCTTTGATTGTATTAATCGTATGAAATTCATTTCCAAACATCTGCGAGGAATAAGCTCACTGCGCCGTTCATTTGGTACCTGTTTCTTTTTTTCGTGACTGCCTAGAAAATCATTAAATAAGTGTCATATAGCTCAAAGTTGGTATCAATTACCGAAGTTGCAATTGTGTCTCTCTTCCTCTAATCGGTCTCGAGGGATGGCTCTCTAATGAGTATGTTGTCTTCTTAGCGGCTAAATCACTTCGACTATTACATCTGTCAGAATAGCAGAGCCCTATCTCTCATTGAGACCCCCCACCCCCACCCGAACACGACTCTTACTGGGTCAATCTGCCAACCCCATCCCACGCGAAGTATTAAAGATTAATATTTCTCCCTTAGCATAAACAAAACTGCTCCACCTCATTTAGTAGGGAAATGCTTGCGCTAATATCACAATAATTGCACAAAATAAACTTGGGAGCTTTTAAACTCACAAAAGATAAATACACTTTGCATTTCAATAAACCGATTTGATTTGCAAGATGTATATATATATATATATATATATATATATATATATATATATATATACATTTTAAAAAACTACCCCCGTTAGGATTTGAAGTGATGTTTTTTTATGCCAAGTGGTCAGTCCAGGCCTCCGCTGGGGAAGTTTTGGCCACAGCATGTTACTGTTTGACAGACTTGAAAAATTGGTGTAAGTGCTGGAGCTGTAATGGAAATACGGCAAACCCCAGAGACCGCCAGTCAAGGACAAAGGGGAAATAATATCATAATCTGCTTTCAACCACTCCCCTGACCCAGGGGTAGAAGCTGCCGTGCTCCCAAGATCCTACTGTACACACGTACACACACACACCTACATCTGGACTACATTGTGAGGTCCGCTGGCCTCCAGTGGTGGTGCACCAGCGGTCGAGCACGGGTGAAAACCAGGGCGGCATGCACCATAGTGGGAGCGCTCCATCACTCTGGCCCCTGGCTTTGACAGGCCTGATCCTGACGCAGGCAGAGGCATGCTGGGAAGGTATTCTGTATGAGCTTAATGGAATACTCACCCACATCACCTGTCCAACTGCATTCTCCTGACAGAGAAATACACACTCATTCACACAAACACACGTTCACAGCCAAGTCAAGCAGTCCACCGCACAGTAGGCGACAAGCATCAACAGAAATCCACTTCACACACCTCACAAAAACACACTCACTCAAAAAAGAAATATAATAATTTTTAGATTAAAGGTGATTTTTGTATGTTAAAAAAAATATTTGTAGTCCACTCGCAAAGCAAAAATTGGAAGTTTATAATTTATAAAAGCACTTATATTACTTTTATCTGTTCAAACTTGTGTAATATTGAAGCTGAACAGTTGTTCTCATCATTTTGGGGTTTGGACGTTACAATGACGTAAAATGACGTTACAACATTGAACAACTTTTCAGAGAAAGGGTTAGTAAGCAATTTTTCACACTAAAAATCATGTTAACATGCATAATATTAATAATAATAAATATTGTTTTCCCTTTTTTAAAGAAACAAATATAAGAAATACATGTTTGTGGCAATCAACATTAAACCATAAGTGCTATGGATTGAGATTACCTTGCATTGAACCTGGAGTATACCATTAAACTACTTTTATTTTTTTATGTGTCCGTGTTACAGTGTAATTATGGATTTAAAGTACTGAGAAATATTTAACTACATGTACTTACTATAGGGTAAGAGTTAGGACAAAGGTTTGGTTTAGGGTTAGTTGCATGTAATTATGCATAATTTTATAGTTATTACTATAGTAACTCCATGTAACACGTGTAACAATGACACTGTAAAATAAAGTGTTATCAAATACTTTAAATTCCAATCCATATATCATCTGTACAACAAGTAAACCAATGTTTATTCTGCCAAACGCTGTTATTTTAACATTTGTATATACTATTATAGTATTTATTAATATTTTACATTTTTATATTTTCATTTATAATTTCGATTTAAGTTGGTTTTCATAATTTTGTTATGTGCTTTTGTCATTTTTAGATATTTTTGTTTTAATTATTTAGCTTAAGTTAATTTAATTCAGTTTTAGTTAAAGTAATTTTTCAAAAAAGGCAAAAATGTAAATGTTTGCATTTTTCAAGTTTATTTCATTATATTTCAATTTATTTCAAATTTATTTCAATTACCTGAATTTAATTTAAGTTAAAAAACAGCACTGCTGTGGCTCCATCTGAACTGCTCTTTTTGGGCATCCAAACCAGCAACGTTGAAATTCTAAAGTGTGCGACCAATGGACACAATACTATCCCATGAGGCCACGGGACAGCAGTGGCGGATGGCCAACATGGCAGATGCAGTATGTCCGGATTATAGTCATACTATACAGAACATACTTTTTCAATGGTTGCAAAGTCGTACTAATTCAAAAGAATAGCCTACTCTGAGAGTATGTGCTTTCGGACACAGCCAGTCGTTTTTTTTAATTGACTTTCTTAAAGCTGTGGTCGACAACTTTTAGATTAAAGTCCTGCTCTAACTCTCAGAAGGAGTCATTCATCGTGCAGCAGGGACTCGTGCATCCAGTCCTCTCGACGTCGTCAGTCTCTGCCGCGCACCGAAAGGTCACGTCTTTTTCCTCATCATTTACCCTTAATGCAGCCGGAGTAGTGGAGGGGTCAGGTGTCGTGTGGTCAGGATCGGTGGGCAGGGAAGCGTATGGCCGATAATCAGCATCATGCATTAGTGTCATCTCTAATGACCCATTTACTCGATGCGGCAGAAAGACCTGCCCGGGAGACTTCACTACGTCCCCAAAGGTCTCCACTAATGGGCACCTGGGAGTCGGAGTGCAGGGAAAGGTATTGTTGGCAATTCAACCTGCAGAAAAAACGTCGCTCTGCGATCCGGGTTCTCAGGACCCGCACGCAGCAGTCATCCGAGCGCGGGTTTCTCTGGTATCGCGTGAGTAATAGTCATGGGGTCAAGTATTGATTTAATTTGGAGCACTTCCCTGAGGGAACGGCTTGCTTTATTATTGCTATGTAATAAAGTCATTATGTACATGGGTTTGACGGGCATACCTCAACGCTGATGGGTATCATGCTAAGGCGATGAAGGCTTAATAATGGATTATCAATGATTTTTATGACACGTCATAGATCACATGTGAAAACGGTCACCCTGACCCCTCCACTACTCCGGCTGGATGTCACTGCAAGTGCACGTATGAAATCCATGTGTAGTTGCACAGCTAGTAGCAAGCTCTCTCTCTCACATAGACAAAGCTGCATTAGTGGAAAGTTATATTGAAGTAACCTTTACATGAGCACTGATATTTCATGTGCTCTGCATTACCTCCACATGTAACCCGCTTGTTAACGCAGTGGCACCAAAACCTCCTCCATCAGGCGGCGTCTATTAGCCCGAGTGCAGTATCAGTCAAACACACTCTAAAAAGGACAAAAGGAAGTATCCATCTAAACATAACCTTTCCAGCTTTGATATTTATGATAAAAGCCATTAGGCCCGAGAGGAGGATTGCTTGAGCAAGGGCTGTAAGTTCAATGCTGAAGATGAGCTGCTTCTCACAGCTTTTGTCCTTCTGCAACAGAAAGTGAAGACTAGAGGTACATGAGCAGATCAGTTTTATGGATATTCAGCAAAATGACTTTTTCTATGTGTTCTGCACATCAAATGATGATTTAGTTTTTTACAAGGTTAAAAAAAAAAATCCTACCCCTGGTTTCACAGACAGGGCTTAAGCCTAGTCTCAGAATAAGGCCCTGTTTACACCTGGCATTAAGATGCGTTTTGGTCAATCAGATCACAAGTAGATAACAGAAACACATCCCAATGTACACCTGGTGTTTCAACCCGTCTCTTTTACCCACTTTTATCCACTTCTGTCCTGATTTCTTCAAGGGAAGTGTCTATAGGCGGGTAAATGTGTTTTTTTTTCAAAAGATTTTTAAATCTAATGGACGTAATAAACTCACACAGTTTACATTTGAAAATGACCAGAGAAAACAGCATTAACAGCAAGCTACTTAAATATCCTTGTATCCTAATATTGAACAATGGCCTAATCCTGGCTTATTCTATCCCTGATTGTGCAACCAAGGGATAATATTCCTTTAAAGAACGGAGTGTGCATCTGTACTGTAGGAAGCACCTCTGAATTTGTCTCTGTCTGTCTAAAGGTCCAGAGGTCCTCCTGGGTCCTGCTCCTGTCAGTGGTAGGCGTCGAGTGCACAGTTTACTCTAGTGTAGTCGACTGGTGTGGTGTTCTGCACTGCTGTGCCCTTACCTTCAGGACATTCGATAAGTAACTTCACATTTAAGCTGAGGTTAAGAGGACTCTCGGAGCATGTGTCATCCCCGATCCCATTTACAACACGCCATTTGAAGAACATTTGTACAATGTTTATAGCACAGAGTACATTTTATGGTTCTGGCTCTGAAACCAGAGGAGGTTAATATGCAATAAATACCTAAAATACCTAAACAGTGCAGGAAAAGTTTGATATTTTAAAGAGAATATTAAATTAAGGTTAATGAGTTGCTTTACTATTTACATGACTACATGTAAATTCTGTTTTTGAAACTAGTTCATTTGGGGAACTAAGATGAGGTAAATAAACATTGATAAATAGAGGTACATTTTGAATTTTATGAGCCATTTATATCGTGATGACAGCATTTGAGGAACTGGTAATTTAGAGTAAGTACATTAAAGTGCCATCATTTGAATAATGTCACATTTTTTACGTTTCATGCAGCCGCACGGAATTTGACACAATATTCATGATCTAGTTTCATCATCAGGCTCATATGATCAAAATGAATGAAGGAAATTCATATTGACTGTGATTGCTTTTTCAATAAACAGTAGCATTAAACATAGCTGTTCAAATTGTTTATGACATCTTTTCCCCAGTATTAGCTCACCGATGGGACTGAAATAAAGCTATATATTACGTTGCCAACGCAGACATGATGAGCCATATCAATAGCGTGCAGTTTTGCCTATGAATATATGATACTGGAGCGTGACACTTTCTTTGTCCTTTCATTTTTTGGGAAATGAATCCGAGCCGTCCGTCTTTATACAACCTCGGAGAATCTTGTCATACAGAGCTATGCGCTGACTGATTTTTGGAAAATGTATGTACCTCTAATTTATCATCCTCTGCCACAGGCGTTCCATTCCCAGACCGGGAGAATTTCAAAAGCCGTCGAACAAAAAGAGGACTACGAGAACTTTGTCCACTCAGTCAATCAGACGGAAACCCCGCTGTGACCAAATGCAGGGATGTTGTTTTCTCTGAAGCCTTCAAACAAGTGTCTTTCCCTTTACCCATGTAAATAAACTCTCTCACTGTTTGCTTGTGTCATTACTGGAGTTGATATTTTGCCTGTGGCCCTGATCAGTGTGGGACACAAAGTGAACTTCAAAGCAAAACTGAGATAGTGTGTGCAGCTGCTCAGTGTGTGTGTGTGTGTGTTTGTGTGCGTGTGTGTGTGGGGGGGGGTCTAGGTCTGTATGAAGAACAGACAGCGCTCAGCTGCCCAGCTTAATAAAGCTACAAGGGAACAGGGGGGGTTAAACCTAGAGACAAACATAGACACACTATATCAAAGCCATAGACGCTCCCTAATAAAACGAAATGTTACCCGTCCTGCTCATATTTATCTCGTTCGCTGCAGCCTCCATGTAATTCTTACACTCATCATGTATCACATCACTTTCAGCTTACTTTAGCACACTACAAACTCATAAACATAAGTATCTCCGGGGTATCGTTGTCCAACCCCTTTTTGGGGTTATGGGATAGCATTTCAAGGGAAAAATGCTTTTCTGTAATACCACCATTGACCTCTAGAGTGCGTTTGAGAGCAGCATATTGTCTAAAGGGCCTGTACATATTTTTCATGTGGGAGAGAAAAAAAAAAGCATTAATAATTCATTTACAAATATAGAAAAAATATTTGATTTAATATTAATATTATATTATATTATAATAAATGTACATTTATGAATTTATTCTATCATCTAATAATTATTTTCTTATAAAACTATAAAGCAATCTACTGAACATTCAAAAAACTATAAAAAAAAAACTAAATACTGAATAGTGCGTGACCACATAACTTAAACATTAGATATTTGAATCAGATACTTATATTACATTTTTGGAAGAAAAGTTGTGCTTTACTGCCATAAAGCTAGTCTGAAAAACAATAGTAACCTAAATATGGTAACTAGTTTTATTTAAGTAAAAAATATGTAATAACAAACCTAAACACTAATTTGTGTAATTTATACCAACAAAATTAATTTGTATAGTTGAATCAGGTAGAAATAGTTATTTACAGTGAAAATGGTAAGGTGTTTGTTGTTAGGTGGTTACTTACTAGCCTATCTATCTATCTATCTATCTATCTATCTATCTATCTATCTATCTATCTATCTATCTATCTATCTATCTATCTATCTATCTATCTATCTATCTATCTATCTATCTATCTATCTATCTATCTATCTATCGTCATCCTACACCATACAAAAATTGAAAGTCAGATCATTTAGAAAAGTAATAGTCCACCTCTCTTCAATAAGTTGCACAATTAGCAGCGTGTGACTTACAAGATTAAGGGGAACATTTTTTTTTTATCAAGTACCACAGTTTCTCTTTACTCTGCAGATCAAATGTATATCCCATAATAGCTCTTACAAGGCAGAGAAAACAAAGTAGAAGCATGTTTTTGTTTTTTTTCTTCAGAAAACCTGGATTGTTTCTCAATGGAGCGTTCCAGCGCACGGAGTTCAGTGTAAGTCACCGTGATGTGGGAGAAGATGTATTGCAGGTTAATGCTCTGAGTTAGATTGATCTGGCAAAGGGCATTACTTGTCTGTTCTAATCACATTAGCCGGCCATTACTCATGTGTCCATTAATTCATTACTTCATTTGTCTCCATGAATATTTAACAATGTCTTGACATCTTTATGGACTGCTTGTTCTGTCGCGCGATTAAAAAGAGCACTGTCCCTCAATAGCCACATGCTCACTATCAAGTGATAATTTGCCTCTTGAATTTATGGATGGCTAAAGTAATGTGGGTCTGACAGCTGCTTTTTTTTTATTTTTATTCAGCCTTATTCCACAACCAGATTTCACACACACACAAAAAAGTGTTTTACCAATTTCCCCATGGTTAAAAGAGCACTGAAAAAAATTATCTCGCATTTTCTCTGAACTGGCGATAGGATGACAAGGTGAGGTTGTAGCACTGTCTTTGTCTGACACATTTGATTGGCTCCAATACCATCTACTTTGCAAAAATAATCCGACCGCTGCCTCCACAACCATTATCTGGTCTTTACTTACGGATACAGATGAAACGTACTCGCTAACTAGCACCACACATGTACCACAAAGCCATAAACACTCACCAGGGTGGCAAAACCCATAGGAAGCAACAACATTGAGGCCATATTTGCATGATACCATCAGCCATTCTATTTGTAGAAAGACAAAAGTAGACTTTGACCACCTGAGGTTCCAGTTCTTTCTTGCGTGGTTTCATGGGATCTTCAGATTCAGTATGTGCTGCAGTATCTTCTATAACATTAAATGTTTTATAGACATAGCAGAATGTCCTTGGACATCCAAGACTTCCTAGGTCAACCAGAAAGACCATTGACAGCAAGTCTATGGTGGACCAGCATAAATCCATACCAGTTTAAACTGGTCTTCTTTAGCCGAGACTGCTTCACAAGTTTCCTAAAATGGGTCTTCATTGCAGCTGAATGACCTTGGGGCTCTAAAAGAACTCAAAATCAGAAGTCAGAAGCCTTCAGAGGAGCAATTTTGGTCAATTGAGCACTCGGAACTCCTCTGGCGCGCACAAACGGGACTTCAAATGACAACCTAGACTGGAGCAGGCCTGGTGACTTTTCCAGGATTGGATTAGAACGGCCGTCTCTAATGACCAGTGCTTTGCTCGCTAACCGGTGTCCTTCACAATGCCGAGGCCTTTCAGGACCGGAGATGGTAGTCAGGGTGACCTACGTACCTGCTGTGTTTTTTTGAAACCCAGACATTTTTAGCGGGGACTACGCCCCCTCTTCCCAGTTTCAAATAGCCCCCCCGAAGATTATCTTGAGTTCATATCACCAATTCAAATTGCTGGATAATCAGCATCAGATCAAATAGCATTCACTCCCTTTCCTCGTTTCCTCACTGCCTCATCTCAAATGGGTTCCTTGTCGATCACAATGAAATGGCCTTTTATTGTGTCTTTATTCTTCACAGTCATTATCTCTCTTCATATTCCTTTTTCCAAGAAAATATGCAATTTGCTAACATAAAGAACATGCATGTATGAGTGTGTGCGTCCTTCTTTTGCTGTATTGATGAAACACACTATCACAGTGTCAGGACGCCAGCGTCTTTTTCTCTTTGTCTGGAGGCTTTGATGAGAACATTTGTACAAGGCCTTTGATATCAGCACACTTTTAAATGGATTTTGTGTGCCCTAAAATATGCACACAATCAGGCCGAATTAGACAGATATTAGACAATGTTTAATGGAATTTCCTTCATCATACCGGTGCACCAAACATAGCTGTGATAGATTCTACACTTCTCTACCGTACACTGAAAATACACAGTATGCAATACATATTAAAATACATGCCCTGAATGTACACGTTTCATCTCTGCTTTTAATCTAGTTGAGCTTTTGGACCTCACTCAGAGCAGATTTCATTTAAAAAAAAAATGAAAACGATGTCGTAAAATTGCTTTAGGGATGATGTATGTTTGTGAGCAGAACCCATAAACAAGTTAACATTAGCAAGTTAGCACTTGGGTTTTTGGTTAAATGCCTGAAATAATATCTGTGGTAAGCAGTTTTTATTTTACAGGATAAAATACATCTGTAAAAATCCCTTGTGATATTTTTAAAGCCTTTACTTGTCTTGTAAAAGGCTTGCTAATATGACTAAATGATACTACAGAGGTTGTCAGTAACATTAAACGTCATCAGCTGAGCAGGTAAACTCATCTTCTCTACTGTACTGCATTAAAAGATTCTTTTAAGGGAACACCTTCTTAAAACAAATACTGAAAGAGTTGTCGGAAGCTTAGTGATTGTGATATACACACAAATAATCCCATATACATTTACATATACATTCACATACTCTAGTCTAGTATATGAAAAAGGGGCCAGTGGACCGTCAAATCTAAATGAAAAAATGGAGCAGTTAGCAAATCAAATGAAGCAGTTACCTTGGGATGGTCTACAGTGTTTTTTATTTATTTTTTTATTGGGGTCCACAAGGGGATAAGAGGGGGGGGGGGGGGGGATGACAGGAAAGTGTATTTTATAAAGTGTATTATTTGGGGCTGTATATATTTAACTTGTCAGAAATCATGATTAAGTCAACTCTTTATCTAACATAAGAGGTTGAACTTATTAATTTAATGTATATGTTTATATCTGTAAGATACATTTTTAACACAATTAATCAATTTAAACAAATCAAGGCCTGTTTTCACAGACAGGGTTTAGATTAAGCCAGGATTAGGCCTTAATTCTATTAGGATATTTAAGTAGCTTTTATAAACAAAACATTACTGGCGTGCATCTCGAAACAAAACAATGGCACTGACATATTTTTAAGTAAATGCAAGTTCCTTTTGTAACATGTATGCTCTGTTCTGGTTGAGTTTCATTGTGTTTTGTTCATGTTTGTCTGTGTTTCCTGTCATTTGATCAAGGCTGCATCAGAAACAGCGAACTTTCCTACTATATAGTAGGCGAAAAACAGCGAGTGACAAAAGAAGTAGGTCCGAATTCACAGTACTCAGAGAAGAGTAGGCCTAAAGTACCCCAATGACCTACTACTTCCGGCGAGATTCTGAAGTGTGCATATGATGGACGCGTATCCCATGAGGGGGGGGGGGCGAATTACCTATAATATAGGCTAATATTTTTAAAAAGTCAACACACCCATGTGGGGCCCAAAGAGGTTGCACCTGGGCTGATATCTGGGGCCCACCTGGGCTACCCAACTGGGACCCAGCTAATGCTGTCCTCAGTTTCCATTGAGTGTGTTAGCCCACATGGGTTGATGATGGCCCCTTGATGGGCTCCATATCAGGCCCATATTGGTTACCCAGGTAGTTCCCATTTGGAACCTACAGGGGTCTGCCCACATGGGTTGATTATGGGACCCATATAGGTCTTATCTTATGGGCCACAACAGGTATATGTATGGGCTACCTTATTTGTCTGTTTGGGTTTTTCTTATTTTACAGTAAACCCTACATGCAAACATGACATGTAATACACTTAACTACAGTAAAATGTTAAATGTATTCAACTAACAGAAACCAGTATTTCATGCTTTAATTTATTAAGCAACATTTAGTTTGAATAGTTTGAACATGAATATTATAACTTGTACATTTACAACATTTTAAAATAAAAAGTATCTCAAAGAAGTTAAAGTGCAGCTCCTGACAAACTTTATTTGGCATAACTTGTATTGTTTATATATGCATATCTAAAAAGTATTTCACAAAAAAATCAAAGAAAAAAGAGTGCAGCTCCACACTCCTCTGTCCTCACTCTTACAACGGCCCTTTGAAAAGACCACATTAATAAATGAATCAACCATTGTGACACTTTTTTATTCCCTTTTTCACAGTTACAACAGATGTGTCAGGTTAGGGTCAGCCTTTTGGTGCCCTAAATCAAGTTGATCTAGATCAGGGGTTTGCAAACCTGTCCTGGAACACCCCCAGCACTGCAAATACTGGCTGAATCCAAAAACTGGAAAACTGCTGCCTCTGCAGGCAGGATACAGAGGTAGGAAGTTCAGGCACATCTGAGTCCACTGATCATGCTACAACCTGTCTCCTGAGATGCCTTCATCTGATCAATTTTTGAAGGCAGCATAGATGTATCCCAAGAAGAAGAAAAAAAAAAGCTTATGACTTTAAAACAGACAAAGGAGCTGTATGTAAGAAATTTATTTCAATTAATCATAAAAAGGCCCTGATGTGTCACTAGACATTAAGAAATCATGTTCATTTCAAATACTTATATCACTGACAACAGTAGTATGGCTAGGATATTGTCATTTAAAAAGTGGACTTGCAGCCCTCAACTGATGTTGATGCTGTCATGCTGTGTTTTGGTCTGATGCGCCACCCTCCACCTATCTATCAATCACGAAGTCAGTAGTGTTTCGGGATCTGGGTTGCCAGCTTTGCTCTAATCTACCCTAACTCTAGTCGGATAAAAATGTGTAACGTTACTAAATCAAAAAGACCTCGTTATAATTAAAGGGTCACTCCACCGATTTTGACATGAATGTGTATTGAAAGTGGGTAATATGTGTAGTAGAATAGTAGCAGAAATTTTTAATTTTGTTCCTTCCTGTCCAATAAAATGCCGAAAATGACTTTTTAGTGCTTGTGGATTATAGACAACAATCCCCATAGTGCATTGCAATGCTCAGCTCCACAGGCCACTCCCACTACTCCGCCCATCGACGTAGACTACAGTTGAGCTCCACTGCGCTTGCGCTACTGCCTGGAAACTACTTTACACAATTGGTACTGACAAGTTATTTTTCGACCCAATTATTGATTTGCAACTAAATTATAATGCAATGTTTACTTGTAAAACGTTATAATTAATAGAAATTATGGGCATGATCACCATTATGTTATCTTTGTCATCTAAGTCAACAGTAGCTAGGTAGTTCTAGTTTTGAAAAGTTGGTCATTTAAAAATACTAATACTAATAAAGAAGTACAACAACGTAAATTTTAAACATTTTTATTGAATTAGTATATACAATAAATACAACAATTGAAAGTATATATACAAAAAAAGAAACTACAGCTCCTCCTGAGCGTCGTCCGCTTCTTGGTGCCCGCAGTACTGGCCGTCTGGAGCTGGATATTTCTGACGGATAGCCCGCACAACACAAGCTGGTAACACGACACGACGCCCTCTGCCCAATCTCTCTCCTTGCAGGACCCACTCAAGAAAGTGCCGGTAGGCTGTTAGGCGAAATTGTCTGGACAAAACATTGAGCACAAATTGAGTGATGGTCTTTGAACCTAGCGTGCCACAGTAGCTAGCATAACTGCAAGATATTTGTGTAATAAACCTGCAACGTTAGTGTGTTAACAAATTGAAAATAAACTTACTTTACAGATAGACGACCATTGGACCCTGTAGGCTTTGGCTGGCGTTTCCAGTTCACCTTAGGGATTCGAAAGTAGGTCTCCAGGACGCCGCTATCGATATGTGGTGCGAAACTCGGGTGATCAACCACACACACGTCCGTGTCATCCTCCGAATATATAATTTCATACAGGAGAAATTCGCACCGCTGGAATTCGCTGCAGCAGACTGACTCTTCTTCTGTGTCCATTGGCGCACAGTGAGAGCACAGCCACCACCAATCTGTCCCAGCTCGAGGCATTGCGGGCTCCTCGTCCGCGGCAGGCAGATCGGCTGTGGTGGAAGCAGGTTCAGCCGCCTCCTGTTCCTCCATAGCCCTCAGCTGCTCGTCGCTGTACTCAGGCTCATAAAGGTAGCCACGAACATCTGTTTCTGCCATATTAAAATCCCAATCCTCCATAATGTATCCGTCTTCGTTTTCAGAACCTTCGGATTCCATTTTTTCAAAAAGTTTCGCCACTGGCACTGATCTGTGATAGGTCTGTTAGCGCATTAGGTCCATCCCCCAATGGGCGGGTTGGAAAGGGTGGGAACTAGTGCTTGTAGTCTTTACAGAAATACCCCATTCTTACACTTCCTCCTTCAATGACGCAAATTGACGATTTTTGCGTCATTGTAGGCGGAAGTGAAAAAGGTAAATAGTGGATTTCTCTCGTCTCAGGGGACAATGAAAGATTTTTTCAGGACCATTCAATACTATTACTGGGTTTCTAACAATGGAAAGCTTAATGCAAATGGGTGGAGTTTCCCTTTAAGAAATTCGTCATGACAAAGTCCGAAATAAAACCAGAATTTGTATTGGAGATGCTTTTGAAAGATGGAGACGGCTGAAAACGGAACAGGATTTGAACACAGACGCCAACATTTTAATTTTCTCCTGGACAGGTAAGATTCATCTATGCTTGGCTAACTTGAACTTGATGTCAATGGACATTTCATATATTCATGACTGTCGAACAAAGTTATGCATGTTCGTGCAAAGTAACGTAACGTTAGCTCACATGGACGTATACTAACATTAGCAATGCATTATAGGAGCCCGTTTCTCTGTCCTTATGCTGAGACACAGAGGAAAACAACATTAGCACGCCCATTATGGCAATTTGAAACGTAATTGAGACGGAAGCCTAACTTTACCTCAGAAAAAATGATTCGTCATTCGTTCTTCGCGTATATTGTGGACGATGGCATTCTCCAACACGGGCTCTCGCTCGCTTTCCATCTCTGCCGTGCGCGCGCGCGCCACGCGGATTCTCTGTCTCATGTGCGCTCGCTCTAGAATCCGGGACATTTTAACTCATTTCCGGCATAACTAGTCGATCACGAGTGGCTCAACAGGTAAATCTATAGATAAACTCATCTTTCAGGCATTTGACCGGCCGGGTTGACATTTCAGCGTGAGAAATCGGGGGTGTGGCGTGTGAGCGTGTGAAACCACTCAAATGCGGGTGTCTCACGGCCAATGCGTGGGAGTTGGCAGCTCTGAAATTTAGTTACTCTAACAATATTTCATGATGGGACTGAAAACAACCCTGTGATAGCCATTGGTGATATTGAATTTGTCCGGCGTTATAATTGCTGTGGCAAATGTTTTGGTTATTTGTTAGCCTACTTATGACAAAAACTTGCTTACCGTACATTAATGACAGATAAATAACGTTACAAGTTAGAATAACAGCTACCGTTCTGTCTGTCACATACGAGCATACATCTTACGATTATACTGTCACATACGAGCATACATCTTTACGATTATACTGTCATATACGAGCATACATCTTTACGATTATATTTAATTAATGATAATTAGTACATTTTTAAAATACATAATTACTTATCAAAATATCTCTCATGAAGCATAAACATAATTAACAGAAAAAAATGTACTGTGTACGTCTTGTCGTCACTTGCCATTGGAAGCTCATTGAAGCAGCCTACGTTTCTGCTGAATCCTGCAGCTTGTCTGGCAACCTCGGGTCAGGGGGTAGGGGGAGGGGATACACCGCTCTACAGTATTTTTAAAGAGATTGCAGTACCAGTTTTGGCCACAATCCTAGATACGTCTCCTTTAAAAATCTACTTTAGGCATGAGGTTTGTAATAACACCTGACTGCAAACTATTGCAGATTTACATAAGCCAGAAACAGCTGTTTGCATAATAAATATACCATACACATGTTGGAGAACATAGACAAATCACATTGTTGTAATATTAGTATTGCTGTAATATTAGTGTATTTGTTTATGTATTATTAAGCCGAATGGTTTACTTCTCAAATAGTGTCTGCCCCAAGCTTTATAGCTTATTTATTCTATGCTATCCATAAACCATAATTGACATCATTGTTGTAATCTTCCTGTATCGTGAGTACATAGCCTGATGCCAAACTTTGTACAGTTAAAGTATGAGCTTTTTTAGGGTCTTGTAGGGCATAGATAACACCAATGCAAAAAAAGAAAAAGAAAAAGACCATAGACTGTTTAAACACCTTGAATAATTTAGATTCATCTAGACAGATTTATACCCCTATGTTATACCCCTTTTTCATTTTTCAATTTTTCTAATTATTATTAATCATATTTTGGATAACACTTTAGAATAGTGTTCCATCATTAATAAATAACTACACAGGAACAAATTAGTAATACAACAATAACATTCTAGTAACTACTATTAAATAACATGACACTCGAATTACTAAGATTAACAAATTAGTAGGTATAGTGCTCAGTTGAATGCAGTAGTTAACTGTTAGCTAATCAATAACTACTATTTTTTCATACCTCCCAGAGAACTATATAAAGGTTCATAATTAATGTGAATAATGCGTAATGTTAATTAATTCTAAGGTGAATATCACGGTAACCCACTAGTAATGTCTCAAGTATTAGCAAATCAATCAGAATCAATTACTAATTAGCACTAACAAGAGCACAGGCAGGAGATGGCTCAAAGCTCCTTAGATCTCATAATTCACTGGAAACTAGCTGTTTTGTGACAAAATAAACATTTATTGAAGTGAATATTTGAGAATGCAAATATTTTATTGAATGTGCACACTTCTTGTCACGTTGGAATTTCAGTTAGACATCGCAGTAGCCTAACGTTACTCCTTCAGATTGCGTCATTTTCCCCCTTTTTTCTGGCGCCACGACCAAAAGGATAATAATTACTGTAGGAGCTGTAAAAGCTGAAATGGTGCTGTTCTGTGATCACAAAATAAACGGGAGCAAAAAAAGTGATTAAAAAGGCTCGTCTCGTAATTACATTTGAAATATTAATAAGTTATTCTTTCATTTTGGATGTTTGATGTGCCATTACTGACGTTGTGGGACTTATATTGTAAAACAGTGGTAAAATCTTAAAGCTGGAGCCTCAACTCCAATCATATTTTTTATAATACACAGTTACTGTATTAATAATTATAAGAATGTTACTAGCGTACAGTAATTCTTATCGTTTTAGTCATGGCGCAATCTGAAGGTGTAACGTTAGGTTACTGCAATGTCTATATGAAATTCTAACGTGACAAGAAGCCAAACTTTGTTTTGGTTAACATTATGCTTTGAAAACAATTTATTTGAATTAACATTTTAACCATTTTTAAATTATTGTAGTTCTTACCTTGAATTCACGGACGGCAAAAATCTCCTCCAAAATTACAGCAAAGAGACAGAGTGAGTAGCGCCAGCGCGATTTATTCAGCCAGGGTGTGGGGATGGGAATCGCTGTATGAAATCTCGCGAGATTCATCCTGCAAATGCTTTGTAAGGTCTTGGGTGTATTTTTTAGCCTTTTTTCTGTTTATCATCAGACTTTTGTTAAATAGTCCAGGCCTGGTCCTCTCTCGTACTTCACTGTTGTCGTTATGCATCTCCGTGAGAAACTCGAGACTGATGCGGTGCGCAGGTGACACTCATTATCAATAACGCCAAGGGCCTCGCGCTGTTCTCAAGGCCCTCTGCCTCATCCTTCTTGCCACAATATTGTAAAATAAAAAAAAAAAAAATTGCCATTAAGCATAAAAAAGGGAACTCTCATGGGGATTTCATCATATTTTGAGGTCTAGGACATGACCAAATCAAAACATGACCTAATCATCATGTCATTCCAAAACTAAATGACTATCTTCTGTGGAACTTTTTTCTTTTCATACAATGAAACTCTGTGTTCGCCAAAAAGGTTTGGCTACCAACATTCCTAAAAATTTCTTATTTTATCTTCCTTAGAATAAAGAAATGAGGGTAAGTAAATGATGACAGAATTTTTAATTTTTGGGTCAGCTATCTCTTAAACACATTCAGCCATTTTTTTATGATTACTCTATTTAAGCTCACATTTTCAATTTCACTCTTAGCTAGTCCTCAATAGATCCAGAAGCTCCAGTGATAAGTTAGTGAGTAGTCAAGGCTGTTCTGTCTGGTCTGCTCAGCACATTTGAGACGTGTTTTGCATTCCGCTGGGCCTTTTGAAATTGAGCCAATGAGATGGAAAGCCTTGTTCCTGAGCATGTTCCGGGCATTGAACAGCCATCCCCACTGGAGGATGTTTTCAAACTGATGACTCTGTCAGAGAAGGAGGGTCAAGTTTGGGTCGTGAATTAGAGACCCAAAGAACACAGATGGGCTTTTTTAAGATAGCTATCTTCTATATGTAGAATATATCTGCATTCCTTAAAGTAAGGCCATTGACTACAAAAGAAATGGCATCGATATTCATCCGAAACTTGTATAGATGTATTTATATGAAAAACAGTGAACTAAACTGAACAGTCTACCACCTCTAAGATCAAAGACTCATGGTTCACTTTCACTGTCTCACACCTTTCACGTCACAAACATACTTTCACACACTGGCCTGGTCTACATATGTTCCGACACATTCGTTTGCAGCTCAAGCATTTCTCTTTCAAAGGCAAGAACCAATGAAGCGGGGCGTTTGTGTGTGTGTGTGGGGGGGGCGATTCAGACTGCACCCTCCCGGACGTTACGGTGTTATTTTAACGAAGGGAGCTGCAATTGCGTGGAACAAGCCTGCTTTTTTTCCAGCAGGTCAAATCGAGGACAGCCCCCACTGCAGCCATCTTATCCCTAGCCGGCCTCCAGAGGTGGCCCTGGTCTGAGACCTGTTTGAAGTTCCACCTGCTGAGAGAACTTCACTCAAGAAACATTGTTGGACTCCTCGAGGCCAGCGGGTTCAGGAGCCAGGGGCCGCTGTGTGATAAAGTCAACAACACAGAATCAGGGAAGTCTTTGTGCCTGTGAGTTTTTTTATGTGTTTTTGAAGCTGACCTTTGCCAGGTCAACACTACAGCATCACATTCAGGATAGTGACCCTAGTGAAATCGACTGTAGAACTAGTTTTCTCCCATTTTTTTGTTTTTCCTCACTGTTGAAAGTGAACTGCTTTGGCTACCAGTGAACATTTATGAGTCAGTGAGTGACTTTTCACAGCTTAAAATGTCAACCCTGTTACCTAAAGTATATAGCCTGTCAACCCTGTTACCTTAATAATCGATTACTGAAAAGCGGTTTCATGATCTTAAGAACAAGTATTAAAAGTTGCTAACTGAACTGTACTGTAAAACTGTTTGCCCTGTTACCTGAACGCATAGGTTGCAGAGGTAGCTAGCTTGTAGTAGCTATAATGAAACCCTGATAATGGTTGTGGCGTCAAGCCTCAGACAGGTGTTATTTTTACATAAAATTAGCATTGAACATTACAAAATGTGTCTTGTGAAAAACTGAAAGGCGGCATCTAGTCCTCGCTGTATCTTGTTCTGAGTAATGTTAATATAAACAGCATGTACTTACAGTCGTGTAAGGGTTTAGTTTCAGGTTAGTAGCTTGAAATTATGCATCATTTACTGTAATCACTATAGTTAGTGTGTAATGAGGACACTGTAAAAAAGTGATACCTAAATAATGAATTATTGAAAGTTTTTAATTTCAGAATATATCAATATTAAAATCTATCTCTAGAGTCATGACAAGGTTGTCTATGTCTAATAGACAAGCATGTAAGACTGTCAACCCTGTTACCTTTCTGAACATATACTGTAGTTATATGTGAACTCAACTAATTAATTTAGCTTGAGATAACTTAGCTTGAACTTTTAAACTCCTAGAAAAAATAAAGAAATTTTAACTTACTAAAAAATACATATTTTTCAAAATGAAAAAGGCATCTGTATATTTCAAGAGCAACAACATGTTTGGTATGATCAGTCTGACCGTGCTTTGCTTTATTTCCTCTTTTCCTGAAGGAGTCATCTATCAAATCCAAATGGACAACGGAATTTGGCCCTATGCTGAATCCCTGAGAAAAGGAAGCCATCGCTCATGGACAAACACACAGTAACACTCATTCAACATGTGTGTAAAAACGTATCATGTCCGAGTGTGTGTGAGTAAGTATGTTCTCGGCTGAGGTATTCATTTTTCCTCATTCTCTTTGATGGCCTGTACTGGACTTCCAGCCCCCTGTTATGCGGTCTCCTGTGGTGGGGTCAACTCAAGCAGGCCAGCAAGTCTCTTAGTCTCCACGTATTTCTCTCTCATGGCGCTCTGGGCGAGTACAGGCTTGTACCAACGCCAGCCCGAGGTCCTGTCTCTTTTCTCTTTAGCTCACACTCGTGTCTTGACTCTAATGGCTCTCTTAGCATGCAGGAACCGTTGAGGTGGAACATGTTTAGCCCCTTGCTGTTCTCAGGTTGGACGAAGACAGGACACTCTTTTAGGACCCCCCCTGAGTTTAGCAGGCCACTGCAGTGCCTGAGGTAAATCTATCTGGTCCCTGTTATCCATCTCTCTCATCTGACCCTGTTTATCCACGTGACACTGGCCCAAGGCCGACTGTCTATGTATGTACGGCTTTGCCCGTGTTTCCTCTTGGTACTGGGAGCCAAACACATAAGGGCATTGCAGTGCAGCACTACAGGCAAATTGAACCATCTGCCTTTGTTTTCTTTATCTTTATATTTTAGCATACATATCAGGCAGGCAAATGTGGATGTTATGGAAAAAAGAATAGAGTGAAATGTTGAATGCTGTCCATTAAGCCAGAGATGAGATGTAGAAGTAATGGAGAGGTTTTCCCTCTCTCGGGTGCTACGGCAGATGTGAGGTGAATACATGTGAAAAGCAGTGACTGCGAGCAAACGCGAGGGGAACGGGGGTAATGAACATTGCCATGGGCAGTTAGGTCAAGATGTGAGGGAAATGATGTCAATTAAGGTGGGTAGAATGACTTTTAAACAATCTAATTTACAGCCTGGACAGGTGGAGGGAAATTCAAAGCTTGTGAGGCATGTCAAAAGAAGTACGGTCATTTGGACGTAAAAGTCCAACACGAGCAGCTTGTTTATGGAAATGCAGAGTAGTGTGGAAATCAACTTATGGAGGATGTTAAAATGTTGCTTTACAGGAACATAAAAGAGCATTTAAAGACTCCACAACCACAGTTTTCTTTCTCAGTTAGTTTTCTATTTTGGATAGCAAAATAGACTTTGTTATACCATGAACCGTGATTTGCTACTTGCTATTGCTAGTCGGTGACAGATATGAAGGTCTGTAATGTCTGGAGAATGCTACCTCTTATCATTCCCATTAATCTCAAAGACAGTTGCTCGGCAGGATCCCGCTGAACATGATCATAAGAATCAGAATCAGAGGCCGGATTCATGAAATTCCTCTTTAGAAAGAAGTTAAGAAATGTATTAAGATGCAATATTAGAAGTTCGTAAGAAAGTTTGTAAGTGCAATTCTTGCCAAATTCTTAAAGCCCCCCTGGGGTGAAAATCAAGTGTTTTATCTTGTTTATTGTCACGGATCTGGAAGAGAGACCCAGACACAGAATGAGCAGTGATGAGTTAGTTGACATGGCTGTAACAGGGCACAACATGGAGAGTGAGGTGTGAAACAGTTCAAAGCAAGCGTGCCACACAAGTTCTGAAAAGTGAAGCTTGATTGTCCTCAGGTGGTTGGAAAGTGAAGTTTGTGCACACTACTAGGATGCGCTAAATGCTGCCAAAAAATGTTGTTGTTATAAAATTAATTATACTGTTTTGTTTTCTTTTTACCTCAAGTTGTGACGGAATTTTGAATTCAGCTAAAATCATGTCACGAATGCGTAATGGTATCATCACAATATAGTACTGCTTAATATTTGAAACATCCAAAAAAATTCATTACGCATCTTACCTTTAACTTTAACAGGTTATTTATGATTTAAAAAACAAAAAAATATTTTCAGGAATTCAAATTCATAAGTTTTGTCTTTAATAAAAAAGACAATAACATTCTTAGAAAATGTTTTTGGAAGTACAATATGTTCTTAACATTAGGAAATAAGAATAAAATAGTAGTTATGAATGAGTGCAGGAGGATGTCATCATTAATTCAACTATTCAAATTGTTTTTTTTTTTAAATAGTAATTTATAATGTGAATATCCAAAAGTCACTTTGGTCTATTTTAGGTGCAGCCCCTAGAATATAAACTAACACACTTGGAATAAAAATATTCAAAGGCACAGTTCTGTTTTTATTCCAATACAATAGAAAATAGTGATTTTTAAACTATTTTCATTTACCTGTTCAGGTACAAACAGTATTTATAGCTGTAGCCTCATTTGCTGTAACTGGATACCAGTATCCGTCAAATTTTCAAAGTATATTTGCTATTCAGTTCTTGCTCCTCAATGCCAATTAATAATTTTCCAAAAGGTCATACTTATTTGTGGTCACGCTGCTTTTCACAAAACAGATGGACACACTTTTTCAATTAGGAAAAGGAACACAAAAAACGAGGGAAGACATATGTATATACATACATATTCATACAATGTGCAAACACAAGAACTACACCTATTGCACACTTGAATAAACTTGTTTTTTGTAAAGATAAGAATGACTTCATAAAACATTTACACAAACATACCTTCTGGCCACATCACTTAACACATTATAATCATCAACACCACTTGTTATACATTTAAAGCTGGTGTCTGTGTTCAGCTTCCTATGCTGATGATATTCATTGAATAGGTTGAATCGAATGCTACATCTACATCAATTCGGATACATTTGAAAACTGTGCTTTGGGTTGAAAATGCTCTTCGTTCACACTACTGTTTTCAAGCGTTCTGCACAAGTTTCTCATCTGGAACTGCTTAAATCATCATACTTTGCATGCGTAAAACAGCAAAAGCTCACTTAGATGATATCAAAAGTGCTTTTCTTCTAGCATGGTCATTTTATTAGCAAAATATCCCACCACTTACTGGCGGATACAGGCGCGCTCAGTCGTAATTCCATGAATGGTCTAAAACACAATTGCCCTCAGTTTGACTCAGGACAGAAATTGCGAGTAAGTTTTTGTTTCCATTTTATTTTACAGTTTGTGCACTTGCAGTGTACTCACAGTGTACTTACCTGAGAAAGTACCCAGTGATATAAGGTTACTACATTGGTTAAGGTTAGGTTTAGGGGTAAGTTTAAGCTTAGTACCTTATTACCTAGTTGAATTGTAAGTACTATATTAAGGACAAATGTGGAACAGGACTGTGAAATAAAGTGAAACAACAATGTCATCTTTGCAGGAATGTAATATGAAGATTATACAAAGTAACATTTACCCTTAGCAACACAGTTCAAGAGTTGGCACATGCAGTTTAACCATAGATATCTATGATACGCGTGACATGACTAAACTTGCATCATCGTTTTCAGTGCCCACTACAACACCATAACATTGTCAAATTTATCCACTTGGGAAAGCGTTTTCAAAAAACTGTTTTTCGGAGGACAAAAACAACTTCTCAGTGTTATGGAAGCTTTTTTTCTCTCCATTGCAAGTTTATATCTTGCAATTCTAACTTTATAACTCACAATTGCAAGTTTATATCTCACAATTCTGAGAAAAAAAGAATTTTGAGATATACACTCACAATTGAGAGATAAAAAGTGTGGGCAGAAGGCCAAAAGTTGAGAAAAAAATTATATTTCCAATCGATCTAGATTAATGTAAACGTATCCTATATGTACAAACATACATGCACGTGCCACAACAAACGGCAGTTTTTAGAAAGTATGGCATGATCCATGACCATATATGTGAGTATATAATGTTAAAACACACTAGATACGCCACATATTCCATCATGCGTCGCTTCCCCCCCCCCCCCCCCCACACACACATGCCATGTATGCTATGAACATATGGTAAAATGCTGCAGTCATCCTGCATATGGTCACCCATGAGATTCATGCACTCTGTGCCTTTCTCTGCAAGTCTGGTGCGAAGTAAAACCAGCAAAAAATAAACAGTCAAAAAAGAACAACCTTTCATACAATAACAGAAGCCATGTCAGCCATTTTGAGTGACAAATCAGCATGGTGCATGGCACAGGTTTCCCGAATGGTGGAGGACGGATCTGACAGCCGTTTGAAGACGTCCTCAAGAGAACAGCTTCCTCTCCTGCTCCCCCACTCGTAGTGGTGCTGGGCCACCATGGCCCCTCACAAAGGGGGAAGACGTTCTGTTCTGTTCCATTCCTCTGTCAGAGCGCAGAGTGCTGATTTAGACATAACGAACGGAGACACATATGCTGGAGTCAAACTCTTCCTGTGTATGACAGAAGGAGGAGCAGAACGCCAAGCAGCCCGGCCGGAGCTGACGCTGGGAGATTCTCAGACCTGCCCACGATCTGCTAGCACTGGCATGAGCATGAGCACAAAATCAGACAGACACACACACACACAAACTATAGACCACATTAAACTGTGGTACACATTCAGTTATTAATATTGTTAATCACATTTTCAAACAATAGTAAAGTCATTCAAAGAAATATGGTAAATGAAGTTTAGGAAAAAACTAACACATTATGCAGTATATAATTTATTTATAATTTTATACATACACTACCAGGCAAAAGTTTGGGGTCAGTAAAATACATTTCTTAAAGAAATCTTTAAAAAAATTATTTCGGTTTTCAAATGCACCGATAATACTGATAATAATAAGAAATGTTTCTTGAGCAGCAAATTGTCATGATTATGTTATGTTTATGACTCCTTTAGGGGGCATTTACACAACACCATTTTCAACTAAAAACTAAACTTTTGCCACTCATTTCCATGGCAACAGCAAGTTTGTTTCAAATGTTTTTGAAAACTATATCGCTATCGTCTCTGTGTTTAAATAAATAAACGGCCAAAATGCATAAAATGTTTTCAATTTTAGTTGAAAATGTTGTTGTGTAAACAGCACCTCGGAAACACATGTACACAGACACATTCATTTTACTTTTAGAAAAGTTACACCCACAGAACATGCACGAAAAGAACTACACACAAAACACAGGGGAAGTATGTTCCCTCACACATTCATTGATTCAAGCAGCTCAGAAATATTGGAACATTTACAAACCCGCATGATGACTCAATCTTGAGTGTGGTTCCTCATTGCTGCTATAGCTAGCATCAAAACTGCAGTGAGTAGCGCTATGAATGGTACCTCAGAAATAACTGTAACAAGCCTCCCCCAGAAGACTCACACAACAGCTAAATTGACCAGAATGTCATCTGGCATCTCAGAGGAAATCACTCTCCATTTCTGCACATGCTTGTAGCTGCTCTGCTCTTCACACAACCCAGTCTCACGGCAGTTCGTGACACAACATCTGCGGCTGATGCAGTGGAGCAAGTTTAGCTCTACCACCCATCGAGAGGCACATAGACCCCATCAGTAAATCTAAAGGCTTACTACCATCAAAAAGACAAGTTACTTACAGTCAGGCCAACTGTGTGTACAGCGACAGCATGTTTGAGTGAGAATGTTACTGCTAAAGAATGTTCGACTCGATCCAAAAAGGAATTGAAATGTCACATTAACACAAAATTATGATCATAAAACATCTGAAAGATAGGAATGTGTCATACATAAGTTGTTCAGTTCAGTGCAGAAAAATATTGGCAGTCAAGGACTACAGAACGGAGAAGGCCAATGGCTTGTTTTCATCATAACAGAGATCTGTGCATACAATCTAACTGATCTGAATGTAAACCTTAATCTGATATATATATATATATATATATATATATATATATATATATATATATATATATATATATATATATATATATATATCCAATGCGAGAAAATTGGGCATGAAGCTAATATACACTAAAATGTTGGGCTGTTTCAAATTCTTGTCTCTTTTGCAAGCAGTTGTTAAAGCTAGAAGTATGAGAAGTATGTTTCTTGGCTTATTTTTTTATGTCACAGGGATGCCTTGCTTGGATGCCTAACTTCCCTAAGCCCCTTTCATTCCAGTTTGCAGACATTTTTTCGTTCTTTCTTTGTTGATGACAAACACAAACTTTCTTCTAAGAGCAACAGAGTCGTGCATCATCACTACGACACACCCCTTACGGCATTGGTCCTGGCTTTTGTTCACACAGGGCGTGATCCGGGACTGATCCCGGCAATGTTACTAGATCCCCATCCCGGCATCGATCCCGGCATCAATCCTGGGACGTATTTGAGTTCACACAGCAATTTTACGGAAATTTCCCAGGATCAACGCGCTGTGTGAAAGAGGCTTTAGTCTGCTGAATCAGTTACTTTCTCTGATAAGATTTCTTGCTGCCATGGTAAAGATTATACTAAAACGCCGCTTTTAGTTCTTGGTACTTGTGCCTCTGAGTCGTGCAATTGTTATTGCGACATGTCACAAATTCAAGTCGGATACATAACACGGAAGTAGCTTAAACTAAACGACAAACAATATGAACAATATGAACAATATACAAATAACTAGAACAAAACAAATAACTAGGCTACATCTGAATTAAAGATGGTGGAAATTATTTTGTATCACTTATGTATACAAGGAATCAAAACAAAATATATGTGTGTTGCATAAAGCAAACTGTCAAAGTCGAGTACATCACACCTTTGAGATGATTGAAATACAGTATGTAAAATTGAAATTGCTTGCAAAATAATTCATTATAATTCACTACAGACTTGCTTTTCTCTCACAAACCTCTTTATATAACTCTGCCGTTGCCAGTCCCAAGCCTGGATGAGAAAGTAGGGTTGTTCCCCTGCCGAGGTACCCTACCAGGAGAGTATCCAATATACCCCGGATAAATTGTACACAACAATGTTACCGCATACAGGGCAGACAATGCGCCAACACTGGTGGATAACCGAGGCCAGGGCACAGGTGTGAAGTTCGCTACTGCCAAACGAAAAAATGGACAACAGAATATTGTACAAAACATTTGTGACCTAGCGGCACCCACAGCAACAAAATGGCTGAGGGACAAATCTAGTCTGAATGCTTGCAAAGGAATTGAGTAAGTGACCTAAAAATATGATAATTCCAGCGTAACAACTAATAGCCAAGTTGTGTATCATTTATATTATAAGTTTCATATCTCATAATTATGACATTTCTGACTCCATGTGACGGGATCCCAGGGACTGCATGTGAATAGTTGGAATAGTTAGCTTCCCTTAACTTTTGTATCTGAAACCAAAGTATTCTTGTCCAATCAAACAATCGCAAATTATTAATAAAAATGCAAATGGCTAGCTTCCCCCAGGTATTAAAACATCATTGGTCTAGAGGTAAAACCAGATGAGATATTATCATACAAGTAAATCTGCAATCAGTTTAAACTGAATTCGGAAGGATGAAAATCTTTGAGTGTAAACACTGTCAGTGAGAACAGAAATTCAGGATAAAAGGGTTAAGAAGGGGGAAAACAAGCTGTAGGAAATGAGCAAGAGAGAAAGAGAGAGAGAGAAAATGAGAGAATGTAGGGAAAAGAGAGACATTAGTGGCTTCAACCAGCTGCCAAATGATGGTCCTGATTGCCGGAGTTGGAGTGTAGAAACAGAAGGTGTGAGGGGTGATTATCCAGCCTCCATTCCTGATGAACAGATGTTAATAACAAAGCAGCACATTCATTGTGTTTAATAGCCAAATACAGGAGGCTAGGCTGAGCCTATCTCTCCTCCTCTCCCAGAGAGATGGGCTTGGTGCGCTCGCGTTGGCAGCTAGCTAGTCATAATGAGCCAGATATTTGCAAGAAAAGGTAATGATAATCAGTCACCGAGCTCAACGCAAACACAGATGATGGAATCGTGGAACGCAAAGACAGAGATGCAGACGTTGTGCCCTTGGTAGTTTTTTTTTTAAAAGTCTTTAGCCACGTCCTAAATTATAAGTTATTAAAACTGAGCAAGGTAGTGGCTCATTGTAGCATTCATTTGGAGTTAATCACAGCGTGGCCTTGTGTCAAGAATGGCGTCTACACCGCAATGATGCCAAAAGATCTGTGGAGACTGACCAAGGATGCGAACGCAAATGGTTTTGAACCGCTTTACTTGTGTGGCAGGCACAACGAAGGGTTAACAGGCTGTGCAAAAACGCATTACGGTAGCATCCGTGTTTAGCTTGTTTATGAAAGATAAAGTGAACACCCAACAGCTGCAAATGAAATGCCATTCCATGTTCCATAAGAGTACACAATTTACTTATAAAACATTAAAATGCCACGAGACGCCATGAATTATTGAAACGGTGCAGATGCACCAATTGAATAGCTTTGCTGTGTTTCTCTGAGCAGGAAGGCCCCATTCATCATGTAACTATTGTGTCTTTCTCTTTTAACTCAGCAATTTTACTTGCTGTACTACCCTGAAATGTGGCATAGAGGAAAGTTCCTGTAGCTCAAACAGTAGATTGGGCTTGATTCTTAGGGAATACATAAACCTCTAATGTTGGGTAAAAGAGGCCTAAAGGTGCATTTGATTTTATTCTCCTCTAAACAAATAGATGGCACAACAACTTGCCACAGTGCTTTCCTAAACATCCGCGTTTCACAATGCATGCGGAAATGTGGATGATTCTTGGCACAATTGTGGGCAACAGCACAAAGTTGATTCAACTGAAGTATTTTTTTTTAAATGCTATAGATTTATGTAACAAATGAGAATCGAAAAAGTTACTGAATACATTTTGAGGCAACATCTCACAATATTTTTTGATTCAATATCTCAAGAATATGTAAAGTATAGTATTTGGGATGAAAAAACATCTATACGGTGTGATAATGATAATAAATAGCTGACTGAGTTTTTTCGGTGTATCAATACTGGGGCCTTTTGCCTGGTCAATATGATTAGCCTTGTTTCTTCAACTTGTTTCTTCAAGCCTTTTGCTTGACTACGCTATCAGGCAGCTAATAATGTGTTGCTAGTGTAACACAAACCATGTTCATGTTCGCCATCTCAGAGTCTTTCTTTCAAATGCTTTGAACAACTCAGAATATCAGTGAAGAAAACCATATAGTTCATCATAACATTGTAATATACAACATGTACATAATTCACCCGCTATATTGCTAAATGTACACGGTTTTTCATATCAACAGAAACATATACCAGGATAACCTGGCTTCTCTTGAGACTCCCCTGCTTCGCAGCATAGTTAATGATATGCTAAAGCCCTCCCACACATTGATGGGATTGGTTAAAACATGCTTGTGACATAGAAAACAGGGGTGATTTCAAACCACGTCTTTTGTTCACTGCTAACTTATGAATTTGCACATGGCTTGTCTTAAAGCATATGCATAGACATATAAACAACATAAACACACTTTTTCACCAGAGGAGGTCTTTAAGGTGTGCCTTTAGCCCCGTTGTACCTAAGATGAATGTCATTTCATTCTAAAGGAAAGTTGTCTCTCAGAAGAAAGGAAAGGTTGGTGTTGGTGATGTCTCCTGACCCTCCAAGGTAAATAGGACATTCGCAAGGTGGAAAGGCAGTATTTTCTGCCTGACGATCCCACACTTATGCTCTTGAAACGATGCCTCGTGTCCAATAAGAAGAGGCCGTGGTAATGGCTGCACTTGAGAGATAAGGAGGCAGGGCAGGCGCTCTGACTGGTAGGCCTTTGTAAGGGCTAAATGTCCTTTATTGTGTCAGTCAGATTACAGAGTGTGAGGACCACAGAGAGACAGATGATTAGATGAAGGACTCATGCTTGTCTAAGTGTTTCTTCTCTGAGACATACAAAGGGCGCTCTCAAAAATGCTAAATGTTTTACATAATGATTTTCAATATGCATAAACATTCAGAATGTGAGAGGGGGTCAGACAGCAGATTTGTTCTGTTTGAAGGTGTTAAATGAACATGTGGCTTTTGTGTGCGTGTGTCGCAGCCAATACGAGATGTTTGACACAATGTTTTGTTAATCCACACACGTACTTGCATCTCTGATTGAGTTTAAGAGCTCAAGCTGAAGCACTGAAGCACACACTCTCAGAAACATGCCATGTAATGGTCTAATGTTATTTAACCCTAGAGTAGGATTTATTTGATCAATAAAATCAATGATTTCGCTACATTTCAGGTATTCCTCAGGAATCATGTGATGTGAGCCTTAAGAATGTCATTTACATATTTGTAGGTCATAGTTTTAAGAAAAACTGAAAGTTTTTATCCCTACTCCACTGGGGTCAAAAACGTCTCGGGTTATGACTATAACCCTTGTTCCCTGAGAAGGGAACGAGACACTGCGTCGAGAATCGACTCTTTGGGGACGCTCCCTAAGCGTGCGCCTCTGAAGTATGAATAAAACTAATCCAATCCTGATTGGTGTTGCGTCGTGACGTAACATGTGACGGCATACCCGGAAGTATAAAAGTGACGCTGTCACAACACACACTAGCCTCGCGATGAAGCAAGACGCTCAAAGGCCTCAAGGGGCGTGGCAGAACGACGCAGTGTCTCGTTCCCTTCTCAGGGAACAAGGGTTATAGTCATAACCCGAGATGTTCCCTTTCGAGGGAACTCTACACTGCGTCGAGAATCGACTCTTTGGGGAACGAGTGCCCACTAGGCCACGCACCGAATAGGCCTGTCCCGGAGTGAAACTGTCTAGGCACTCAGCAAGGACTGAGCACGTGTGCGCCAGGCGTACTAGGAAGGTGGAGACTGTAAAACCTGATAAAAGTATGTGGAGTAGCCCAACCGGCTGCCTCACAGATCTCCTGTAGAGGTACTCCCGAAAGAAGAGCCCTAGAAGAAGCCATGCTTCTAGTTGAATGAGCCCTTACGGCTAAAGGTGAAGGCAAACCGCGCACCTTGTAAGCCTCAGTAATAGCCTGAACTATCCAATTACTAATAGTTTGCTTGGATGCCGGGAGGCCTTTCTTAGGTGACCCAAAACATACTAATAACTGGTCCGACCTTCTCCAAGAAGAGGACCTCTCAAGGTACACGCTCAAAGCTCTGACGGGGCAGAGCAAATGAAGCTTCTCTTCTTCTGCCGACACATGAGGTGGAGGATGGAATGCCTGAAGGACTGTCGACCGAGCCGTGTTCGAAGGAACCTTAGGCACGTAGCCCGGATTCGGGTGCAAAAAGGCCTTTACTCTGCCAGGGGCAAACTCCAAGCAAGCTGGTTTCACTGCCAGGGCTTGGAGATCTCCCACCCTCTTAAGTGAGGTAATGGCCAAGAGAAAAAAACATTTTCTGCGTTAAATCCTTAGGCGAAGCCGACTCTAGAGGTTCGAAAGGGGCCAGGGATAACCCTTCCAGAACTATAGCCAGGTCCCAGGCAGGAACCCTAGACCTGGTTCCCGGCCTCATCCTCCAAGTACCGCGGAGAAACCGAATGACCAACTGGTGCCTCCCCAGAGGCCCATCACCTAACGGAGCGTGGAAAGCCGCAATGGCTGCCACGTACACCTTAAGCGTGGAAGGGGACAGACCCGCAGAGAAACGATCTTGAAGAAATTCCAGAACTGAAGCCACCGGGCAGTTTACTGGATCTAACTCATGTTCTCTACACCAAGTGACAAAAACATTCCACTTGAGGCCATATAATCTCCTAGTAGATGGAGCTCTGGAGCTAAGTATGGTTTCAACCACTCCAGCTGATAGACCAGCATTCAGGTACTGAACCCCCTCAGAGGCCAGACCCACAATTTCCACAGCTCTGGCTAAGGGTGGAATATTGTGCCCCCCGCCTGAAACAACAGATCCCTCCTCAGAGGAATCTGCCATGGCGGAGCTATCAGGAGGGATATTATGTTTGAAAACCACACTCGGGTCGGCCACATTGGGGCAACCAGAAGAAGACTGATGCCCGCCTGACGGACCCTCACCAGGACTCCCGGGAGCAGAGCGATCGGGGGAAAAGTGTACAGGCGAAGCCTCGGCCAGGCCTGTACCATGGCATCCAACCCCAGTGGGGCTGGAAGTGAGAGGGAGAACCAAAGTGGACAGTGGGACGTCTCTCGAGACGCAAACAGATCCACTTCCATTGGTCCAAACCTCTCCCATATCAACTTCACCACATCTGGATGAAGTCTCCATTCCCCGGGCCTCAGCCCCTGCCTCAACAGGATGTCTGCTCCCTGATTCTGAACCCCCGGAATATACATTGCCTTGATAGACAGTATTTTCCCTTGGGACCAAAGAATAATCTGATGCGCCAGTCTGCACAGAGGGCGCGATCTGAGTCCCCCTTGTCGGTTCAGATAGGCTACCACCGACGTATTGTCTGATCGTACTAAGACATGGTAACCTTTGATGTCTGGGAGGAAGCTCCTCAAAGCCCTGAACACAGCCATCATCTCTAGGCAGTTTATATGCCAAAAATGATGATGGTCCTGCCACAGACCCCTGGCAAAGCGGCCGTCCATGACCGCGCCCCAGCCAGTGAGGAAAGCGTCTGTCGAAATGGATTTTCCGGCGACATGACACTCCCAACACTGGCCCTTGGGATAGGAACCAAGGTTTCTTCCATATTTGCAGAGAACGAAGGCATCTACGCGTTACTCTGATTAAACAAAACGGATTCCCCTTGGGAGAAAACCCCTTGGTTTTTAACCACCCCTGAAGGGGCCTCATGTGCAGAAGGCCCAAAGGAATGATGTTGGATGCCGCTGCCATGAGGCCCAGCATTCTTTGAAATTGCTTTACAGTGATGGCCTGGCCCAGCCTTAACCCAGATACCATCGCCAGAATCGACTCGACACGTGCGGTAGACATTCGTGCCTGCATCGTAATCGAGCTCCACACGATTCCCAAAAATATCGTGCACTGGGATGGTTCTAGCACACTCTTCTTTGCATTGAGTCTCAACCCCAATTTCTGAATGTGGCCAAGGACGACATCTCGATGCCGAACTGCCATTTCTCGAGACTGGGCCAGAATGAGCCAGTCGTCGAGATAATTCAATGTACGAATGCCTTGAAGTCTCAGTGGAGCAAGGGCTACATCCATACATTTGGTGAATGTGCGGGGAGAGAGTGCTAGGTCGAACGGAAGAACCCGATATTGGTAAGCTTCGCCCCCGAAAGCGAACCTCAGGTATCTCCTGTGACATGGAAGGATGGAGATGTGAAAATAGGCGTCTTTTAGATCTATCGTCACAAACCAGTCCTCGGATCTGATCTGACTCACGATTGCAGGAATGGTTAACATTTTGAACCTGAACCTCCTCAGAGATCGGTTAAAAACCCTGAGATCTAGAATTGGCCTTTACCCCCCATCCTTCTTTGGAACTATAAAGTACCGGCTGTAAAACCCGGACCCCCTGTCTAAAGGATGAACATGTTCTATGGCTTCCTTTAGTAGCAAAGTCTGTACTTCTTGTTCCAACACCTGAGCCTGCTCTGGAACCACTGCAGTTTGCTGTACCCTGATTTTATTATATGCAGGACCCATGCAGATATGTTGGGAAGATGAAATCTACTAGGGGTACCAGCCTCTCGAGACTGGCCTCTGGTGTTTTTCGAGCATCTTTCTCGATTTCCTGAAGCGGAATACCGGCAGGCTGTAGTCGATACGGTTCCTTTAACCATAACTGATGCTTTTTCTTTATTAGAATATTTTCGCTGGAAAGAGATGCGGCCCAAAGCGTCGTTAACGGCGGGCAATCTACATAGTTTCCTAGAGGGCTCCGCTGCGAGAACAACCTCGGTTGCCCTGCAGTGGAGGGGACAGCCCTCAGAGGTCCTACCACTTCGGTCAGGACCTCTTCCCCGAAGCCCTCCTAGCCTGAATGACTTCCCTCAGGTCGCCTCTCTGGCTGGAGGACTTCGATTTCTGAGAGCGCTTCCTCTGTTGCTAAGCTCCAGGAGGAGGGGCTCTAGAGGAAACGCTCTCTTTCTGCTCTGCTCGGTGTGAGTAGCTGGCTGATGGCTGGGGCTGATCACTCGGCCCCACCCTACTCGATTTGGAATTCGCCTTACGGGGGAGGTACTGCTGGAACGCCGCAGATTGCTTCTTCGCCTCCTGAAACCTGTCGACGACCGATGTAACGGCGTCGCCAAACAGGCCAGAAGGCGAGAGCGGCGCATCCAGCAGAAAAGACCTATCCTTATCTTTAATACCAGATAAGTTCAGCCACAGATGTCTCTCCGTAGCCACCATAGCTGCCATAGAGCGGCCAATGGCACGGGCCGTCTCTTTTGTGGCCCGGAGAGACAAATCTGTGGCCTTCCTCAACTCTGCAATATCTTCAGGAGTCGGCCCCTCCCCCTCATCCAAACCTTTCAGGAGGTCGGCCTGGTATGCCTGCAAGATAGCCATAGTGTGCAGACATGAACCAGCCCGACCTGCCGCCATGTAAGCCCTGCCTGTTAAAGCAGATGTATCTCTGCAGGGCTTACTAGGCAGCGCCGGGGTTTTTAGGGAAGATGCCAATTCAGGGGAAAGATAACCTGCTAAAGCTTCCTCTACTTTAGGCATCTTCCCATAACCCTTGTCCCGTGCCCCCACAACAGTGCTATAATCCACCACACTGGGACTGGAGACACAGGACGACTGCGGTTTATCCCACGATCTCGAGATCTCACAGTGGAGATCGGGGAAAAACGGCAAACCCCGGCGCTGAGGTTGTGCTCTATGCTGCAGGAAACGCTCATCAAGCTTACTTTTTGCTTGCGTTCCCTGCTCATCATGTGGCCAGCTGATGTTAAGCCTGGTCACTGCACGAGTCACAACCTCTACCAGCTCCTCATACTCTTGGCCGTGAACTGGCGCGCCAAAATCACGGTCATCCGCATCAATACTGAGCACATCCACTTCCTCAGAAGCAGAGAGCTCAAGCATTGGGACCTGATTGTGGGCAGGAGAAGCCGCGATGCGGGCTCCTGGACCACTCTCAGGGGCTACGGGATCCTCAGACGAAGAATGAGAAGGTGCCTCAGCAGCCTCATTCTCATCTAAAAGATCCCGCTGCGAGCCCCACGATCTCAATCGCCGCGCTGCCTCAACAGACGCGGGACCAGAACCGCGGGGAACGCGAGCCTGACCGTGCTCATCAAAGCACGCCAGCCGGGAGCGCAGCACTTTAATGGGAAGTGCTTCACAGTCAACACAAGCAGCTCCCTCGAGAGCTGCCCGTGCATGCTGCGCTCCCAAACAATTCACACACAAAGAATGTGTGTCCCCACCCGTAATAAAACGAGGGCAAGGATGCACACGTTTCCTGAATTGTTCGCTGGCCATAATATTTAGATATAAGGACAAACAACAACAAATAAGACTGACAGTTTTCAACACAGAGCGCTTGCTGAAGAGCGAAAGCTAGTGTGTGTTGTGACAGCGTCACTTTTATAGTCCCGGGTATGCCGTCACATGTTACGTCACGACGCAACACCAATCAGGATTGGATTGGTTTTATTCATATTTCAGAGGCGCACGCTTAGGGAGCGTCCCCAAAGAGTCGATTCTCGACGCAGTGTAGAGTTCCCTCGAAAGGGAACTACCTCTATGGAATTTTGAGTCACCATGGACTCGCCCCAGTTTAAGATTTTTAAATATTTATTTCCTTGACATTTAAATTTATCATAAATTTTATTTAAGTTTAGTTTTATAAGGGGTCATGGTATTTACTACAAGATTTTCCTTTAAAACAAAAAATCTTTTTCTATCTTTCAAAAGTGTGGGTTCACCTGAAAGAATGAATCATGATCTAAAAGAACAGGACTGATGTCACTGATGTCGCGGACTGATGTCGCGGCGTAAAATCGAATCGAACGGTATTGACAGAAAGGTGAACATGTTTCGCCAGAATCATAGCAATTTAATCTGCAAAAGTGCCAGCAAATTAACATTTCTCACCTTTATAATTAATCATGTTGAATTGTACTTGTTATTTTATTTTTGGGAAGTGAACAAATTAACATTATTTAAATACTTTCGTCTTTGAAGAAAGGTAATAAATCCAGCATGAGTCATTTTGACCCTCTTTATGTCCATGTGTAGCTATTTGGAGGGGTTATACACTCTAGGGTTAAATATATAACTAATTAAATGAATCCATATCTATCAGTTGATACATGTGATATCTGTAAATAAGATCGATTTTATTTCAGGCAGACGATAAAAAGGAGGTGGCTGGAGTAGCTGTGCAGAACAACAACAATAGGAATCGGTTTGTCAGCCAGGTTTCATAATGGGACAGTTTTTGTTGTTTCAGTTTAACCAGATTGAGTTTCTGTTATTTTGAAAAGCTTACACGATGAGCACATTATCCAGTCAAGGACTAATCAGAGTACATTTGTATCCTGCTTTACTTTTCATAAAAAAACTGCACAGATTCTTCGAGTACTGAAACAATTTGACATGTATTATTAGCCCCAATTGTGGATAAATAAATAAAGGAATGCCAGAAGTTTCACTCCATACATTTGTGGTGTTGAACAAATAAAAAAATGGCAGCAAAAAAAAACAAAAAGAAAGAAAGAAAGAAAGAAAAAAGGCATCCTACGTCACATCGTAAAGGGCACTTGTAGCGTAGATAGCTTCGTTGATTATAAAGCGTGCGATCTTGTTTTGTTGCATCGCGCGGTTCGCAATCTTAATGACTTCACAAGTGAGATTTTTTCTTCCGCAATGGCGAAGAACATTGAATGCATCACAACACTGTAACAGGGGTCATGAAACATGAATAACCCAGAGCAGCACGGAGCCATTCCGATTCCATGATGACAACAAGGTTTTTCTCAATATTCACACCAATACAATTGAACAAAGTGAAAGAGATGAGGGCAAGGGGAGGAAAAAAAGCACCCTGATGAAACTGGAGGCCGTTATTTGAAATTGAAAGAATATGAGGATTGTTAGTGGCTGTATTCCCAGCGGATGCCTGGCTGTCACGGGTCTGGAGCTCCACTGTTTAATGTACACTCATGCTCCATCACCCTTCCCGTTCCATTATTCCAATCTCCAAACTGCCGTTTCATGCACACTTGGGCCGACCCCATGCTGCTCCCGCTATTTATTGAATACATTTTTTACTCCAAAAACATTTTTCCACCTGAGCTGCCACTTACAACTTCCGTGGCCACGAAAGCATGCAATAGGGAGTGAAAGAGAGGAACAGATGAAGAGAGAGGCAGATAAAGAGAAAAAGAAGGAGAGATGAGGGAGAAAGACAGATCCCCCTACTCAGTGACGGTGTCCATTTGTTTGACTCGCATCTTGAGTTGATGCGGGTGAGCTAACACAGAATAAACTAACTGAGAAAGTCGTTTATTTCCTTTTTTTTCCCCTTTTTTATGTATTGTAGGAAGCCATCAACATTCTCTCTCTCTTGTCCTCATGAAAAAAAAGAAGTGGAGAATAGGTTGCCCCCCAGCTGTGAGGAGATGTTCAGAAATCATAGTGAGGGTAAGTACACACCAGCCTGGTCCATTATTCAACACAAATGCACTAGATCAATTTTAAAGAGTGCTGATAAAAACCATGCTGAATGTGGATTAAGCTAGAAACTTATGTTTAATGAGGACGCAAATGCAAATACATGGGCAGTGCACACATTCGTTGTATGAATGTTGTATCAATACTGTGGCATTGATAAACTCCAAGACTGAAGGGGGTGACAGAATTTCCTTCAAATGTCTGTGCCATTACACCAGATGTTATTATTCGGATGGCTAGCTGTATACATGCTTTAGTCAGTTTGTCTTACTTTAAATTAGTCTTGAAATTGTTCCTACAAACGAGAAAACCGACCAAAGAAGAAGACAACTGAAGTGGCTATAGCAGTAAACAAGTCAACAGTTTAACTTAGCATAATTCTCTTCCACCTGTTTCTCCATCATGAGAGAAGTTGACTTGAAAAAGAAAACTGACTGTAAAAAAATAATGGTTTACACTAATGCCAAGAGATCAAGCTAGCTATAAACATGTTGACCGATACATTAAGTTTAGCTTTATCTGACTTGGCGTGATTGTCTTCAAAGTGTTTCTCCGCCCTGACAGTTTACATTAATGCCAAGAATTAAAGCAGCAAGCTTTAAACATGTTCATAGCTTAAATATACTTCACTTTTACATTTAGAAGATTAGCCTACAAAATAATAATAAGAAAATATTTAAATGCGAACTGAATGTAATGTTTCCGGATACTTAATTACTTGTTAATTGCAGTTAAATGAAAACAATTAACATGTATATAAATGGATTAGCTGAATTACAGTGCTTTTTTGACCCACTTACGTAGGACATATTTATAAGTAATATCAAAATGACTTCTGTTGTCTTTGAAATACGGTTACTGTTGAATGTTCTGACAAGCATTTCTGGTAAACTAAAATATACATTATGCATATGTAATTTCTATTGAGCTTTGTATGTCATGTACGTAAACAGATTATTTTTAAATGTAGGCCTAATATAAAATAGAACACTATAGTAAAAAATTGTAATCAAGTAATTTACATGTGTGTTAGTATATTAGCCAAAACATCAAAATAAGTATATTTCTTTACAGCATGTCAAAAGATTATTAAAACAAATTAATTTAAATAAAACTTTTCATTTGACATGATTACAAAGTGCACTTAAAAAAAACAATACTTAAACATAATCATTAAGCATTCTCTCTTTAAGTACACTTACGTGGCCTTTTATTGTATTAATATTATCTGCAAGTAATGGCTCATTTCAAGCTAGCTATTTAATGTTTAACTTAGAAGTTAACTCTAATGTTCGCTATAGCGCCCCTTGTGGCCATACTGAGAATGCATCTTGCATTAAATTACAAATTTTGTTTTGGCACATTTCAGAATGCAATAAAGTGTGAAATCAAGCTCGGGTAGCTTGTCGGTTTAATTCACATACTGGTGTAGAGTATGTTTCAGACCTTATACACCAGTCAAAAAGAATTCTGCATGGTTTATTTTGTTAAAGTATGGATGCAATGGGTGTATTTGGTGTGTGTGCTTTGGCAGGTGGAAGGGACGCGGCATTTCAGATGCAGTCTAACCCTATCACACACAGGTCAAAAGCAGAAGGGGAAAGACGTGACACTTATTCCACCAGCGCTTGGTCTTGCTTTGTAATGGCCCTGAAAGCGACGCTTTCCAACAGAATTACACCGGCTTTGTGTAAATAATCAAGGGCTGACCTGTGGGGTTAAACCCCGTAATTGAAGTGATACTTCAAAGCGACGACCACCACCTTCATATACTGTGTGTGAGTGTGGAAAAAGAGGGGACCATTTAAGAGGGACAGCATCCAGTGTGTGTGTGTGTGTGTGTGTGTGTGTGTGTTCATTTGATTGGACAGGGATGGCTCTGTGGGTCTCATCTCCCCTACAGCTGCTCTCTCTATATCCATCTCATCATATTTCCCGCTCTGTCCCTCTTTCTCATCTCCTCTCACTCATTAAATGAGTGACACAAATGCAACATTAAGTTGTGTCGAGGCCACAAATGGATAAATAAAATCAAATGATCTGATGTAATGTATTCTTTTCCACCACTGCACAAATGTGTATTGAGAGTCATTTTCCTGGTTGTGGAATGACTGTCTTCAATGACATTTTTTTTTTTTTTTTTTTGCCAATCCACACACATATAGATGACGACGCTATTCACTGCATGTTAAAACAAAAGTTTAACTTAAATAATGTAGGCCATATTGAAATGGGGCTGGCCATACTAAAAGAGCTTTCATGATAATCTCACAGTGAACGTGAAATAACGCCACAATATAATGTGTTGACAAAGAAACATTTGCAGTTGAAATAAAGACCTAACACCTTTTCATTAATATTCATTGATGTCACCGGGGGGAATTTGTCATCATTTATCAACATTTAAGGCTAATTATTATGACTGACGTGATAGGTAAATGAGGTCAATACAAAGTGTCAAAAACATTACAGACACTGATTTACAGAAGAGTTTAGCATATAGAGAGCTTTTTAACATGCTGTTTCAGACAGAGGCCTGGTCAAACACAAAAGCACAAATCAATAAATGACGTTGATCACCAACTGCAATAAAGCCACAAGAGGCCATGTGTTCCAGTGATTTTACTGCAGTTAATGGGTGTTGTTAGACAACAACCCTAATAGTGGCAACAGCAATATAATACATTTTTTTAATTAATAATTAAACTTATTATTATGATCATTATTTTAAACAATTTCTCCACCAAGACATGGAGTTGATTTTAATTAAATCTTAATGGTAGGTAATACTGTAGATATGTAGATTTAGCACATTAAAGTAAAAAAAAAAAAAAAAGAAAGAAAAAAAAAGATATTTGGTCACAAGTGTGTATATCTACAATTTTACAACTTCCAATCAATGTTTTTGTGAAATTAAAATCTATTTTATAGACTTGTGGGTATGATAATGTCACATAGAGCAGTTTTTTTTTTATTTTAAATCCCAAAAATGTAAACTAACCATGTATAGCTTCCCTTTTTTTTATGTCAAAGTCTACTGTAGTTTGGTACAAATTCATCTTTAACTTAGTAAAAACAAGAACAATTAGGCAGATTCCAACATGAACAGGTTGACATGTCCTTATCCTCGAAAACTTAAAAACTCCACAAGTTAGAAGAAAATGTGACCCAGATTACATTAAATACACGTTTGCCATGACCACCATAGAGTGTCTACATATGACATCAGAACCCGGAAGACTAATGGTGCATTCAAGTCCTCCTGGGAAGTTCGTATTTACGAGGTGGGAAGTCGTGTTTACAACGGCAGGAGCGTTCAAGTCATTTTTTTCGGAGTAAGATGGCGGTGTACTTTTTCTTAATTATACAAAAATACAGCAAGATTCTTAAACTCTAGTTCTACAAAATGAAGAACAAAGAAATGTGCATCAGGTGTGCTTTGCTTTTTTAAGTTTTTAATTAATCTATGAAACCACTGCAAACTTTATCGTTACATATTATATTGTTATAATACAACGGCATCATTTTCTGTGCAGGCAATTAGCTTACTTCGCTGTAAATAGAAAAGTGTGAAAAAATTCTGCCATGCTTCTCACTGACACGCCCCCAACTCAAAAGATCGGGCCTTAAAGAAAATCCCGAGCTTCACACTCGTATTTACGACATTGTGGTGACGTTGACAATTAGCCGCTGGTTCCTTCGAAATTTTCTAATGGGTTTTATTTTCAGGTTTTTCGATTTATGTGTAAAATGAAGCCTGTGGTAAACATAACTTGACTACTTTTTTCTATACTGTACGTTTTGTTCTACAGACAAATTACACACACACCGATAGAGAAAACTTGAATTTTGAAGCAAACTAAACCTCACTACCATCCGGGTCACGGCACCAAATGTTACCGGTCCTACTCCATCTATTAAGAGCGGGATTCGAACAGGGGACTCCAGCGTAGGAAGCAGGCACGCTAACAAGGACTCAAAAGGCCGCAGCCACTGGCGTCAGTCTCTAGCGCTTCTTGGGTAATGAGGTGTAAATGCATAGCTCTTACTGAACTATGTCCATTATACCTTCACCACTCTAGAAACAAGAAAACACTGGAATTTAAGGGATATTTAGATACCAAACCAATTTAGACATTTTTTTTTTTTTTTTTTAAATGTGGAGCTTTACTATGATAAAGAATTTTGCCACTGGCTTTTGGTCACCACAGAACATCCCAAGTGAAACCTGGATCCTGAACCGCAATTTGATTTTTTAATGTTTTCTTTCAGCAATAGCCAAGAGTGCAAAAAAAGGAGTAAAAAGTGGCCCTACATACAAACCTAGTGTCACTGTACTACATGGTGCCAAACTCAGTGGTCAGCACTTCACATGGTGTTAAGTCCAACCCTAAGCTTTCTGTAAACTCCAGATGTTGGGTTATCTACGAAACATTCTCCATTGCCTATTTTAATAATTATGTCTGCACAATCGAACACCGGAAACAACTGATGGTCTTTAAAAGTCAAGTCAAATCAAGCTATTCACTGAGCAAAACACTCGTACACAGACAAGCGTGTAGACAGACGCACATCCAGTAGCACACACATGGATAGATTGATCCCTGGTCCTGCTCTAGCTACGGGCCTCCTTCCCTCATTAATTTTACTGAGTCCTCCAGATGGGAAACAAAATATTAATTTTATTCAGCCTAAGGCGTGGAGCCGTGCGAAGGTGCTCCGTAAATCAGAGGGCTCTGGTGAAGACGCAATATCACAGGACGACCACAGAGGCCTACGGGTGGGCAGAGGCTTCAGTTTGTCATAAATGTAATTAATTGAATGGTGGGGAATGATGAATCGATCAGAACACGTGGAGCAGACGTGACTTCCTTAGAGTCATGGCAACCGCACACCAAATTATGCAAATTAATTGGCTCTACCAATGTGGCATAAAATGCTAGTGCTACTACACTGCATGGTACATTAGTTGGTTCATCCAATAAAAAACGCATTCTTTACAAGTGAATCCTTGAGTCACAGAGCTCAAGGAAACTATTCATTTGCAGCACAGATGTGAGAGTCTGGCAGCATTTTGCAGCCCGTTCCTGGCGGAAAGCGGCATGGGGCAAGTCGCATGTGTGAGCGGGGATGTGCAAAGAAAGAAAGAGATAAAAAGAGATAGAAACAGCCAGAAAAAGTGAGTGGGAAAAGGCTAGAACAGATGAGACACTCTCTTGACCGTGACCACAATGACATCTGGTATGGAAGCAGTACAAGTGTTGCTCATTGAAATTCTACTGTTGCCTCAAACTGATCATCTCAAAGCCCTGTGTCCAACTATTATGCCTCTTTTTTTGATCCACTCAAGCGAGGACTTGAGGAAGTCTATTGGTCACATCTCAGATAGAGTATCACTGATTTTGTCCACAATGTTGCTCTACCACCCGCTGCTGAAATTGCTATTGTCAACACACGCACACATACGCGCTCGCGCACACACGACATGGCTCTAATTAAAGAGACAGTCCAATGAATGTCACCCGTGCTTTTCACATTACTGCGTCTGACTTCCCTCAATCGTGATAGACCTTGTCACATGGGTGGATTATGTTAATTGTCCATACATCTAGGGGCTTATTTCAATTTAATTTACACAAATCCTTTGCCTTGGACCTCTGAATTCATGTCTGTTATGATCAAAGGCAGGACAGATCATTCTCCAAGGAAGGATATTACAAATGAATATCAGGTTTAGGCTATAATTTAGATCATATCCTAATTTGGCTAAGTTGAATCACATATCCATTTTTGGCATGATAATGTATTTTGTAAATACTTGGGTCATTTTATAAATTAACACTTTTTGTTCTATGAATCTACTCTAATCTAAACTAAAAAACAACAACAATTCGTACATTTACATGACTTAAATGCACTTCTTCTATAATAATGTTTTCATATCTGAATGCAACTCATTTTGATACTTTATTAATGGTATACAGTAAAAAAAAATGTCAGGGTAATACGAGAATATGGTCCTCCTTATGAATAATGCCTTATTAAAAGAAAAAAAAGGGGGGGGCGGGGGTGGTTATTTCAACAAAACTGCTCCACAGTTTATTAAAGGGACAGTTCACCCAAAAATGAAAATTACCCCATGATTTACTCATCCTCAAGCCATCCTAAGTTAAAAAAAAAATTGTCCTGGCTCTTCCAAGCTTTATAATGTGAGTGAATGGCTGTTTATGTTTTGAAGTCCTTAAAAGTGCACCCATACATGATAAAAGTGCTCCACGCGGCCCTGGGCGGTTAATGAAGGCCTTCTGAAGCAAAGTGATCCGTTCGTGTAAGAAAAGTATTCATATTTAAAACTTTAATGACTAAAATAACTAGCTTCCGGCAGACGGCCTACGCAAGTCGACTTATGCCAAAAGAGTAACACTTGACGATGTATGACGTAGGATGTAGGAGTAGCGTAAGCTTTGACGCCTCTCACGGTTCAAACAAACAGGGCTTGGCAACAAACTCAAGCTCCTCCGACATTTCTATTTAAAAATTCTCGTTTTAGACTTCAAATTCGTGACTGGTGCTTCCACGTTCGTCAATGCGTCATGTCAAAGGTTACTCTTTCAACGCAAGTTGATGCATATGGCTGTTGTTAGTTGTAGTTGTTTCCGCTTTTGATAGGAAACGTGGCAGAAAGCACGTCGATTGGAGTGAAGAATAGACTGTTTCATTCTTACCTTTATAGTCTGAAAAGCCCATTCAAGACAAAAATAATACAATCGGCAAAATATAATACAAAGATGCAACATTAGAGCCGTTAGGTTGCGTGATGCCTTCGTTGAATCAGTGATAGGCCCACTGACACCGCAAATATGCAAATAAGAACGTTAACCCAGTTAAAGGCAGGGTAGGTGATTTGTTCACATCCTGATCGCAATCACTAAGTTAGGTGGTCTAAATGTAGGCATATATATATCATCTGTGGACGGTGTAGGACCATAAAATGTTAGTCCAATCATTGCCCTCTTTCCGAGGCCAACGATACCCTACCTGCCTGTCAACTTATGTATTTCCATTCCTTGCGCAGACATCACACTTTATCAGCGCGTTTCATACTCTACAGAGTTAGACAGACATCAGTCACCGAGCACCCCAACCGAAACGGCAGGCACTTTTTACAGTTCTTCCTGAACCAAACAGGTCAGTGCTCTTTTTAGTAGTTTATGTTCATTATTATTGTAGTTTTTGTGCTTTGAGACATGTGACGATTTTGTTTTCTCACTGCTGTACGTTCATGTGTTTTGGAGGAGGTGTGGTTTTGGAGGTGCTCTGAAGGGAGGATTGAATCTTATGCTTTCAAAGCTAGCTTGCTATTGCTAGCACCCTAACTTTAACCACCAGAAATGTATAGTGTGAAACGTTAGCTTATACCCAGGATTAACTGTTAACCACGTGTAAAGATTCCATTTACCCGGGGTTTAGAACGAGTCAGGGTGTCAAAAGCCTTCTTGAGTTCTTTACAAGTAGCATGACATGACCGATTATCTCTAAACTTTTTTGAGCTAATAATTTTAGGGCCCATAGACTTCCATTGTAAGTGCAATTCTGTACAGGGTTGTATATTCAAAATTATTTGGCAGACATTAAGTAGCATTTAACAAGGAATATTCCCTTAATATTTTATTGCAATAACTCCATATACTAATAAATAAAAGATCAAATTATAATTGAACAAATACCATTTTTAAAAAGCGTTTACAAACACTATGGCGCACACACACCAGACAGAAGAAACGTCTGAAGACATCATATGTCACACATCCGTGCCCACACGCTTTTCTTGTGGCATTCTCCCACAAAATGGCAGCGCAAAAAAGAAGGAAAGACAGTGCAGATCAAACAGAAAGACAAGAACGAGTGACATCTTTCTTCTAATAACAGAGAAGGTCCCTTCCAACAGCACTATCCTTCCACAGCTCTCTCTTTTTGAAATACACGTGTCACTGCAAAGTGACAAATAGCACATATTAATTAGGTACTAGACTGGGCGAGATTGCTGTTATTAACAGGGAAGGGGAAGGTCGGATTTAATTGCCTGTGACATCAAAGTCAAGTGACTGGTATTTCAAGCATCATTTAAAATGTTTGATATGGAAGCCATTGTTCCCACATAAAGGAGCGTCTAAAAATACAAAAGGAGAATGATGGGGAGCAAAGACAGTTCTCAGGCAGTTATCTGCAGCCTGACTGCTAATATCACCAGGGCTGCTCATGAAATGACTGGCTTCTAATGGAAGAATCTGTTCCCTTCAATTCAAAGCGGTTTTCTTGCATCCCAGTAGGGTTTATTTTCATATTAAACTTCTCATCTGTTCTGCTTTGTTAAATTGAATTCTGAAAAATCGGAAAAATTCCACGATCTATCAATTTCACGCCATCTCTGTCTGTTAAATTAGCATCTTATTGTGGTAAATTTGGATTTTTCCTCTAAAGAAAACCATTTCTCCCAGGGGGAAGGTGTGCTGATGAGCTGAAATTATGTGGCTGGAAAGGATATTAATAGTATTATACGTTTACCTTGAACTTTTAATTATTGCGAAAGCGTGACGAGCTCAGCAATTAGACATAAATAAGTGCATCACTTTTAGTGTACAATTAGGTTGATGGCACTCATGATGGGGATTACAGATATATAGTATGAACCGGTGGCAGTCTGGCTAATGATTGGGAGGGGCCAACAGTACAGAGAGCACCGCGCGGTTAGTCGCCAGTCGCCCGTCGCCATGGCAACAGCACGCTCACACTCTGTGGTCCCCAACCCTAAAATTAGTGCTGAGGTGCGCGGCTCCAAAACACATTCCAGACTCGCTATGACAGACATCCATTTGGCAAGCTGTACCAAAACCACCACCACCAAAAAAAAAAAAAAAAAAAGAGATCACCAGGTCTATATACAAACATAAGGCAGACGCATGGAAGAAAAAAAGCACCTGCAATAAACGGAAGGAACATTCTCTAGTCTTACTCGTAAGCACCCAGTTTGCAATCGCGTTTATGTGCTTTGGGGGCCCTTCACTCTCGTTGCCGTTTCAAACCCATCCACCATCTGCTAGCCACAACCATTCGGCTTTTATCATCAGTCCCAGGCTGAGGGTTACAGGCCCCTCGAGGAGGAACTACAGTAGTCCATTCAAAAGCGTCACATCATGAGTGTACCCATACTAAAGCAAGCTCTGCCCACGGCCGACAGTACAGCGAAGCCATCTTGATCCCGTACCATCCTCGATCTATTTCCACGCTGATTTTATTCCGCTCTAAATGGAATGTTAATGCAAACACTGTCAGCGGCAGGTCTTTAGATGTTCCGTCTCATGCATATAACATAGCTTAGTGCTGCCTCCAGAGTCTGGCGTTCTATAAGACTCACCAGGTGCACAGCTCGGCAAATTATCAGATCAACAGGGAGGCGACTACAACATCCCGATGATCGCAGGACTGCGCACCACATCATTTAGAAAATAGCCTATTCGTTTTTCTTGCTTTTTTGCCAGCATTAAAGATAATTTACTGACTTTAAACTCCTGATTTGTACCCAGAAACACTTAAGGAGTAAACCGCCAGCTGAGGTGCCTGTTAGTGACTTCGAGTGTGGTTGTAATGTTGAAGATGTCTTGTGTGAAATAAGGACAACTTCTTCACCTGACTGTCTCTGGGTCTGTCGAGCTGGTATTTCTCTTAAAAATGGGGGATTAATCATTCAGACTGACAAAAAGAAATCTAGCAATTGCGAATGCAAAGGAATTATAAGGGTTTATAAACTTCTAAAATAGATCAGTCAAGAGCGTGTTGTCATGGCTAATGTGTCTTATTTGATTACGATGACTGACAAGATGAATTATTTTGTTTTAGAGTTAGCAGAAAACTCTTGCTTCATCAAAACCTGTTTGACTCATTCAGAAGTAATCATTCATAACTGACTGTCTTTGGCTCAGCATGATAAGTTATCAATCAGTATTAGCAAAAATGATACAAGTGTCAGTACTTTCGGATGAGTGACATGATAAATATGGCAATAAGTGATGGTATTCGTCTCAGTTTAAAGCAAAATAATAATGGCAAACTGTCATTGTGTAGGCTTTCAAAGTCTTATACAATTTAATGGAATATAATTAAAAAAAATTATGTGAATGGTTAAATTGCATACAATTCAGTTTATTGTTGTGAAAAATATCTCAGCTATCATTTTGAGATTTCTGATCAATTTGCCCGATTGTCAGAAGTGGGCAGACTAGTGTCCGATGGAAAAAAATAGCAATTTCAACTAGCACAATATTTTTACATTATTGTATTGAATTTTGAGTATACAAAAAAATAGTTTTCATGATTTGTTATCACAGCTTTCTCCTTTTGTCAGATCAACTTAGATAATTAATGTGGTTCAGATAAATTAATATTTTGAGTTTTCATATTTTGATTAATTGTATTAACTCAATTTTAAGGCAACCAGGTTACTTTTTTTTAAGTTGAACCAACAATATTTATTTTACAGTGTATTGTGAAATTAAAAATGTTCATATTCCATATATTTTTATCACAAACTAATCTACAATCAGTTTCTATTTGATATAATGTTGGCCTCGTGTTTGTTTATTTTGCAGCATCAGGGCTGTTAACCAAAAGATTCAGCATAAAATTCACAAACTGTGAAGACAGAAATACTGGAAAGGAAAACATACATTAGACGACAAACATGGCTCACGCCACTACCTAGAGACTGACCCCAAATGTACACTCGGCTCTCTGTGTCATCCTTCTGATGGCCATGGGTTGGAGCTGTAATTGCACAAACCGCAAAACACACACACACACACACACACGGATTGGCGTAGTGGCCTTGCAGGGAGGGGTTTGGAGAGAAAATACATATTGATAAGTTGCTGTGGTGGTCCCCAACAGAAGCGGTCCCTCGACGAGTCACAGATTGGAATTATAATGAGTGGGATTACCGCAGCACCCCCCTATCCCACACACACACACACACATCACCCCTGTGTGAGTGTGCCACGACACTGGGCTCTGCCCCGTGTGGACGACAGGAAGCCGTGCGCGGGTGAGGAACATACTGACGTTAATTAACAACATCTGACACAGATGCTACGCTTGTACTCGCACAAGAGGTGGTCCGGCACATTATTAAATTTTGGGTTATTTCCTTTCATTTGGCACCCCCATTTCCACTCTTTCCTCCACTCTCCATTTTTAATCTTCTACACACACTGTCCTCTCTGTCCATCAGGGATGCAGGAACTGAACAGGCTTTCGACGCAATTAGGCTTTGGCTTAATTTTCAACGAACTGCTCTTTTGTAATGTCCTCGCCGCATTATTTGCACTCTCACCTTCATTTGCTCCAATCTGTTTAAATCTGCGATTCTGAAAATATTGTGACATAAAACCTAACTGTCAGGCCACATATGGTGAGCTTTCAACCTCCGGGCCTTCATATGAGATGTACAGCTAGCATAGAGATAATTGATCTCTGGAGATGGAACAGATATTGTACTGTAATATTAGAATGGAGGACAACCTTTCCTGTCAATCCATCAGAAAGTGCTGAAACAAAAGGACTCCGGTTGAACTCGTTATTACACCATACCTCCGTAATTAACCCCAACCTTCTACTGTTGTTACACCATGTCAGGGTGGGGAGAGCGTTAACATATGTTTAATATCTCCTGCAACTAATCAAGGGACCAAAAACTGAAATAGACGTGTGATTCGCCACGTTGTCTGTAAACGTGTTGATAAGCAGCACATATGTCAAATACAGATTTCCAGATCTAGAAATTGTGTGTGTGTGTGTGTGTGTGTGTGTGTGTGTGTGTGTGTGTGTGTGTGTGTGTGTGTGTGTGTGTGTGATGTGTAGTGCTACTGTAAGACTCAAATCAGGAAAAGGAAAAGGAAAATTGATTCTTTATGCTTCTTCTCTAAAATGTGCAGTGAACTAAGTTGCCTCTTGCCCTGTCTCGTTAATTACCCTCATACATCACGTGTTAACTGCCACACGTTTACCTGCTGCAGGTTTGGCCGTCCTGTGTGTGCTGGACCCGCAGAGAACCGGACCGGCTGATGGAGAGGAGATGTGCCGTCACTATGGGAAAGTGCACCACAGAGGTCACAAAACAATGACGCAAAACTCTGTGCATTTACACATACTAAAATATCTGGAGGTATATGAAGCTGGCTTATAACTACATTTTGAGATGTTATCTATCAAATGTATTTGACCTGTGTTGTCTGTTTAACCCCAGACTGTCTGATGAGGCCCAAACTAATCACCATCAGCTTTATGTTCGTGTGAGAGCACGAATTAGCCCTGGCTACTTCTGATTTTGCTACAGAGATGTTAAACAATGAAATGTGAATAATTTCGATAGGTAAATATGATAAATCATTGCAGAATGCCACGAGCTTTCAGCGGTGTGTAAGGCAGAAGGGGTGGGGCATCTGAAGCGTTCTGCTGCCGCCCCCTGCTGGTAATCTCTTTTGATTTCTCCCCCTGTGTGGCCACTTAAAAAAACACCCCCAGCCGTCTCTCTCTCTCTCTCTCTCTCTCTCTCTCTCTCTCTCTCTCTCTCTCTCTCTCTCTCTCTCTCTCTCTCTCTCTGAATTTACCATCAATAGCCTCAGAACAGAAACGCGAGAGAAGGGAGATGTACAGTTTTTATTTCTTTTTCACATTTCAGTTCGACTGCAAATTAAATTACACAATTACATGGATTTTACTTTATTATTAAGTAATTAAATAAATGAATATAACTACTGATATCGTAGCAATGCATGTGTGCTTTTGCATAGTGTTTGCAAAACAGCGTTGCATTGTAGGCTACAACACAAATCGCCTTATGATCTGACATTAAAACTCTATTTTGTATGTAGGCTATATTTGTTTCATTAAAAAAATCATTTTAAGACATTTTCCATTTTTGTAAAGAAACCTTTTAAGACATTTTAGATTAAGTTTTATTAAACTTACCGAATGTACATTCGAACTCCGACTGCAATGACGTTTTGAATATTGAATTCTTCTATTTGCATTCTGACATGTGATTGGTCTTCATTTTCACTGTAAACAAATGAATATAAAAAATGTATCTAAAATATGAATACAATCAAGATTTATTTTAAATATGAAATATAAGTAAATTCATTAATCATAAAATTCATTAAAAAATATGTAATTGAAATGACAAAATTTGTTTTTAACTGTAAAAACAGTATTGTTGGTTTAAATTAAAAAAGTAATTTACTTGATTGCCTAACAATTTGAGTTAATACAATGAAGGAGATTGGTTTAATACATAGAAACTCAAAATAGTATGTTCTCTGAACCACACACATTAGCTAAATTCATTTGACAAATGATCACTCATTTTAAATATATAAAAATGAGAATAGACGGAAATTATTGTGAATGTGAAATGCATTTTAAAGTTATTATGATATGTTGTTTATGTAAAACCAATGTTGTTGGCATTATGAAAAACACATTTACAACACTCGAAAACACTCGTTGCTTTCCAACACAAATTTAAATTATCTAAATTATTCAATCATGTACATCGATTTAGTTGAAAAAAAAAATACAAATTAAAACTAATTTTAAAAATATCGCTATATGTTTCGATTAGTGGCTTATAGTAATGTTCATATATTTTATGGACTTTTTTTTTGCGCGACGTTGCTTTCCCACCATAATCAGCATGTTTTTAAAAAGCGAGCTTCGGCTCCATCTTTTTGACAGGGTTACAGCTGCTGGACACATGCTGGTGAGCGGTGGTCTCAGACTGGTGGAGGTGGCATTAGTGCCCTCAGCGGTGCAAAGGGGGGCTCAAACCAGACAATGGTCCTCCAAAAACTGTGTCTGTATACCTCTTGTTCAAATTGACTGTGAGGTCTGGAGATTTCCACAACACGGATCAGTCATACGGTTGCCATATAAAAATGTATATCGAAATGAATTATTCACCACTGATTGTCTGCAGCCCTAATTGATTAAAGGATGTGTTTATTTAAGCTGACGACTTTTCATATGTAAGATTGCATGTCCATTGTTCTCCAGAGGGCCCGTCAAGGTGAGATGAGACAGGGGCCACTCATTCTTCATGAACAAAAGGAACAAATGAATGCGCACACACTCCCTAATGGTTTTCCCGTATACTTGGGTCCACGGGAGATAAGTCTAACAAAATTAGTATGCAAAAGAGCCACTCTCTTGAGGCCTATAATTTTCTTTGCAAATGATTTCCGTTTTGAGGATGAAACAAACACGACAATGCCGCTGTAAGCGCTGGTTCAGGATGTGTGCGTGCCTTCAAGCTCCTAAAAGAAGAGGGATTTGAAGAAGTTAACCTTCATCAGCAGGTGGTTTTGGAAAGGAGAGAGAGAAAAACAACTAAAACCAGAAAAGATTCTGCTCGGTTCCAATCATATTTAGTTGATTACATTTGGCATACTGCCCTGGCGAAAAGGGCCCACGGAATCCAGAAGAGCCATTGCTTTGAGAGAGGCTTGCATGAGTTCTTCAGCACCATGCTGTGCCATCTTTTTCATCAGTTAACTTAATTAAACATATATCCACCCGAGACTGTTCTCATATTCTCTACCAGTTTAGCTTTTGTTAACTGTCTTCAAACAGTCCCTCAAGTGTAAAACGCTGTTATTTACATGAACTTTGGTCTTCTAAAGCCAAGGGCTTGATGCTTTTCTACTTTATTGAGCTTTATTATTCGAGTCTTTATTCTTCGAACACAATTAGCGAAGAATATGCTAATTATATTTTAAATAATAATAATAATAATAATAATATCATTGTTTAATTTTTTATTGCAGTTTTTAATGAAAAAAAATTAAAATATGTTTTAGAATAATAATGAATTAATATTATTCCGTTATTATTTACTATGCTATTATATAGATCATTAAAAAATTATTTGAGCTTATTTAGCTAAAATTTAGTCACGTACTCATTGTAATGAATAATTTATTTATTTTTCTGACGTAGAATCTCTCCTCCTGTTTTCCGTAGCGCATCTTAATACACCATATAAGGAAAAAAGTTCATAAACTCGGATTCGTCGGATTGTTTAAATTAAACGCAAATGTATGTTTTATGAGTGAAATGCGTGCGTTTATTAGATCCAGGGTCTTTGAATATTAATTGCGCCGTTTCCCTATCATAAATACGCGTATAAATCATAGCACTGTATAACCATACTCTGTCTGTATTTTTACGTTCCTAGCGTGGTCTGCAGTAGCTCTCTTTTCCAATAAATCATGCACTTACTTCCCAGGAGCTTCCTGCTCTGTGGTGAAGATTAGGACCCCGTGTCTTACTGAAAGCCAGGAGCAGTTTGAAATTATCAAGAGTTTAAAGACATCACAGTAATAGTAACCGTTTTTGTGCACAGAAATAATTTGAACATATTAAAGTGCTATTAATGTAATATGAAATGACACTATATTACTTTATTATACTAGGCTACAATATGTAATAATAATCACTTAATATTACAACAATATAATCATAATAAATAATAAATTAATAACAGTATACATTGGCAATATATAATTTAATATTTCGATATGGTAACGTGAACGCTTGCTTTCCGTCGAATGAGCTATTATACACAATTGCATTATATCAATCGTACTGCGTCAAAATATTGAATATGAAATTAAAGTAAAAAAAAAACGTCTGGACGTTGATGGGAATTATTATGAGCAAGTATGACAATGGAAGACAACATCTGGCAGCACGATGCTTAAGTGCATTTTCACTGAACAAACATCCAGACATGTTCAAATAATTAGATTTGTAATGTGATTGTTTTATCTGTTCGTGCCTGTAAACCATTAGACAAATTTAATAACTTTTTTAATTTACTTATGTTAATTTCTTTATTAACATTAAAAAATTATATATTTTTTTTCAATGAGTAATTAGTTTAAAAACACCTGTTTCCATTTCACATTTTCATTTGTGATGGTTGGCTAGAGTAGGTTGTTTTTCTGGTCCGTCTGTCTGTCTGTCATCTATCTTGTTGAACATGTTGAAATGTTTGTTATTGTAAATTCATTTAATTTTACTTTCATTCAGTGTAGATCTGGCCAAAGGGCCCTTGACACACACATAACTTTAAAATGTAAAGTCTTAAAAATTTAACCATGTTGGTTAAATCATAATAGTGTTAACTGCCACATTAATTAGAATAACATTTGGTTGTGGTAAATATTTAAGACTTAAAGATTTTAACAGCTAAAGATTTAACGGATAAACAGCTTATTTAGTTCATAACTAACAGCAATACCGCCTCTTTTAACACATGCTATTGTGTTTACTGAGAATTCACTTTTAAATTCACTGGTATAGATAAATGAGAGTGTAATTAGTCAAAGATAAGGCTAAAGCAGGACATATTTGAATAGTTTCCTCATTAACCTTGGCTTGGGAATGTAGCCTACATTGTGCCATACAGTCTTGTGCTACATTAGTTTTAGTGGCAGTCTGTGAAGTGCTGCTCTCCCCTGGTTATGGAGGAGAAAGTAATGCATGGGGACTCATTTCTGCATGTGTCTGTGTCATAACCCCGGCCAGGGTGTCATATTCCTCTCTTCCCTCATCTGGCCCAGCATGGGAGCCCTAATACACACATCTCTGTGCAGCGCCTCTGCAACTAAATGGACGGATTTGCACATTTCCTGAGCCGCTCACAACCCAATTCCCTCACACTGTTAATGCCGTTTAATTTTTTTTACAAATAATGCCCGGGCAAATCAGTCTTTTGGAAGTGTTATATAATTTATTGCGAGGACTTCTGTGAACTTCTTTTTGAAAAATTAATGCCTTTAATTTTGGTTGATGGCAACATCAGCGCAGTTCCGTAAATTGCAGTTTAATGAGATTTTGCTACAGGGGATAATCTGCTACTGACAGAAAAACATCTTGAAAACATCTGTAGACCTATGATTTCACTCTGACGATTAAACCCCCAACCCCCCGCGTCTCAGAGCACTGAGCAAGAAAAATGGTCAGTTTAAAAAGTTACTCTCCGCCATCCGATCTGATGGAAACGACTTGGAGGAAAACTTGACGCTGTTTTACCTCTATTTGTCTGTGTAATGAACATCTCTGGGTTGTTTAATAGTTAACGTCCAGCTATCTTTGCATTGCTGTGGGAGTCTAGCGGCTAACATAATGAGCAATGCTTTATACGAGTCCTAAATGAGCAATCTGCTCCTCCAACCCAAGCCTGTAGATGCGATGTAAGGTTCATTACCCTCAAGTGGACAACAACCTAATGTATTCTGCTCTACAACTAATATCGTCGTGAGTCAGGCCGTGTAAAATGACATCCTTTCAAGCTTTGTTTGCAAGTAGAGGTCAGCATGCACTTGGCCAAATACCCAAATAAGTTATATTGTGAATCGACTAACTTGGAAAAGAGCTGATGTCAAGAATTGGTAGAGATCTCACCAAGAAGTCAGCCTTCTTAACACCTGTCCTTGTGCTTTTCTGACTTTCGAAGTTAGAATTACTTCCTTCTAGTACCTAATGCTGTTAACACATTTTATTGCAAGGTTTTATAAAGCTGACATTGAAACAATGACTTTGAAACCAGCACGAACTCATTGCCTATTAATTAAAACATCAGCATTTCAATTTCAGTTTCCGTAAACTTGTTGGCTGCGCCGTGACATTTGAGTAAGCACAGTCAAGGAGGAATGTACACCCACACCCCTGTCCTCTAAAGCCCATGCGCTTCCAGGACTCTGCAATGTAGATTACTTCCTCCAGGGAGTCTGGAGAGAATCCCAATCCCTGCAACTTTTCCAGTGAACAGACAGATTTGGCCCACCTCCAGCAAAAATAGACCATACCATGCAGAGAGTAAGCTACGCCAGAAAGCCCAAAATTATATCTGACACATTGGGTCACATCGACTTGTTTTTAATGTGTCTCACTCTCTGGTTCTCTCTCTCACTCAGAGAGAATGTGAATATGTTCATTTCAACAAAAAATGACAGTCTCCCATTGAGTAAAACCAATTAGAAATTTACGAATGTGCATTAAATATCCACTCACATTTATTCAAGAGATATTCATTTTTTGGGATTCATTCCCTAATTGTTTCTTATGGGATCCACTCCTTGATGTAAACCCAGAAACAGCAGGTATAATCGAGAAAATTACAGAGTGACGCAGTACAGGAAGCAGAAGAGAAATGCTCTGTGATTTGAGTTTTTCATTAAAGACCACTCTGGAATTTCCTTACATTTATGGTCGCATCATTATTCAGTATTGAAAGTGATTTTGATGAAGTCCACCTGCAATCCTTTCACCCACTGTAGATAAAGACACATAATGAATTGTTCCGTGGAGAAAAATGATCTTTTTTGGAAAATGAGCATTTGTCTTTGATTCGACAAACTGATATTCATGAGGAATCAAAGATAGAGTTCTTACTTTTTATTAACCAACCCATCCCTACTCTCTCTTTCAAAACACAGCCCATAAGGCTTTGTTCTCCGATGTGACTTGCCACACCATCAGCAGTGATTGGTGCCACGAACGATGCCAGGAAGAGAGCATTGACTCTGCAGGGTTCTCCATTTTCAATGGCGTGAATGGACACCTCTTGTCTAGCGATGGCACTGCTGCGCTTTTTCAGATGGAGGCACATGTCACACCCAGACTCATCATGCCAGCCACCAGCAGAGAGGCCAGGGCACAGCGCCCATGACTACTATCGCAAAAAGAAGTTCAGCGGCAAAAAACAAGATTGAATTAGCGTAATATCAAAATTTTAAATCAGTTCGATAAAGTTGGGACTTCATACAGCAAGAGAATGAGCGACCGCTACCAATTTTCAACGTATTAGGGACACGGTTATCAATTTCCCTTTGGGATTAGTCAGAATACCCATTGGTGGTTGTTCTGGTCAACTGAACCAGTAAACGGTAAGCCAAACAGGCCTGTAAATGTCATATTTGCGGCAATCTGCTCCGGTGCTCGAAATTCAGAGTGTTGCACGGTCACTCTCAACAGCTCATCAACACCAACAAGCCACTTCCTAATCCTTAAAATGGACAAGCCGGATGAGGAAACTGAGAACAATACGCTTGCATGCACAATGGCATGTATTGGAGACTGTGTGATTATAAGCACCAGGGAGTTTGCCTTCCCTTATTCATCCACAGTCCCGTTTTGAAGAGACCAGATCCAGGGGTGCCAAATTAAGCGGAGTGCTGATATGTGCTGGCTGCATAGAGTAATGAGCAGGCCCAGAGGATATTTGCAGGGTCACACAAAGGAGTTGGTGTGGAGTGGCAAAGAAAATCGGGCGTACAGCAGGAAGCCGAGCAACTAAATTCTGCAGGCCATCCTCATCTGCTGTCATCAGCAAAACGAGCTCCCCATCCCATCAACAAGAGCTCGGCTAGAGGATGTGAGTCTCATAGCTGTTTTCCTAGTGTTTTCCTTATGCCACGGATCCGTAGAAAACCCTGATGGGCTGCTTGTACGATCAGCGACTCTTGAGAAAAGAAAGAATAATGAGAGGCTTGGAGGAAATTGTAACAATTTCAGATCATTAAGATTTAACAGCATTTAACAGCACTGTTTTTCTGTCTGGAATCTTTGAGGCCTGGTCTGGTTTAGATCCTACTAAGCTACGCGAGGCATTTACCACGAGGAATCATTGTAAACCACATTTTCAACACTCTCTCTGGCAAGCCCAACAAAGAGCCATTTTACATTGCTACCATGACTATAAAGCGAGTCCTACTGTTTTCCCAACGTGGGGTATAATGGAATTAATAACGTCGACTGCGCATTTGCTGGGAATTCCCATGAGGCCTTGCAGATTTTTATAACTCCGCAGTGTAATGCTAAGGGTTCGGAGGGGAAGATTTACTGGCTTTGAGAATCTAATGATACCGAACACTGACTTTGCGATTGCTCCAGCCAGCTAGTTTGCATGACAATCTGGATAACAATGACCCTTTTCAGATTAAGTGTGTGGGGGCTTATTATGATTGCTCTTTGTTCTAGATCCGTTATACTCTCAATGTTGACGTTGTCCGATATCGAACGGCTACATTGGAATAAGCACACATTGCCTCTCCTAATATTTGACATCTGAGTCGTTTAATTACTTTAATGTTTATTATACTGAACATAAAGACGTTTAGGTGTTCATATTTCCTTTGTGTTGTCGCAAGCAATTATAGGTGCAGCCATCTATTTACTTGATGAATCCACTTTTGCTTGATAAATAAGGAAATAAGTCAATGCTCCACTTTATCTTCAGTAATTAAAGTGAAAAATATAGTCACAATGCAAATCCTTAATTGGACTCCAGGAGAGAGATTCAGAATTTCTCTTTAATAATAAGAGATGACTGGGGACAGAAAAAAAGAGCATGCTGAAATGTGATTCTGGAAGTTCAATTAATCAAGAACAGAAAACAACCAATTTAGCAAAGAGCTGTTCATTCAGGGAATCACATGGCTCAGGTAATGTTCTTTTAATCATCTCTATGTGACATTATACTTTTCATGTCACAACAAATGAATGAAAAAAAAACGGCATTGCATTTGAGGAAGATAATATCTCTTCTGTTGCTCAAACTGAATGGTTAATTGTATTATTTTGAAGCATGACAGCTACATTTCTGAGGTAGCAATGGTAAACAGGACAATAAAAATAAAGTGTAGGTCTTAAATTGATATTTGTTAAATATCAATAATGCATATTTTAGATGTGGAACATGATATTATTTATTTTACTTTAGATTAATACAGTTAATTAAAAATGTCATTTTATAAAAAAAAAAAAAAGTCACTAAGCTGAATTCCACACCATCTGCAAAGGGCCTCAGTCACACCTGCTCTGAACGCTTTTTCAAATATCCAGGGAAGCTGTAGTCAGCTGAAAGCTTACCCATTCAATAACCAATTACACTTCAAATCTGCGGAACAAAACAATATGAACTGATAAGGAATGTGCGATGTGTCAATAGGGTCATTCTGGCATACACAATTTAGCATTTACCAATTGTTTTGGTCAGTCTTTAACATTCCTTCCCTCTAGACGGCACAAAACAAGAAGTGTCATGGAACGCCAAACTGGTTGGACTCTAACTGTGCGGCAACAGTACTGGAGTCAGTGCGAGGAGCCAGTGCGAGAGAAGAGCAGCGGGGCTTGCCCTCTGCCCAATGTATCTCTTTTAGAGCGGGACAGACACAGGCCTTGGCTGTACCCTGCTGGGTCCTTCTGAAACCAGAGACTGTTGAAGTGAACGTCAGCACTGTTCGGCCAGTCCACAATGTCTTCCAGCCTCTCTGACGCTCCAAATGTGCCCTGTCGCACAGAGATGTTTCGGACAGTCTGGTCAGTCAGCCTGCTGTCCCACACCCCCCTCCATTCTGACTCGACCAGACCAGGGCACGGACCACCCTGGGCTGGTCAGCAACCCCTGCTTACACCTGCCATAAAACTTAAAAGCTACAATCCCACCCTAAGGCTTTGAAGTGTTCAAAGCATAGCTCCCTGACCTTTGATGCAACTTTGGCTGCAACACATGTTTGGCGCACCATGTATAAAGCAAACCTCTCTCAGGCCTCGGTCCATGACCTGTTGGTTTACATGTGTGAGATGCAGGGGCCCACGCATGGCAGCCATGCATACCCATCATGCTGTTCCCACCAGCGAGGGGGGCCCTTGAGCGGGAAAAGAAGAGGGCAGGAAGGATTGGCCCCTTCTGACCTCCTCATGTGTTCACTACTCATCCATACAAACCAACCCAACTCCCATCCCCCCAGTCCCTCTTTACAAACTACATATCTCGTGCTTCATACGCCAAAAAAGCGCTTACTGACTTCAGGAGGCTTTGGGAAGTGAAAGCAAAATCAATGAAAACCTAATAGTGTGGGCCTCTTTCACCGACTAAAAGTGTAACAACGAATTTTAGACTAAGGAATCAATATTCTTGACTAGAAGAGCTGTTTTGTCTGACAAAACACTGAATATTTGTGCAAGAAATATACATAGTGTTTGTGCAAATGTGAATATCATTGATTCAGGGTAAACTTTCAACGATGTGTGTCCCTACACACAGAAGGGCCTGTAATTCCCTTATGTTTTCATTGCCATCTCCACCAGATCAAACAGGAAAGCATTATTTGCAAGCCCGGCTTGTCTATGTTATATGAGGCATTATATATCTGCATAAATACTGGTCCTCAAAATGGCATAAGGCCCGATTATACTACCTTAACCGATCATGGGTCTGTAAATGTCAAACATAGCACTTTGATATAGTGTGCGCCTCAGGGTGCATACTTTTACAGTCGGAGTGACAGTGTCATAATGACACAATGCCAACATGACCTGTGCTATAAATGCATGGAATTGTATAGCGCCATTCAGATCCTTTAAGCTCACATTCATAAAGGCCTGTGGTAGGTGTTCTTACATATTACACACACTACATTTTGTGCAATAAATAAGACCATGTGTAATTTAAATAGTTTAAAATTAACAAATTAAAATTGAATGGACATTTCTTTAATGTAACTTAAAAATAGAATGGTAACACTTCAAAATACGGTCTCATTTGTTAACATTAGTTAATGTATTATCTAACTTGAACTAACAATACGCAATAAACATCTTCAACAAAGGTTCAATATCTTTGTCAATGTTAGTAAGTAAAATACAATTGTGCATTGTTCGTTAGTTCACAGCGCATTCATATTAACAAATACATCTTTTGATTTAAAAATGTATTATTAAATGTTGAATTAACATTGTTTACTAATGTATTTAACCAATGTAAACAAATGAAACCTCATTTTAAAGTGCTACCAATAGAACATATAATATTCAAAATGACATATGTTACAATTTCATTCAAATTAAAGATTAAAATTTGAGAAAATAATGTGTGAAATGTGAAACACTTCAAGCTTGCAAGTCACACAATAATTAATCCACTACATGAGCTTCCATCCATGATGCTTTGTATACATCATTTACTATTATTGCATTTCTGCTTATGTGCCCAACTCCACTTCTACAGTTTCGTAATCCGTTACTGGAAATCTCACTTTTGTATTTATCCATGAGCTTCAGGAGTAGCATGTGCATCTCAAGGCAACTGAACGGGTCAGACAAATGCTGACTTGGCTGAGACAGCAGCTCCAAATGCTGTGAGCTTTCTCGGACTATGACCTTTGGAATGCACAGTCAACAAAGATTTTCAGTGCAAGATAGTTCTGCGAGAAATTCGTCTCAATTCTGGTGCATCATTTATCCCGGCAAATAGTCATGGTGTTCATATAAACCGATGGAATGGCCGTGCACAACAAAACGATAATCCCCATGTCTCAACAGGTTTCATCCAATAAAGACTAGATTGCTTTGCTTTTGATCATTTGAATAACAAAAGTGCAATCTGAAATTGTGTTGTGAAGAGTGGCAGCATAATCTCACTGTTCTCCATTAGATAAAGTGTTTTGAATACGTTGGCCTTCTGGGAGTTAGACTGGGCCTGAGCAACACCCTGCAATGAGGATTACTATAGCATAACAGTACTATAACAGTATGGGCGCAAGTCATTTCAGTATGGCTGTCAACACCTATGTGTCTGCTGACATGACAAGCCCTTTAAACTGTGACGAGCATAAATCAAGAGGCCATTCTGAAACAACAGGGTCGTATTCTTCCCCTGTCGTGCTTGCACCTCCAGTCCCTGCATGGGGCACCATTCCAGGCCTGGCTGGAGCGGGCGCGCCTGAGGAGTGCCATACGGAACCAGGCACCACACGTCTCCTCCATCAGTGTAAATTCTAAAACCTGCACAACAACGTTCAACAAGTCATCACGGCTTTAGTATACCTGTCACTGCTGTTCAGGGAGTGCACGATTGTTGCTATTCATTGTGCCCACAAGTCTCAAACACCCACCCGCTCCTACGCCCACTGCTGCCATGAAGATTGACTGCATGCTTTTTTTTTTTATGACATTATTATAATTTTATTTCAGAAGAGAAATTGAAATTATCGTTTTTAAAAGTCAGTTTAAAAGTGTAGTTTGCAAAATGTGTAGGTTTGCAGAGTGGAAACATGGTTACAGAACCGATCTTCATTCGCCTACTCCAAAGGCTGATTCTCAAACACACACACACACACACGTTGTGTTTTCATGTTTTATGGGGACTTTCAAAATGATTTTTATATTGTACAAACTGTATATTCTCTCCCCTTACACTAACCCTACCCCTAAACCTACCCACCACAGAAAACTTTCTGCATTCTTACATTTTCAAAATAAATATGACAGTATGATTAATAAGCTGTTTTCCTCATGAGGATCAAACAATTTCCATACAAGGACAAGGATTTCGGATATTGCTAACTTTTTGGTTTTATGAGGACATTCCATAGACAACAATTTTTATACTGTACAAACTGTATATTCTATCCCCTGCACTAACCCCTAAACCTACCAATCAAAGAAGAAGTTCTGCTATTTTAGATTTTCAAAATGGATAGGCCAATGGTTTATTAAGCTTGCCCCCCCCCCCCCCCCCCCAAAAAAAAAAAAAAAAATATATATATATATATATATATATATATATATATATATACAGAGGTCAACATTTGATGGTATTGCTATTGCTATATTAATGCGTTATCACTTTTCAAGTTATTAATTTCAACAAGTTAATTTCATGTTAAAATAAACTAATGGGGTTTTCATGTCTTTGTAATACTTTGCTCAACAACAGCCTATATTCCGTGAAATCTCGTACAGCCTATTCCATGTTGACTGTAGCAGAGGGTTTTACTCTGTCCTTTTATCTCCCCGTGAAACTCCTGAAACTGTGTCAGGCAGTTAAATTGAGCATGGAAAAACACTTTGTGTTTGTTTATTTGTTGGTGTTTGTTTACGGGTGTTCGCAACCATTAACTGATTATATGTGTACTCGTACCTCATCAAGGGACATCTGGGAGGAAAAACTTTAGAAACACAGATAGGCTACATATATATGTCAATATGTAATTTACATGCTTAAATCAAGCCACGGGAATTTAAGTGGTCTATGAACATGAGCATTTGTATTGTGGAATATTTAACTGCAATATTACCGAATTAATTATTATTTAAACAGAAGATCGAGCCCAAATACTGTTTTGATGTCTACGCAGATTGAAGACATAGCTATTACCAATAACTCATTCACGCAAATCATGTTGACTTGGACCAGAGATGACACGGCCTGCTCTTTGTGTGCACACCCGTCCTCTACCTCGAGACTCTCCATCACTCCAGTTCTCCTGGAGGGCTGTTTTACTAAGACATTGTGAAGGCCACTGACAGTGTCTTCAGTGGAGGAGGTGAAGGCTGAACATCCCTCTCTGTTCTTGTGCACTGAGCTGACTGAGGTCAGTCTATGTCGGTACAATGGTGGGCCGGGCAGCTGTTGTGGCCCGACAAAAGGTTCAGTGCTGTTTACTTAGCAACGAATTAAAGACGCATGTGTTACAAACCTGCAAATGCGGGATAAAAAAGCCTTGGAGAAAAATCTGCCATGCGAGATGAGTTTCAGGAAGTGCTGTTTTTCTTTTTCTCCATTAGATATGCCATTACAACTCACATTAGCCTACGTCAGAAGATTTTTACATTTACAATTAAAAACAAAGTAGCCGTTTATGATAAAGTAGGTCTATATTAGTAGACTATTAACAAACATTTTAGCATACTTTAAAAATATCTTATTTTACATTTAATATGTAAGAATCGCTCTGCATTGTGTAATGCCAATGCGACGTGTAACCCTCAAATGCTTTCAGTTTAAAATAGTGCTGTCATATATAGGCTATATATAAAATATTATAAGCTACATTATATAATATTTGTGTGTGTGCGTGCACGCGCGCGTGTGTGTGTGTGTGTTAAATCTGTATAGCCTACAGTTTCTCTTAGCCTCTCTCTCTCTCTCTCTCTCTCTCTCTCTCTCTCTCTCTCTCTCTCTCTCTCTCTCTCTCTCTCTCTCTCTCTCTCTCTCTCTCTCTCTCTCTCTCTCTCTCTCTCTCGCTTCATTACGGGTCTATGCTCTATAACTGCTTTGGCTTCGCTTAGGAGAATGTCCTGGAAACGGAGATCAGGCGCCTTTCCAATTCTTGCCAAGTACTTAGAAGTCAACATCGTCTATCTTTGATTCACAGACGCATCCACGCTCCCAAGAGCTCACCCTTTGATCCCTTTCATTTTTTTTCTCCCTCCTGTTTCTACACCAGATCTGTTATGCGCTAAAATTCTTTGGTTTTCCATAGAAACATCTCCTTTCCCTGGGAATATTGATGTTTTCTTCCTCGCGGGGGTTATGATATGGTGAATCAGAATCTCAAAGCCATGGACAATGGCAGTATTCATGGTCACTTTTTGTCTTTGTCTGGTTTTGTCTTGTTGTTCAAACCCCTCGTTTCTCAAATGAATACAAATATTGTTTATTCTGTTGATGTCCACGTTCTAGTCACTTCAGCTGCTTTTCAACGTTTCAACTCTTTGTTGGAGCAGCAGGTTCTGTACACTGGAGAGAATATAGACTTGAAGAAGGCCTCTTTCTTTCTTTCTTTCTTTCTTTCTTTCTTTCTTTCTTTCTTTCGAAATCTACCCATGCACGTCAAAAAAAAGTCCATCGTTAATTTCCCCTATATGGAAAAATGTTTCACTTATATCAACAGTGTGTTGCGGAATCATATTGTGACGTGCGCGCGGAACGCTCAATTTCCCTCAGTAAGCCATGGCAACTTCATATGCTCTATGAATTAAAACGAGCCCTCTCCCGTCTTCTTTCTCTCCAGCATTGACATATCTGCTCCAGCACACTTTCACTCCCCATTGTCATCATGTCACCCCAACAATGTTCATCTCCTGGACACCAATTTTAAGAGCTCTTTGATCTACCGAGTGAAAAGAACAAAGTTATGGAGAGAAGGGGCTTTTGTGTTCCGGCTTTTAGATGTTCTTAATATTACTGGACAATGTGGAAAACCAAATAATTGATGATTGATGTCATACAGTTTAATATTTTTTTCTGCGGAGTTTCACATTATGCACATATGAAATTATCCAGCTGATGAAGACAGATACATGAGTAAAATAATACAAAGTCGCTGTAAAAGTAATTGTAAAGTCAAAATGAACTTGTATTGTTGCTCATTTGATACCGAAATCCAGAGATTCATCTGGTCCCCGTTGGCCAGCGTGTTTAATATGAACCATGCATTAATTCCGAGATGCGGCTTTTATGTGTCTAGTGTCAACTTTCATGGCTCTCTGTTTGAATTACATGAGCAATCATCAAGTGACCCTCCCTCCATCCCCCCACCCACCCAATCCACCTTCCCTCTCTCTCTCTCAGTCCATCTCACTATCCTTCAAACATTGTAAATGTAATTTATTTTTAAATGAAGTATTAAAACATCAATAATTAACAACAACAACAATTTCTGTAAACTTTACATACTCCAGTGAGGCTCTTTAAACGTCAATGAACAACATTTAAGCTACATTGTTGTTATTTCACCACTGTAAAAAAAATAATTGGATGATTTATCACAACTTTTTCCTTTTGTCAAATCAACTTAGATAATGAATGTGGTTCAAATAACATTTTTTTTAATTAAACCGATCTATTTTGATGTATTAACATTTTTAACATTTCAATGAAATCAAAGTTTTAAGGCATCCAGATAACTTATTTTAAGTTATTTTAAGTTAAACCAACTATATATTTTTATGATACTGACCAAATCCAGAAATATTAGTTTTTCGTGACGCTCGGCGTTCAGTCAAGTCCTATACTTGTTGCTAAACTAATTTCCAAAAGGAACGCAGTGTCTAATTGGACATTTAGACGACTAAACATTCTATAAATAAAAAATAAAAAAATGATCTGCATTCATAAATCATATTATGCTGCTTTATTTTCATTTACGGGTTTTTAAGTGGACACCTCATTAAATGTTTCAGATAAGTCGGTTTGCTTTTTGCCCCACAATTTTGATTATGTGCAAAGTAATAAAAAGCAAATGGTGATTAAGTCATTTGTCTTTTTTGTATTCTTCTTTAACCTATATCGACTGGAATTTATGATTTTAGCATAGTCCCAGACTATCAAATATGATTCAGATCCATATTATAACACTGCCATTTTTATATGCATTTTGACATAATTGATTAGGCCTATATAACCCTGATGCCTCTTCACACACACACACACACACACACGCACACACACACGCACACACACACACACACACAGACACTTAAAAATAAATCCTCGTAGATGAGCACACTGTCTTAACATTGATTGAAAACAGAGACCAGACACAAAAAACGGTTTACAAACATCTAAGCCATTCACATCTACGGGATTCATTCTCAGTGCGAACATCCATCTGATGAAAAGGAGGTGTCAGGCCTGCGCAAGTCCTTTAGAAAGGCCGATTGTCATTTAGACAAACACTGGAGGACAACATAAAGGCAAAGGTCAAGTCCTTTTCCAGTTCAAGTGTGTGCTGATTCACCTAAAGGTCGACGGGGCACCACTTTATTATATCTCCTCATGGTGAATCTATCTATCTATCTACCTATCTATCTTTCTATCTATCTGGGAAGGCAATAAATAAGCAACATAGGCTACCTTGAAAAAAAAATGGAGATTGATATTTGCACGCCTTAAAATCAAGATCGCTCAATGCGCATCTCCTCTAAGCATTAATACTGAAAATTCTGAACTGTAGTAATACCTTTTACACTTTGGTAAAATATGAATCAAATACAGTGCACTTTAAATGGTTGCGTACTTCCCTCTCGCTCCGCAAGTTCAATTATAACTGTGAGGAGACAGACGGATTAAAGAAACAAGTAACACTAATTGCGCGGCAGGTATAACGAGGAGGTCCAATCTCGCTTCCTCTCTCTCTATTGAGTTTGTGTCGTCTTAATGAATGACAGGTAGAGCTACTTCCTGCTTTCACACGTGCAAAAATAGGCCTCTCTCTGCTTGCAGCCATGGACCCTCACTGAGCTCGGGAAACAATTGATTTTAAGCATATACTTAATTATGTTCAAACGGAAATCGTCTTGAGTCCATCATAAAGATGCCTATATTATTCTTTGGTTTCCATCGTGTATCATGCAACCAATATACATTTTTTGTGGTCATCCATGATTTGGTTCGTCCTTTTTTTTCTATTTTCAGAAGAAAAAGAAAACAGCTCTTACCTTGTGTCTTAGATCATTTTTATGCCAACAAGTATTTTCTTTGGTACAGCCAGCGTCTGAATCTACAAATTTTAACTAGCCGTTAACACTGATTCTGTGCAACACAAAAAAAAAAAGAAAAAAAAGGAGGAAATCTCAGACTATTCCTCAGCCACACAAAGGAGTATTATGAAAAATAGCCCAAGTCCAAAGAATGTCACAGTGGTCGACTTATTATTTAAATCTTTCATTATATGGGGTGAAAAAAAACGTATAGAAACTTTCCTTTTGATGAATTAACTCGTGCACAACGGGACAAGTCTCGCTAGACACGATTCTGCCCTTTTTATGATGTTTTTGGGACTTTAAAAGAAAGATCATCAGCTTTTGTGTCAGAATCAAGACGTTTAGATGCAGCATGAGGTAGCGGGAATGTTTTTGAAATGTCGGCGACAATTTTAATGTTAGGTTTTGATATTTGTGATCAACTCTGTTTTTTATGAAAAACCCGTCAATAATAGTACTTAAAAATAATAATAACGTCCCTCTTATGGTGTTATTTTCATGCAAAACTTTTATTATATATATGTGTGTGTGTGTGTGTGTGTGTGTGTGTGTGTGTGTGTGTGTGTTTGTGTGTGTGTGTGTGTGTGTGTGTGTGTGTGTGTGTGTGTGTGTGTGTGTGTGTGTGTGTGTGTGTGTGTGTGTGTGTGTGTGTGTGTGTGTGTGTGTGTGTGTGTGTGTGTGTGTGTGTCTGTGTGTGTGTGTGTGTGTGTTTTAAATTTGTAAACATGACTTCTTTGTTTTGGTGCTGTCAGGGGAAAAAATAGTTCGTATAAATAAAAAAAAGATTCGATGAGTTGTTTCATTATACATCAGATAAGGTTGCTACTGACACTCAACGGGAATTTCTTTCCTTCATCTATAGCCTACCTTTAAATTTCCATCAAGACAGACTTGAAAACGTGTCATTTGTCAAGTACAGAGATGCATGTATCGAGATAACTTGTCTTGTGTGTGTGTAATTGGAAAAGTCGATGTTGGAAGCCTGGCCACGCGTCTGTAGCTCTAAGAAAGAAAGAAAGAAAGAGAGAAAGAAAGAGAGAAAGAATGCCGGAGCGGAAATGAACTGGAGTTGAATGACACTTTACTTGCCGGTGATTAATATTGATCCACACCCCCTTCAAGCGTCGTGCTTTAACAACACGCAGGTGGCTGTTGACATTTCACTCGGAGACTCACCTTCAAAAATACACACACACATAAATAACGTACACTAAATAAATAAAAAAAACAATGCACAAATTATTAATAATCAAAAAGACACAAAAAAGACCACTTTCGTCATCGGCAACAACAATATGCTTAATTGCAATAATAAAAAGACAATAAAAACTATGCTATGTTGAAAAAACAATAATGAAAAAATAAAATATATAGGCTATTAATGATCTTAATAAAAGGGAAATGTATGTATTTCAAAAATAAGATCTTTATTTTGCACGATTTCAGGATGTAGACAGTAAAAAAGGCATATTTTTATTTTACAATATTACAATGAATTAATTAATTTTACAGTATATGGTAGATCTCAGGTCATGCGGAGCTGTTCTTTGTTCCTCTCTGTCTGTGGGGGTCATTTGTTTCCGGGTTGTGTGTTGATACCTTCAGCAGGTCATATAGTCACTGTGACAGCACAGATTTAATGCTGTTTAATAGACCGTGATGATGCAAAAGACATTAAAGTTAACAAAGATGCGTCAAAAATTCACATAATGCTCCATATGTTCATTAGAGTGATCTCAGAGGGCCGTGGAACATTTCATTAATTTGTAATTTATGAATGTTTGGCAAATATTACAGGGTATGTAAATATGAGAGGCGTAATGTCTTTTCTGCGGGAGATGAAGAAATGACCCAAAGTCTGCGTTGCTGCTAGAGTGATCACACGAATTATTCCCCTGCTCAAACTGTGCTTTCACCATGCACAGCACATTTCCGAGCGTCGTGTGAAATAGTGCACATAAACCAATGACTTAAAACGTCACGTTGGCAGTGCGCATTTGCATGTCTGAAACATTTCACGGGTTAGGCTACTATGATGCATGATAGCTTATGCTTCATCTATTTGCGCTTCTGTTTTTCGAAAACTCAGTCTAGATATGGCATTTTAAATTATATTCTAGTCTATTCTATTCTGTTCTGTTCTATACTCTTTTTCACCTAGTTCATGCTCTCATTCCAGGCAGTGTGCTGCCCTATGCACTACTTTACCTTAAATGTAAATTGATCTGTTCATGGCGGGTGTCAGAGTTTGTGTGCGAAGGCGTTTCCTCGCACAGCAGAATCCTGAAACATGCCTCGTTCAGGTGCCAGAGGTCAATCTCCACTGTTACTCTCAGACGTCTGAAACCCGACACCTGCGGAAAGTTTCACAAAACCGATTCACAACCTGTTGCTGAGGCTGTATAATAATAATAATAATAATATAATAATAATAATAATACAATTAGCCTGTATATGTACTAAAAAATGCTGCCCCTAAATTAAGTACAATGACCATGGATGTTTAAGTTATTTAAACTTAAATTACATTAAACTGACTTAGACAAATTGTTTAATCTTGTAGCCTATAGGATAACTTATAAAAAAGTTGAAAATTGCTTAACTTATTTTAAGGAGTTAAAGCAATGTAAAAACTTATGTTGTCATAACTTATTGATCTTTTTTTTTTTTTTTTTTTTTTTTTTTTTTTTTTTTTTTTACAGTGGTGATATGTGATTGTTTTCCAGAGGTTCGTGTGGGGATAGTGCAGATGTTCAGAAGTGACAGCGTTTCTTGTAGAAGCGGGTTACACACTCTTAAAGATCGCCATACTGACCATATAACATAACCAACCATTCTACGCCGTGTGTTCAAGTGAGTAAAACAGATGAAACCAAACATTCGCTTTTGCTGGGCAACGCTGTCTTTCGAGAACTATACGTGTAATGCTAGTTTTATGACACGGAAGAATAAATATTTGCAGTTCGACGTCTGGAGACAACACTTTCTTCTTCTGCCTTAAACTTTCATAGCTGATAAACGTTCTCGCCTCCCTTTCCCTTTCTCTACACAAACCACCTCATATGATGCTCAAAATATGAAATATGAACCGCGAGATGATAAATTATATTTCAGAAATACTTAATCGCTGAAGGGCACATTCTGCAATTCATTATCATTTGCCCATGGTGATGATGTATGGCCCACTTAAATAAATCTGATACTCCCATAAAAACGATTTCATTATTTTTACTTTTCATTATCATCATTACCCTATTGTACCGCACGCTTAATGCTGGAGCAGTTGCATTGATTGATGCCTCTTGTATCGTTTTAGAAGACTATACGTGGCCTATTGCCAGCACAGCTTTGACCAGTCAGTTTAGGCATCTGGAGATTAAGATGGACCATAACGTGGTCCATAGGGAGCACAGGAAATATGGAAATTCACTTAATTTAGTTACTTTTGCTTGCATTTCAGTGGCGGTCTGTGCCGTGATAGACACCTCTGAATGCTGTACATTGAATTAAACTGTAATATCTGCGAGTTCTTTAAGGAAACCCAACGGAGTTAACCATTTTTACGATAGAGGTATTTCCCTTTGGATCATCAATAAAATGGGTTTAGCTGAACATATTTCGTGTATGCAGGTCATGCAGACAAACAAAACAAACAAACAAACAAACACGCAAACAAAACAAACAAACGAATGAATGAATGAATGAATGAATGAATGAATGAATGAATGAATGAATGAATGAATGAATGAATGAATGAATGAATGAAGCCATTTCAGAAACTCATAACAAATATTCTAGGAAAAGTGAACTAAAACACGTTTGTGTTTTTCTTTTTTTTTTTTCTCTCTCTCTCTTCTTCTTTTAAGTCACGTGAAACATGAAGCGGTTGCTGGTGAATATGCATACATACCAAAGACAAAATAACTGCAGGTAATACTTGGCAACTTACCTACGATGATTTTCGTACAGACCCACAGGGCGCACATCTGGGTTTTGTATTGCATCTTAACTTCACTTGGACCTAATATATTTAGAGGAAAAAATGCAACGTTTCCCCAATTTCAGTAGTCAATCATTCTGCAAATGATCATCCTTCCAATGGCTTTAACGTTAAAAGAATGCAGTGTTTTCTGGGATCCTTCTATTAAGAGCAACGCCGTTGAATGAAACAGCAATGACATGTGCTTTCAATGACTAAATGTTTTTTAGTGGAAACGTGCACGATGCTCCCCACATAGCGCGCTCTTTGCATAGCATCTATCCTGTTCATGTGGCCCTTATAGACACTAATGTTTTAATAGCAAATAGAAAGTCCTTGTTGCAGACTATACGAACAAATTAGAGAGAGAGAGATCAGAGATCAAAGGAAGCGAAATAAGCACGGGTCGCTCGACTCATTCATGCAGCTGCTTTGAGATTCAAGGCCAACAAGCGTATCTTACATTGAAAGAAGGTTCCCATTCAGAGTGCAGGTGCGAAGTAGTGCGGCACATTCTGCTACATTATTTGAAGGTTGTTAGAGATCAGTGTTCACTCTGCTAACTATAGGGGCTGATTCTCACTGGAGAAAAACTCCTTCATCCATGAAAGTACAATAACTCAGCGCCGACGAATAGATGATGGTGGTAATCTAACTATTTAGGCGCTTATTCAATCAGGCTACCCAATTTATTAGTCATTTCTCGCTATTTCTTTTCATGTAGTCTATGGCAGTTACATTTCTCTTCTCCATTCCACCTCCAAACGGTGCAGGAAGTGATGTCATAATGTGTTAAGTTCAAGTTTGTTTCACGTGGTTAAACTCAATGTAATTTTATTTGTATTCCTGTTGCTGCCATATTTACAGGTGATGAAACGAGATGTCTCTTTTAGAGGAAACTTATGTTAGTGCAATGTTAACTTGTAGAACTCATTTAGCAAGGAGTTTTCAGATAAGGTAACACTATTATACAGAGTCAGTTACATATGTTGCATGTATTTAGTATAGGAAAACTATAAATTATGCATAATTACATGCAACTAATCCCAAACCAAACCCCAATCATACCCTATAGTGAGCACATGTAGTTCTTTATTATAACTCAGTACTTGTTTAATAACAGTGTAACAAAGATATCTTAAAATAAAGTGTAACCAAAATCTTACATCTTCTTCATGACAGTGCTTGTGTTGTAATTAAATAAGAAGCATGTATACATGTGCAAAAAGTGTATTAATATTTAAATACATGTGTTATTATACTGTAATTAACTACATTTATATTTAAAAACTTGACATACACTTTATTGCAAATCAAATGGTGTATACTGGGATGTGGTACATTGCATTATCACAACATTATACATGTACTAAAATTTGGCAAATGGTTGTACTTAATTTTAACTCATAAAGTGGCTTACACATTGTTTCTTCAAATAATTTTCAATACGACACACTTAATGAATTACATATGTGTAAGTCTTAGCTTTATGTCGATTCAAGTTGAATTCTAATTTCACCAACACCAAATCTTTATAACCCCTACAAATTTTAGAAATCAAAACCTTGGCAAAGTTGAACATTATAAAAAGATCCACACTTGATTGAATGATTGATTGATTGATTGATTGATTTATTGATAGACATTCAACTTTATAGACAAAGCAATGGATACAGTATAATTAAGTGCAAAGTAACATAATTTTAATGCAAATGAACTATTTGAACAGTCAGTTAGTTGGTGTGGAGGGGGCACAGAGGTCTAAAGCTAGCCTATTCGGTTTTAACTTGCTTTGTGTTATTGACTAGTTTATATATTTATTTATTTATTTGCCATTGCACCTGTCCTTTCATTTTGCATGCGAATTCCAGCCCTTGTCATGTAATTATGACATTAAATAGAGCGTTGAATGGTGTGGAGAGAACCGCTAATCCCCTATTAAAAGAGCTTTGTTAAATAATGCAGGACAGTTTCCGGAAGTGTGATTATCGCCTCAATTATTTCACAAAGAAATTATATTTCACACTCAAATGAGCCCTGGTTTGCATTTAACAAAGAAGATTTTTTTTCTCTCCCTCCTGCTTCCTTTAGAGAGGTAGGCTATTGCTTAATATATTGCCTAATAAGGATACCAATTCATAGCTAGGCCAAGTCCACCATATTGCGCATAAACTATCATTTAACTTTTACCATACGAATTGAAAAGGTTAAATGGATGTGTCTCGTGTTTCATTTGTGATTCACTTCACACTTGCAAGCGCTTCCTTTGCAATTATTGTTTTTATTATTATCATTATTATTATTATTATTATTATTGTCCTTGTAGCTTCTTTGAGCTGACGGCTGAGACTGTTATTTTGGAATGGTTAATTCGTATTTGAGAAATTTGCAATACGTTTCCCAAAACAGCTCAACATCGCTGGTTACAATAGTTAAATAGGCTTAGGCCTACTAACTAACTAACGAATGGTTGGCTCATTTGGAGAGAGAATAGGGAAAGCGCATTCGATTCTATTTAAGAGCGGGAAACTTTTGAAAAGAAACATTCATTGTTCTATTCCCTTTAATCGCAACTTTGACACGCGGACGAGCGCGCGCGCTCTCAGGCTCACCAGGAGTCCGAGGAAGGCAGCTTGTCGATAGTTGATATTACTTGGAAGTACTTGTTTCTGGTCACTTGGTCTCTTCTTATTTTGTTGAATGGAATAAAAACTTGAAACACATTTGCACGATCAAAATGGAGACACAGAGAAGCCTTTCCATGTCATCAGCGTCGTTAAGACGACATGCAAGAATCCCTCGATAATAAAATCACTTCAAAGGATCCAGTTTCAATTGAGACCAAACTATCCATTTCTCCTCTGATACAGCTCTGACACTAGACTACGCCACTGTTTGGCCTTTTCCTGTTGCATTTATTTTACATTGTATGCATAAGAAGTTTAAAAGCTAAACTTGCTATACCGTCACACAAATTCGATGCATTCCGCTGAGTTTGCCATTTTAAAGGGATCAGTTGAGAATGTTTTAGCTAAGCTCACATTGGTAGATTTTTGCATTCGTTGGATGACGATTCCTAACGTGAAGAAATAGATATTGATATGTATCATTACTTAATGAGCCATTTATTAATTACAATTGTACAATAGCTCGGATATGCAATGGATATCATACGTTGTTTTAGTTGTGAGAATTAAGTTTTTTTCGTCACTTGACTTTTTCAGTTATTTTAAAACTAGGAAAAATAGTCAAACTAATAAACGAATAAACATCCGTGTGAGTAAATGAAAGCGTATTTTGTAGTTCTGTTTCCTCAGAGCAAATATTGCATTCCTTCTGACAGAACATATTCCGCGGCCCCGTCGCCTATATTATTTAAATTTGACTGGGCTTTTGCTATTGAAATCTTAACTCACCATGAAGATTCACCGTCGTGGAAAAAAATGTCTCTTTGTATAAAAGCCTCTTTGAAGTCTGTGTGAAAATATGCAACTCTTTCATCAATTGCTGCCCATGTAATTGGAGTGTAAAGCTAGAGTATATCTGTGTGTATAAGCAATACAAAAGAGGAAAAAAGTTATTGCAATGGGGTTCGCTTAAAGAATTACATTTATTTTAAGTTGGCTGTATCTACAATGACGTTTGAGTTATTTTAGGATCATGTAAATTTGGATTATTTAGGGGGTTTGTATTAAATGATGACTAATCAATATATGATGCCCCCCCCCCCCCCTATATAAATCTTAATGAGGTCGTTTAGCTTTGCTTCATACACAATTTATTCAAAATACTGACAACGTACAAGGCATTTCGGTACACATTTTAAGGTCTCTTCTGATCATTCATATTTTTCATAAAAATGGATTGCTGACAAATTACAAAATCACAAAATAACCACATTGATAAATGACTAATCATAAATGAAACGTCATATCAAATACAATAACGCTGTTTTCTTCAAATTGGCTTGGGCTGGAGAAAGCACAAAGAGAGGAAAGAGTCTACGTCTTTATGAAATTCAAATAATCCGGAATATTAGTTTTGTACAAAGTAGAGTAGCAAACATTTAAAAATTGCCTAAAGACAAAACCTTACAAAAGTACTGTTCACACATAGACATTAAAACGTCGTCATTTACAACTGTACAGATTTAATAATTAAGCACTTTGGTTCAATAATACAAAAAAAAATCTTTACCGATTAAAAAATAAATTAAGATATTGAAATCAAAGCGTAAATTTACAAAATGATACAGTGACATGCGTACGGCCAGTACACTATTTATAAACAGACACCCGGGACATGTTTTAAATCGACTGGTGGTTGGGCAGTGACATTAGCTGTCAAAGGGCAAGTGCATCCTTCAGTAAGGCAGTAACAGTGGACAAGCCTACTCTTTGAACGTCAGCCTGTGACGGTTCAGTCCCAAATGGACTGTCCAAATAAGAAAAGATGTCAAAGTAATTTCAGTCCCTTTGCCAAATTTATATAATGGGAATTTATTTTGTTAGAAGGCGTCCCTCCGTTCAGGATTGCCGTACGTTGGCCCCTCCGTGTGGCCCGGCGTGGAGGAACCGCTGGGTGGGGTCTGAGGGCCACTGGCACCGGAGCTGTGACACACGTACCATTCGCTTAAATTGGCCGGCTGGGACGATGAAGAGAGCGGCTCGGAGAGCGCAGAGGGAGCTGGCTCCCGTCCCAAGTCCGATGAAGGAGAAACAAGAGATGGAGTCGATGATTCGTAACCAGAACTCGGAGGTGGAGACTTGCAATGCACCTTCATGTGTTTTCTCAAAGAGCTGGGATGCGTGTACGATTTGTCACAACCTCTGACTTTGCAGTTGTACGGCTTATCGCTAGTGTGTACGTGGGAATGCTTTTTCCGGTCACTGCTGTTGGCGAACCGTCTGTCACAGCCGTCAAACTCGCATTTGAAAGGCTTTTCACCTAAAACAACAAAACAGTTGTGGACAATGGTCATTATAGACAAAGAACATCACAAGTGTAATCATTATAACGACGCACATCATTATAACTAGCGCATAACCAAATCTACTTTGCATTAGTCAAACGCATGTCAGTCTGAAATCAGGTCACATGAGCCCCATGATATCGTGATTATCGTTTTACTGCTCTGTCTGCTCTCATGGCAAAGCCCCTTGTGACTGAAACAATCACACAGCACTGATTTCTTTTCACAATTACAGATTATTGGACATCCTTTTTAAAAGCATGCACGCGCTCTCATAGTAGTTTCATTTACCTTTGGAATGTCGAGCATGACGATCTCATAAAATACATCTGATCCACCATCTAAACTGCTATTAGGCCTGTCCCACTGTAACAATAATAGCTGCTGGAGAAGGCGGCCAGGCAACAGAAATATTGGAATTAATTACATTTAATCACATCACGCTTATTTCCGAAGGACATAAGCTCCAGGAGTTAAGACTACGTAATTGCTGCTGTCTAATTACAGTTGCCCGCTGAATATCAATTTGACCTTCAGCTGTTGGGCCGAGAAAGCCAATCAAGAATATTAGTGTACTACAAGAAAACAGCAATGAAGAGACCCTTGGGAAACCATATCCATAACCAAAGATTCAAATACCGCCCAAGATTAAAAAAAAAAAAAAAAAAAGTACCTGCCCGCGGGAACGTCGCACTGAATAGCTAAACAACGTTAAACATCAAAACGGAAGGGTTGTTATCTTAAATGTATTTTTCAGGTAAACGTTACACGACGTAGGCTACAGTTTCTTTTTGAAAACCTTATTATGCCAAAATGCAATAAAAAAAAAAAAAAATAATAAAAAAACTCACTCACCTTATCTACTAAATCCACTAAATCTAGTGCAAAAAGTGCAACAACAACAAAAACTCTTCCAGTTGTTCAGAGCCCACACCGCATTCAACTCAATAAAATAAACTTAGTAATAAATATAAAGTTTATACTGTTAAGTCACGACTGTTTTACTCGTTCAGAACTTTTACCGACTTGTTGCATGCGGCCAATGGAGTTTGTCAACAGTGAATACGTTTCTTGTATCGTCACAGTTCAGAAATAATTGTAAATAATTACAACATATTGTCTCTTGATGCAATTAATGAAAGTCGATTTGCACAGAGTCATTCTAAAGCCTGTTACACACACACACACACACACACACACACACACGCACGCACGCACACACACACACACACACACACACACACACACACACACACACACACACACACACACGCACGCACACACTGCAGTGTAAGCAAAACAAGACACTAATAGCTCTCTAAAAATGGTACCATGTTCATGTAGACCGTTCTGAGGGGATTACACAAACTTCAACAAATATTTCTGGGATAAAAAAAAAGATTATTTCAAAAAACGTACTGTTACTAATTTCCAGAATGTAGTGAAAAGTAGCGTAGCCTATAACAGTTTGCAAAGTAGATAAACATCTTATTGTAATATAAACAGCCGATGTCCATATGCGATTTATAGTGGGGGAAAAAGGCAGGACTATATTTTCATCTCTTATTTTTACAGCCGACTAAACTGGACGCAGTAGGCCCCAAACATATGAATGTGTTGGGACGTCATGAAGCTGTTATGAAGTATGGAATGGATTTTTTATTTTATTTTTTACAACGCACCATATTAAAAAAAAAAGCAAGTAGCCTAACTTAAAAACAGTTTCACTCAACAGAGCTCTTCAGTTGTGGTTGTTTTTTTTTCTTTTAAAAACGACGTTGCTAAACGATTATGCAATGTGATATTCTATTAAACTACATATAGCCATTCATCAAATGCATTAAATAACAGCAATGACATTAAAAATGATGCCAGTTCTCTGCGAAACTCTTTACAGATGAGCCGATGCATGCTACATTTCTATAAAATATATGGGAAAAGCGGCATTTTAGAAAAACTGTGCATCTATGTAGCATGCAAGCTAGCTCACGTCATTAATAAACTAGTCGAAATGCATCGATTTGTTTACACTTCAGCATTATGAGGCGCTAGTATTTAACTCAATTGTCCTAAGGGACAGCAAATGAAGTCACTGACCTGTGTGTGTCCTCTTGTGGATCTTCAAGTTTTCCGATCGAGCAAATACTTTTCCACAGCCGGGGAATGGACAGGGAAACGGTTTCTCTCCGGTGTGCACTCTGATGTGATTCACAAGTTTGTACTTAGCTTTAAACGGCTTTCCCTCTCGTGGACATTCTTCCCAAAAACATATATGGTTCGCTTGCTCTGGTCCTCCAACGTGCTCCACAGTCACATGCGTCACCAGTTCGTGCATGGTGCTGTAAGTTTTGGAGCAAAGTTTCTTAGCGGAGTGCTCTGGCTCCAGCCACTTGCAGATGAGCTCTTGCTTGATCGGTTGCCTCATGTAACGGAAAAAGGCGCCAGCTCCGTGATGGTGGTGGTGGTGGTGTGCGCTGAGATTCATATTCAGATTTAGCCCACCGTATCCGTGCAGCGGAGAAGCAGAGAACGGGTCTGCCCTGGAGCTTGCGACTTGACTCAAATGATCAGACCGAACGTACATTTCGGCAGGTATTCCTAACCTTATTTGTCCGTTCAAGGCTTGGCCACCTGGTGCTCCGGTAGATGGCTGCTCGTGATGAAGTCCAGGGAAGAGAGTATGGTTCCCAGGGTCGGGGTGATGACCATAGTGTCCCGGATAGCTACCTGTTGTTGAGACAAACATTCCGTGGTGAGAGGCTGAACCAGAAGTCTGATCGGTCAGCACGGGCATGGCTTGAGCTGTCAAATCTCGGCGAATGAGGAAATCCCTACCTGCGGATAGCGCCTGGGCCGTGTGAGACATAGAGTACGGAACCGTTGCCGCCTGCACCGGGCCAAAAGCTCCCGTTTGACTGGAGACCACTTCACTGTGGCCTGCAATATGATGATTGTGGTGGTGATGGTGGTGGGGATAATGATGGGTTGGGCTGATTTTGAGGGCCGCGGAGTGCCCCATGTGTTCTGGACCGAATGGACTCGGCCCCAGGCGGGGTTCCGCAGTCATCTCCCCAGGGTGCGAGTGAGCCATTGAGTGTGGATGGCTGCTGAACCCCGGGAAGCCTGTCACGCTCTGAGGGGTATGGTGGTGATGATGGTGATGGTGGTGAGCCCCTGCCAAGTCAACTAATCTCAGCGTCGTGTTCCGTTTGGAAAACGCGGGGTCCATCACAGGGCTTCCCAAAGCATCCACGCTCATTACTCCTAATTTTAGAATAACTTGACAGCAGGCAAAATAATAATAATGATGATGACAAATATATTTTAATCGCTTTGAAGAATACAGAAGAAGAAGAAAAAAAAACTTCCCCTAAAGTTTAGTTGCTATCTCAGTGCCTACGTGGAATCCCATTCGGTTGAGAGGCAGCAGCAGGACGCTTTGATATACTGAATAGAGATTCATGGTAGGCGCTGCAGCCCGTGGAGCCAAACAATCACCGAGCGCTCTAATTGGTCAGTGCTCCGTGATTGACGTCACTCGTGACAGTTTCCAATGCGAAGAAAAATGTTTTAGTGACAGCAAACAGCGAGCGCGCATGCGCCGTGCCTCAGGCAGCGGATGAAAAAAATGCTTTTGTTATGCAAAGGTTATTGTACTTTTAACTGCAACCCTGAAGTTGCAACGACGCAATGTATCCTTTATTTATATTACAGCTGTGGAAAACGTGCGACTGCGCTCTAAAAGAGCGCGTTTATACCGCAATAGGGAAACTAGAAAGAGTGAACTTGCATGCAATAAAAATGCAACTTATGTTCCGTCTGCTATTCCGTTATAGAAAGCATCAAAAAGCCTCGTAATAAACCTCGAAAACGCCGGTTAGTACAAAGTTAAAGTTTGCAGTAGCACGCTGCTTGCTCAGATCCCGATTGTTTTTTTTTTTCCTGTAATTAACAATTTTGTTGAAAAGAAAAGTTTTCACACCTCTTTTTTGTCCTCTAACGGTGGTTCTCTGTCGTCATGGGATCGGTGTCCTGTGAAAAGCGCGAAGGTCCCCTATTGCCCATAGGGGGAAAAAGGTATCGCAAAAGACCTGTTGTTATGATCGGGGTAATTTTCGCCCCCTCAGCGGCGGCGGATCAGGCACACAGGAGGTGGTGCTTCATCAAAAGTGTACAGGGCAGCAAAGAAAAGTCTTGGCAAAAAAGCTCGAGTAGCTGCTAAATAAAAATCCCAATACACTTAATGCAGTCTTTCCGAATCGTAACATGTCTCTCACAGATTTCCCACCGTTATTTCATAAACACACTGTTGACAGTGCACCTGTAATGAATAAAGTAACCATGAATCAACAACCGACGGTTGTGTTGTAGTCAATGGACAGCATTCAGCTCATGAAAACAAGCGCAAGAGCTTTAATGACAATCTCTGAACTTTGGCCAAGGGAAGGCATTTTAAGCGAATGCTGATATATACATTTAGATGGTTGGCGAATGTATATCTAATTGGTGCTTTAAATGTACACACGGTATAGAATATGAGAAATGAAATGTTAAATTTCATACTACTTCCACAAAATAAAGAGTATATATATATATATGTATATAGGCTATATATATACATAATACACACACACACACACACACACACACACACACACACACACACACACACACACACACACACACACACGAATTGTGCACTTTAATCCAGCAATGTCGTTCTTAATTTTTTTTAAAATTATTTTTCCTACATGCTTTAAAGAGAATATATAATTGTTATGAAGAGGAAAAATAATAAAATCAATACAAAATGGCACAAATTATAATACAAAATAAAAGTTTGATCTGATATTGTTTGTTACTATGTCATTGTATCTAAGTTTCCAATATGCAATGAAATAAGCCATAAACAGCAGTTTAAATCACCATGACGTAGTGGAAGAAGTTTTGGTGCATGGCATGTTTCCTCCGTGCACAATAAACTCCAATGATAACCTAATCCCTGTTTTAAAGCTTTATCTTCATCAGATAGGAGGTGTTGGGTGAATTGACCTAAAAAAGGTCATAAAGTTAGCCTACTATTAGATTAGTCAAATATCATATGTTCAAGGTCCACTGGAATTACGCGGATTATACGTGAGCATACATAAACAGCATTTTAGTGATCATGTGTCTCAATGAAAACCCCCACCCCCAGCCCACATTACTTCGTAACTTCATTAAAAGGTATAGTTTGTTATTACAGCATATCAGTGCAAACCGTAGAAACAGACGCGACATAGCAAGTTTTTTCTTTAAATTTTTTCTTAAATTTTATTTGTGATTGCAAGACTGAAAAACGCATTTCACGGAAACATTATTTTATCTGAAGGCCATTGTGATCGTTTTATGTTCACGTATTAAGATCACATGTGAATAAAAAACTAAGTCTAAAATCCACAAATGTCATCTTTGAAAATAATAAAAGCGTGACCTTAGACATTTCTTCAACTTTAGGTGGCTTCATTTTAATCAAGGTCAAGATGCATTCAATTACTGATGCAAATAAATTGGTATTCCCTTGAGGAAGGTCATGAATTGATCTGTCAGGCCTCTGGTGACAAAACCACACAATCCGTGTCATAAATACGTAAACATTTTATGAATGTCGAATAGTGAATAAGTTAGTGAAATGGCTGGGGCTCATGGTCGAATGGATCGCAGTTGCATTCTTCAGGAATTTCTTTAGCATGTAACTTAAAGTTTATTTTTCAGCTTATTTTCGTGCAGCAAAGGGGGGGAATATATGCAAAGACACAGTACGTGATTGATTTGATAATAAAGGCAATGGAAAACTCAGCAATGAGTCAAATATTGGCAAAAAAGTTAACACTGACTAAATCCAATTGCAGGCCAAAAAGAAGAAGAAGAAAAAAAAAACTTTCCAAGAACATACTCATCAGTAGTTATAAATAAAGTTGCAATGTTTTTTTTTCCACTCTTAGGGCGCATTTTGGCTTACTGATACTTTTAGAAGATTGTCCTTTTTATATTCTTCAACTTTAAATTTAGACAAAATATAATAATAATTATAATAATAATACAGCACACTTCAATGAATCCAGTCTTTTAAAGTCTAATTTAACTGTTGCAAGTAATACTTGCATATGAAAAAAAAAAAACGTTATTAAAACGAAATGATTTCCGCCTCCAAAACTTATTTCGTCCCCACGCTCGAGTCTTACCGTTTTTTACCTGTTGAAGACACCGTCCAGATTTCTTTTATAAAGATAACGTCCGTTAGACAAAACATTCAACTCAACATCTTCGCCTGGCACTCTCTCTCTCTCTCTCGCTCTCTCTCTCTCTCGCTCTCTCTGGAAGGAGTTTGAGAGTGTATGGAGCTGAAGGCTGCAGTCTGGATGATATTTTAATGTTTCGTCTCTTCATGCGGCTTTGAACTCCAGCCGCCGGAGTTTCCAGCAGAGAGAAATCCCACTTCACAACGTCCACAACCCACAAGTTTTACTCACACACAAGGGTGATACATTATGGCCTTAATCTTTTAAAAACACATTTTAAACATATGAATTACAGAAAGACACACCTCGTTCGCAGGTTTGAAATTATCAGTTGAAGTTTGAAGGTAGCTATAGGGAAGGCCTATGCGTTTGAGCAAAGAGCATGTGGTGTTCAATAAAAGAAAAAAAAAAGAAAAGAAAAAAAGAAAGAAGATGCAATATAATGTGAATATAAAAGCAATAATTATATTCCAACAACAGCATCAAACAGGGACTAGTTCCCTTGAGATCTCTCAAAGTGAGAACATCATTAAAATGACGCCTGTAAATAAAGTAAACTATACAATGCCCACTGTTAAAGTAGCCAAACACGTGCAGGCCTATTGGTGTTGCAGCCCGTGCATTACAATTATCTTTATAGATATTTATTTTACAAATTTGTGCATTCATTTCTTAAAGATGTAAATAGCATGGCAATGCTAACAAATTACCACTTGATGCATAAATATTGATAACTAATAAAAAAATAATTTTAACTACACATTTATGGAAATACCATATGAAACATAGCATAGAAAAATAGCATATTTTTTTCAAATAACAAGCGCATGAGTTTCATGTCTTGTAAGAACACACTGTGTCACATTTCAGCGAGTGTTTACTAGATGCGCGCCAGGGTCTTCTCAAAGCACTCGGCTGCCACATAAGTAGGCCAAACGTGGAAGTAGCAACTCCGTCTAGGACAAAAGCCATTATTCGGCCATGCATTCACTAAAGTCTGTTTTCTGAATTTTAACACCCAGAGCAAAATCACAGTCAGCAACCTCCCGACAATCCCATAGATTGATGATGTAAACCGACCAATCGCACTGATGCTAAGGCATGGCGGGCTGTTATTTGGTGAGTGAATGTTAGTAGGGGGAGAGCGCCCTCTCCAATGATGGTCCAAGCACAGGGTCACGTGCTGCCCCCCCCCCTTCCCCATTCATCAGGGGTGGACTGTGTTGTCTTTTCAATTCATTTATCTGCAGGAATGATTGCGACTATCAGTCTGAAGCTCACCGCCTGACTGAGGAGGTGAAAGTTGCGCCACAGGAAGATAAACCGCAAAAGACAATATTGCACATGATTTGCGTGTGCATCGGATGAGCAGGAGAGGGAAATTCCTCTCGACGAAAAAGTAAATAGGAATAGGGCATCGGAGTTTGCCTGGCACAGACTTAAGTCAGAGAAATAGCAAGCAGAGACAGTTTGCTAGAGATTCTTCCTCTCTCAGTCTCCACCGCTGCAGACTGAAGATGCTCTTGGACGCAGGACCACAGTATCCCACCATTGGAGTGACTACTTTCGGCTCCACCAGACATCACTCAACAGGCGAAGTTACAGACAGAGAAGTGGCTTTGGGTATCAATCCGTTCGCCGACGGTATGGGCGCTTTTAAAATCAACCACAGCTCCCACGATCTTGGCTCTGGCCAAACAGCGTTTTCCTCGCAAGCCCCCGGTTATGCCGCCGCCGCTGCCCTGGGACACCATCATCACCCCACTCATGTCAGCTCGTACTCCACCGCCGCCTTCAACTCCACTCGGGACTTTCTCTTTCGCAATCGGGGTTTCGGAGACGCCACGAGCGCGCAGCACAGTCTCTTCGCCTCCGCCGCTGGAAGTTTCGCCGGGCCACATGGACACTCTGACGCCGCTGGGCACCTGCTCTTCCCGGGACTGCACGAGCAAGCGGCCACGCACGCGTCCTCCAACGTGGTGAACAGTCAGATGCGCCTGGGTTTTTCCGGGGACATGTACGGGAGGGCAGATCAATACGGTCACGTCGCGAGTCCGAGGTCCGAGCATTACGCGTCGACTCAGTTGCACGGCTATGGCCCCATGAACATGAATATGGCTGCTCATCACGGGGCAGGGGCCTTCTTTCGGTACATGAGACAGCCCATAAAGCAAGAGCTCATCTGCAAATGGGTCGAACCGGAGCAGCTGACGAATCCGAAAAAGTCCTGCAACAAAACTTTCAGCACCATGCACGAGCTTGTGACCCACCTAACGGTGGAGCACGTTGGGGGACCAGAGCAGTCGAATCACATTTGCTTTTGGGAAGAGTGTCCCCGGGAAGGGAAACCGTTTAAAGCAAAGTATAAACTTGTGAATCATATCCGAGTGCACACCGGAGAGAAACCGTTTCCGTGTCCATTCCCCGGCTGTGGAAAAGTATTTGCCAGATCGGAAAATCTGAAAATCCATAAAAGAACACACACCGGTAAGAAATTCATTATTTTCATATACATATTTCTGTATTATTATTGATATCGTTTTGTATTTTATATGTTGTAATTAAGGAGCCGTATTGCCAAGAAAATAATGCTGGTATTATTATTATTATTATTTGTTTCTTTGTCCTATACAAAAATATTCACTCTAATCATAATTCTATGACATATATTCTAATATTAATGCATATGAATTAGTATTTATTTTAGCAATGGGTTGTATAATATCTAACAAATTAAACATAAGAGTATGGTATCTTTGCAGATTAACGTAAATAATTCGGGCGAAATTTAAAGGATTATTTTTTGTGTGATTCGTGTATAGTGGAATAGGGACAGTAACTTTTAATATTTGGTCATATTTATTTGCTTTATTTATGTAGGCATATCTAGAAATTTAACTGATTTTTTTTAAATGCACGCACGTGTTCGCCTCATAAAATTGTATTTTGAGAAATGTTTGCTCTGTGTTTCTGTTAGGTGAAAAACCTTTCAAGTGTGAGTTTGAAGGCTGTGACAGGCGCTTCGCGAACAGCAGTGATCGTAAGAAACACATGCACGTCCATACCTCTGACAAACCATATCTCTGCAAAATGTGTGATAAATCCTACACACATCCCAGCTCCCTCCGGAAACACATGAAGGTAACGATGACATTCACAGTTCATTATTTTTCACGTTATTGTATGCATTTTCTGCACGTTTCCATTTTCCCCCGTTTGTAGCCAACTGAAACGCTGCTTTCTAGTTTACTTTTATCTTTGGCCTCTTATTGAATCTTTTATGGTGTTGAAAATTTTGCACTAAAATTATAATTACATGCCATGTTATAAAAGCTAACGAAGCAATCGAGCCATAACGCTAAATACAAACTGATCGAATCTATGTGATTGCTAGTTTCCTTGAGAGTAGAAACTGATTTGTGTTCGCCCTCGGAGCAGGTTCACGAGGCTTCGTCTCAAGGACCCCAACCCTCCCCGGCCGCCAGCTCCGGCTACGAGTCCTCCACGCCGCCCACCATCGTGTCCCCTTCCACAGAAAACCAGAGCAGCAGTTCCATATCACCAGCATCATCCACAGTTCACCACACGAGCAGCCACAGCACCCTTTCGTCAAATTTTAATGAATGGTACGTGTAAATATTTTCAAAAGACTGCAGAATTAAGACTGCTTTGGAATCAAGACTCAAAAGTCAGCCTATTCTCGCGTGGACCTACACACACACACACGATGTGAAGAATCTGAACGGTTTTCTGAACCCGCTGTCTAGAGAGAGCAATGCATGGACGGGGTGTGCAACGCTCTTGACAGCCGATTTTTGTCCTCCATTTCTTTTGCTCTTTTTTTTTATATTTTCGGAAGACTGCACAGAGAACTTCAACTGCATGCTACCAGCAGGTCACAGCCTGTTTTGTTTTGTACATAAAGATTTACCTAGTTTAAAATGTAATATTTTATTTTGTAAATAGCCATAATACAATTTAAGGGAATTTGTGAAAAAATGTGGTCCCTAGATTTATGGAAAATGAAATGGTTTTACGATTACTGCGATGAATAGTCTTGACTGAAAAGAATGTTACAGTTTATGTGTACCAAATGTGAATTGCCCAGTATTACCACAGTCTACACGTTTACCTAACCGATTAGTATTAATGTGCTTTTGTATCCAGTGCAACATTTCGTCTCCAGTCCAGTCTGAGTAGCACACAGTTGTTGTTATTTAATGTCATGTCGATAAACCGTGTAGTGAAAGCCTGAAGCTCCGTGTCAATCTTGTTTATGTAAGTGATAAAATATAAAAGTATCTGTCTATTGCATTGGCAACTGCAAGAAATTATTACTTGTATATAACTCAATTTTCCATATTTATCCGCATGTAAAGGACCGGTAACACATGTTAGAGATAATCGGTATTTATGGAAAATGCGTTCGTAGGGTATGTAAAATTTAGTTTACAAAATAATGTTTGGTTACTTTTCGTACAATATTAAAGAATTAAACGTACAACAAAAATGACTTCAATATTTTTTTTTCTCGACTGTTCTTTAAACAAATGAATTGGAGGTTGAGAAATACCAACAAGGAAACTCCAACAAGTAACCTATTTATTATTTATATTTATTTTTCTATCATTTTGAAATAATATGGGTCTAAATTAAAACATCACACAACTACAACAATAACAAAGTGGTGTTAAGTAGGCTATCAGAAGGACAAGAGTTAGTCTTAACGCTTAAAATGGAAATGACATTTCAGTCCTTAAAAAAAAAAAACGCTTGCTTTCATATTTTGCACCACTTATTCAACAGGACGAATTATTATTTAAGTAATTTAATTTTACTTTTGTTCCCCTCATTATTGTCGGAGATTAAATATAACCAAGTCCCTAGAGTAACGTTTAATGCATTAAAATGTTGAAACGTGACGGATTTACTTATCTACGCGGTTTTCTTGAAATAGTTAGCATTACTTGACTCTGGTCATGGCCTTGCGTAATTATGCTTGTTTGGGACCAGTATATGGTAGGGGTGAAGGACTTTAGTCCGAGAAAAGAGTCACTGTTGGGCTTTTGTTCTTGGTTGCAACTTGCTTGATCGCCCCATTAGGCACATCAAGATCATGAGCGTGCTTGATATAGCCAGTGCACAATTCTCAAAAGATACAAAAGATGCTATTTGGATATTAAAATCTACAAGATGACAATTTGTTTAACCATTGCGTATTTCTTCACGGCCAGAAAGTGCAAAGTTTTCTAGAATAAGAGAATGTATAGGCTACCTATGGAGGGGGGGGGGGGGGGGGGCGCAAGCACGCGGTGTGTACTATTAGGAGTACTATGCATGCATGCAACTTTGTGTGTGTGTCTCAGATAACACAAGATCATTAACATGTGCAAATTTAAACTGTGCCCGAAGGCTATGAAACTAATGAATCGAGCATAGCAGTGTTTCTAATTCGTGGCCATTTGGATGTATTTTTGTTTTTAAATGCGATCCGGCGACATGTTAGTAGCAAAGCGGTGCCTAGTCGCTTAAAGGAAAATACGATATACCCTACAATGTTTACATGTTTCTCTTGGGGGGTGTGCACAAATGCAGGCGCGAGAGTAGACTGCCGTGCGCGTGCATGCGCGTGAGAAATAGCCCACAGACAGGAGGAGATACTGACTTCGGGAATATATAAACATATTGGCACATCAAACAGTAGGGGCGAATACGAAATACATTATGTTGGAGGTGATTTTTTTCCGAAATATGCTCATATTCCCCTTCCACGGGTTATTAGGTTTTGAGATATGTGAATGATGGTAATAAAATGAATTGTTCGACTCTATTTAACACTCTATCTATTCAAACGTTCTGGTACATTTTCATTCATGCACCGTTAGAGTAGCAGTAGAAAGTGTTATGTATTGATCCGTACAATGGAATGCACATTTTTGAAGGAAGTCGTTTCGCTTGCCTGCTATCCTCATTACTCCTATTTTCCCCCAGAAAATAAAAGCACAACAATCATATCCATGGACAAACGCCATTACAATGTGGCTATACATTAGATTATTTGATGGATATGACTGTTAACTAAAATATCCGTGCTTGTTTTTTGTTAGTTTGCCCGTTGTGGTACCCCAGCATTCAAACTAAATTAAAGGCAAAATGGCTATTAAAATAAATAAATACAAAAATCCATTCAGGTGCATTTTACACACATAATATGCATAATAACACCACATAAAAGGCGTACAGATGACAGTTCATAAACACGCTATAACAGTAAATATAATTTATTACAATAATAAATAATAGAACAAACACTAATATTTGTTAAGATCTTGACCTAATACAAAGGATTATGACTACAGTTATGAATTGTCATAAAGTAGAAATATTTATGATTTTATGAACAATACAAATATCTGACATTTAAAATTTTAAAACATAAACAAATACAGGCTATTAAATATAAATCTTAGACCCTAGCGACTGATTGAAAGCCGTAAGCGTTTCTCTAAAATGTATTTCGCAAAACTCTCTCAAAGAACAGCATATGATAATAAGCTTCTATTTCGACGCCAACATCTAGTTTAACAGAGAATTAAATTCCAGTTTAATTTGAGCGAAGACTTGTGCGAGATTTGTCTAATTTTGACATGCAGCCTAAACACACGCAAAAGTCAAAAAATTAAGTCAAAGCTTTTTGACATTCAAACGTTAAACACAAATCACTTTACTGTCCACATTTCTTCAGGAACTGAACCTTCGTTCCATCGTATATTTCCATCTTGATTAAAAAGGAAAAATGACAATGTACGTTCCAACAAGCCTACGTAACTATTAACCTTAACATGCACGTGTGCAGTCCTAAATAACTGTTGGGTGCCTGTTTTTAAGACTCTCCAGTATGTTCTCCATAAGCAGATTCTGAGCGGGATTTAAATTCAGCGATGAACCTTCTGTGATAGTTGCACAGAGATGAATGCATCGCTGTGCTTTCTCTGTAATGTAAAAGTAGCTGACAGTTTTCTCCTCTCATTCATATGCGCTTGACCTCTCTCTGACTTCAGCGCTGTCTTGTTCGGGTGAACACGTAGAAATGAGAGCAGGATGAGAGAGAGAAAAAAAGACATTTAACGTTGAACGCAGAGTGCAAATTGACAAGAGTGCGCCAGAGAGTCTGTGGAGGGTGACTGTTATTCTGCATTGAGATGGATGATTATTTTCAGATTATTTATCATCGCTTTGTAAAGAAAGCAGTATTGGTAGTGCAAAGACATGCAAATAGGTCAATTTTTCTTGTTTTGAAAGGTCAGGGGGGCATACAGAGAAATTTAATATTTTACCAGTGACCACACACTTGTTTGTAAAAAGTCAATTAAAAAAAAAAATATATATATATATATAATTTTAGTCTTCCTGCATAGACAACAGTGTAATTACACTTGTAATTACATAGTACTATATATTATATTTTAATATTTGGAGTTATTTAAATACTTAAACTTATTTTATTACTATTATCATTATTTTAGTCAGCCTATATTTACACATGTAACATGGACACTTTAAGATAAAAATTTCCTGAATAACTTAACTTCCAGGTCTACCTCTAAGGGACCCAACAGGACCTTGGAGAAGTCGAACCTAGCCAAATGTTTATTGAGTATGGCCCTTTCCACACTCCATACTGTGTTTTTTTCACTCTGCCCACAGCTTGGATTCACACTGTTAAAGAACGAGCCGTCAACTAACATGAGTCATAAGGGTTTTTGTGACCCCTCCAGCATTAGTTGTGGACACCATGACACACTATTAAGTTTGGACCACAGAAGATTTGTGGAGGCGCTGACATTGTCTATGTTGTTGTGTTCCCTTGACACGTTGCTAAATGGGGTCATTCCAATTAGTTGTTTGGGACAGAGCTGGACTTCTTCAGGGATATTCACACTCTGTCTCAGTATCTAGGGGAAAAATAACAAAATAGGAAGTCCACAAAAATCAATACATTTAATAAAAACAAAGCATATTAGCCTATCTGCAAAACATTTGTTTCCATCTCAAACATAATACTTTTGCCATATAAGATAAACAAATACTAAATGTATGAAATTACATATTAATAATACATATATATAATAAAGAAAAACCAGTAGACTGGACATTTGCAGAACAAACACCTTTTTTTAAAGCAAGTGTTTTCCTAGGTTACCTGTCGTGACGCCAAGCAAAGTCTTTTCATGGGTAATGTTATTGTGTGAATTGGTATTTTATTTACTCGTCTCAGATGAGAGCAGCTTGTGGACATCTGCTCTTTTAATTGCATCTCATCAGTATAATAAATGTTAAAGTCTGGAGGTGAGGCAATAGATTGGAACACTCAGATAATGGCCCTTCAAATGGAGTCTTGGAAGGTTATTCATTAAAGAAGTAATTTGTAAACTTAATGCACTTATAAAATAGCTTAATATTGGGTCTTGTTTTGCATTTCATGGGCCAGACATTAGAGGCAGACTCAAATGAAAAACTATACAGTCAGACCTACAACATGACATCCAGGAAAATTCCCACTTCACACTGTGAGCAAATATGTTTTGAATATTTTTTTTTTTATATCAGATATATCATGCTCGTAAAGTGCAAGATGGAAATCTTGGGAGAAGGGCTAGAGCGTGTGTGGATATGTATATTTGTTTCATTTTAACTTCTGGCAAAGTAAAAAAAATAACAAGCAAATAAATAGTAAAATTATTTTTAATGTTTTATATAAAGTCTTTACAGAGTGCAAAGTTCTTTAAATGTCCTTTTAAAGAGTGTATGCATTTCAAGCATCCAGTGAAGTTTTCGGGCTCTTCATTAAATCAGAATACAGAGAACTAATTAAAACATGCTGTAGAATGCTCCCCAATTAACATAATCATTGACCTCATTAATATTGTGCATTGAACCAGAGAACGGAAGTTTGGGCTCTTTGTAATTAGATACAAAGATATGTTTGCATCTTGGAAACAGTTGTTAAGAACATCAAACACACCTTGGAATAAAGATAAGTGGAAGAAGCTCATTTTAGAGGGAAAATATCTGTAGACTAAAGTTATTGAAATGCACTTCACAAATAGCAATGTAATCTCAGACTATCTGAGAGAATACTTGATGAACGGTAGAGGTCAGAAATGAAGTGTGCAACCCTTTATTGTCATGACCTAGAGGTGACTGGAATATAACAGTCTGAGCATTGATGAGATATGCGGATGATAGCGTTTGGTGGCTGCCGCATGAAGATTTGTTGATGATAATATGATCATAAAACACTTCCATTTTCAATTGCAGATGGTAAATGGTAGCCAAATAGTGTATATCTCTCAATTTGAAAACCTTTATATTATACCGTATGGTCTAGCAAATAATTGCAATTTAAAACTGCAACACTGAGCGTTTGGTTTAGCCTCAAAAGTTGGCTTTCAAAAGAACAAAAGTTGGCTTTAGAAAAGCCTTGGCTTTAAAAGAACAACTATTATTCAAGTCTATGCTGAAGGAAGAATAACTTCAGTGCAGAACACATACAAATCAACAGCCGTGACTTAAATTCCAAAAATAAATCCTAAAAAATTTAGTCATCTGTTCCTTTGGTGAACTCATATATCAGAATTACCAGTGACTTAGTGCAGAAGGCAAATAAGGTAAGTCAAAAATCTTAATAAATCATGTTGGCATGGCTCTGTGTTCTTTAGATCTGCTGACATAACTATTGTCTTCAAAGTGTTGTAATATAACAATTTTCATAACAGGAGACAATATACCAAATCCTTCAAGCCAAAGAGGAAACATTGTTTTGGCAATCTCCGTGTAAGTGTTATGAACCCATTCCTGAGTTCAACCTTTAGTTGCCGTTTATCCCAAGGGTTCATGAAATGCACTGTTGTTCTGCTGAATGTTTTCCTCATGTTCTAGAGCTCGAGGACGAACTGGATAGAGATGTTTTATTCCAGCTTGCTGCACATGCCACAACACTTCCCTATAATTTGGGATAACAAGGGTTGGAATTTCACAATTCATAGTCTGCATTACACTGGGGCCATATTAACAAGTGCTACTTTGTCTGGTTAATGCTGATGGCTGACCTGCCATGTTTTTTTCATATTAAAATTAACCAGGTTGTCCAGCTTTTCATTTTTGAAAGGAAAGAGATGATGTAATTAAGAAAAAGTCTATTATCTTTTATTATCTAACTATATAATCAGTCCATTTGGCATACCAAAACAAATGGCAATAATAATAAAAAAATATATGTGTGTGTGTGTGTGTGTGTGTGTGTGTGTGTGTGTGTGTGTGTGTGTGTGTGTGTGTGTGTGTGTGTGTGTGTGTGCAGAATAAAACAGTTATCGTACTTACACAAGTTACAATATTTAACTTGTGGAATGGGCAATACCCTTTAGTTAAAGAGATATTCCTAAGCAGAAAATCTTGGCTTGGCTCAGAACCAACTGTGTGTGCTTCTATCTGATAATATAGTTACTCGCTAACACAACATAACATTTTATGTTCAAGTATTCAAGTATTCCCCCTCTAAAAGTAACCACACATCAGTGTTTTTATAAGGAATTATAACATCATCAAATATTTCCTATAACTAACTGTGGTGTTATGTTAACAGAAACGCATCCATGAACCAGAAAAGACGCATGTATTGTTCCGCAGGAAAGATGATCCTTCATGCCAGATGCGACTACAGTTATGCAGATAACACCATTTGTGCGAGCTTAGTGGTTTGGAGTCAGCTACCTTCTCGTGATTGATAATTATCAGCCCATATACCTTGGCTTGGTCCAGGTGGCTGCCATTTATTACGCTTCTTTTCTTTGCTCTAATTAATTACTAATTGATTTTAACACCTGCATTGGCAAAGCAGACTTTTTTTTTTCGTTCCTCAAAGAGGCGTTATTTAACTCTCAAAACCACAAACTTGCTTGTCTCTGTCCAGCTGAGCACAGTATTTTATTTACTTTGTTACATATTATTTAAATATGTAATTATTATGTTTCATATATCACATGTATCAAAATATATTTTATTCACAAGCTATTCTGTTTAGCCATAAAGACAAACAGGGCTTATGAGGGAAAAAATAAAAGAAGAAAAAAAACAACAAAAAAAACAACACAAATTCTTGGGGGTGTTGGTTGACTGGTCTCTCTCCGCAAAGTTTATGTGCTTCAATCAACACCTGTCTTTGAAAAAAAGAACAAAAACAATAAGCGCGTCCATCACATTTGACAACAGGATTCCCTGTTTAATTCAAGTCCATCATTCCTCTCCGACATCTCAAGATTCAGATGTGTCTAAGGGACCAAAAACCAAGGCAACCATATGTACATTTTCAAAAACTTCTAACTTTTTTATCCTTTAATTTATTCTGTGTAACCTGGGAACATACTCATGATAATCTCAAGACCTTGGCAGCTACAAGGTCCAGGAATCTTTCCAACAGGCAGTGGAGAAAGCCAAGCTTCTTTTCATAACCACTGAAGGGCGACTAGGTCACGTGACTATTCTCATTGCTCGGGTTGGATCGGTTCACTGGAAGGAAATGCATCGGACAGATAGCAGTCAGACATCCAATGTAAAGTTTGATAATCTGCAATGACTTTATACTACTACATAACAAAAAAAAAACTAAATGAATAGCACAAAGTCAACATGAAACGACAATCCATTAGACTGCAATGTAACATTTTTACATGTGAAACAGGAAATCAATGCAAATAGGCTTCTTGATATTACTGGACTGGATTGAGAAAAGTGACTCTTACATATCAAAAAGGAAAGTAATTTCAAAGGTGGAGATCTTTTTCCATCTTTTTTGTAAAATGATTTAGAATAGCGTGCACTGATGAATCACTCCAATAACACGCAAGGACATTAAATAGGGTCACTTTTCATTTGCAGTTCACTTAAAGTCAGTGCAAGACTGTCATATTTAGCCAAAACCCCATAACTTGCTCTTCCCGTGATACTCCTCTCTGCTTCTTGGTATATAACACTCACTTTTTACAATCCAGTCAACAACCATGTATAAAATCAAGTCACATCCTACTTTTCTTTTTCCTTTTCGACAAGCTGTTTTGCTCTTAAATACATCACAACACGAAAGTCAATCACTACGTCCTTTGCATGCAGACTTTAAAGCAGTGCCATGATTCAGTAAAAGGACTACATTTGTGAATGTATACATCATTTAGACGCAATCAGGACAAACAATCAATGGAACGCAATCATTTTTCAGAATTTTCTTCTAAATCTACCTGAATGAATATCAACTACTTGCGACTGACTGACACTATTGTAGAAACTGAAATAACGTACACCTTCAAGCAGAGAGCTGAAGTCACCTTGTGGAGTACAGGCTGAATCCCTAAACCATTCAGAAGTAATCAGATAGAAGAAAACATCTTTCAGAGAGTCTTCGGTTACGTTTTATTTTAAGGTGTCCGTGTTACAGTGTTACTATGCATTTAAGTACTGGGTAATAATAATGAACTATATGTAATTACTATAGGGTTAGGATTGGGGTTTGGATTGGGGTTAGTTGCATGTAATTATGCATCATTTATAGTTTTTACTACAGTAACTACATGTAACGTGTAAAAAAGTGTTACCAAGTATTCATTTATTACAATTAGGATTCATGACAAATTGTGTGGTCACCATTTTAACAGACCAGGTCACTACAGCATTAATTCATTTTAATCAAATTAAACCTGCTCTGCCAATATATTTCTGGAGTCAAATTCAAAGGATCATGTACCTGAATGGCAAAAAAAAAAAAAAAAAAAAAGTAATTTGTAAAATGTACTACCAAGGAGTTCGACCTAAAGTTATGGAGGACACCAGCCTTATTCACTCTCTGCAGAAACTATCGCCTGGACTGCGAAAGCATTCCTCAATGACATGCTGTGATGTCACTACCTCATAAATAATGTTACATGATATATTATAGTAGCTTTTCATAGAGCACATAAGTGGATACACTATTGTAGCATGTTTATATGTATTCTGGTTATTGTCTTCTCATTTTATTTAAATCAGTTGACTCAATTCTCACTGTCAAAACAGTGAAACAATATCAATGAACTGCCAGTCAATATTTGTGAAAGCACTGCAGACACAGAGTTAGTCTTGAACATTGATGCGATATAAAGACATTCTCGAGGTGAGCAGCTCAGCTCTCTAAATCAAATGAAAGCCAGAGACCGTGCCGTGGCCAACAGACAGGAACCCTGTGGCGGTTTGTGTGGAAATGAGATTACACAAGACTCCCTATGTTAACCTATCTGCATTTTTATACCTTCATATAATTATACAAGCACATCGACACGCAATTTGGACTCATTTTATAAAAATAAAATTTGATTTGGGTTGTCAAACATATAAGTGCGTGAGAGATGTAGTATCATTCATAATTGGATTATTGCAACAGTCTTTTTATTAGCACTTTATGAGTTTCTATCCAGATTTTGTCAGAATTGTATCAGTAAAGTAATTCAATATGCTATAAAATGTGCAATTATTTAAATCATAAAATGAAACAAAGTTAACCTCTGTATTTTTTATAAAATATTTTTAAAAGCGTGGCATGACAATTTAAATCCTGCATTATATTTTCTGTAATTTGAAGTGCACTACCAAGAAAGCTCTGAAAACATCTGCTCATTCTTTATTATTATTGTTTTCCAAATGTTTCCATGTTTCAGTCCTCAAGACACAAATGGTAGAATGGAAGCTTTGTGCTGATAAAATGTTATTTATATATATATATATATATATATATTTTTTGTGGGTTATATAGATTTTTTAAACAGCACTGAAGATAAAAAAGTAATACAAATATGAATGATGAAAACCCTGATATTTGATAACTGATTTGAAATAATGATTTTGTTTAATGCTTTTTAAAAATTGTTTAAATACAGGCAGTTCTTGTACTGTAAGTGTGAGTTTTAATTTTGATCTAATTTAGTTTGATTCAATTTCAGTGGGTTGTCTGAGATGTATTAATGTTGTATGATGAAAATAGACCTTTAGTTACAGGTCTATGGTCTGTTGACTTTTGGTGTGATGATTTTCCATAGTAATATCTAAAGCTGAATGGTGTATTGACATCATATGAAGTGAATGCTGGCACACATGCTGTAATAACATGGCCAGAGTGGAGCACCTGTGGCGAGGAAGGGTATCTAGTATTATACGACTGGACGGCTTTTATCCCTGTTTCTACTATGGGCCAGAGTCAATTTATACTCTCAGCGTGTTCTTCTGCCGACCCGCGACTCCAGCAAATCCAATCAGCTGTCCGCGGAATAGAGATGCTACTTGTCATTGATAACCGAGCTTCATCATGACACATCTCCAATGATTTTTGTTAAATAATACATTACACTTTAAGGCCTTGCCAAAGTAGTAATTATCTCTAAAAGCTAATTACGCTTGAGTAATTAATGCACATCTGTAAACATTCCAAGCAATTATGGATTACTCTCTCACGTTTACCAGTGTGATTTTACATCAATTACTCATCAACAGCATGACCGTCTCCTACAATCATACGCATACACACACACACACGGCGTAGAGTTCTTGGCAGTGAGGTCGCAATCTGGCTCCACACCCCTCCTGCCGCCCCAGTTTACCAGGGTACCCTCATTAAACCAGCATCCAAACCTCCCCATCCCTTCTGCCACCTGGGTCTCCCACCATTTAGAGAGAGCGAGGGATGAGCAACATCCTCTGCTACAACCGCTAACTGCGTCGCCAGCAAATGAAGGCACTATCTCAGTTCTAAAAGATTTACAAGCCATTTCTTGGCCCTGAGTGAGCTTTGATAGGGCACTTCATGGATGGAAGGGGGTAGTATGTTTTTTTAGGGACAGCAAATAGAGTTATGTCCCTCCTGTCATATTTTCAGAAGGACCACAGGGGCAACGGGGCTCTAAATCAAGCACGGCATGACTGGAGAGCCTCGGCCCAGTACAAACCAGTGGTTCTCAACTGGAGAGTCGAAGCCCAAAAAATGGGTTGCAGGTCTGTTCAACTCTGGAAAGCAAAAAAAACAAAAAAACAAACAAACAAACAAACAAACAAACAACTGCAAAATGCAAGCATACAATACTTAGGATAACAAAACAAATAGGCTTTTAAAATAGGTAACACTTTATTTTACAGTGTCCTTGTTACACGTTACATGCAGTTGCTATAGTAATAACTATAAAGTAAGCATAATTACATGTTATTACAACTACAACTAACCCTAAACCAAACCCCATAGTAAGTACATGTACATGTATTACTCAGTACATAAATGTGTAATTACACTATAACAAGAACACATTAAAATAAAGTGCAACCGAATACTGAACTCGTTTCGTACTTGAACTTTACACAGTTATTGATCTGAACTGAATCAACACTAAACGGACTTGAGCTGAATAGAGCTGAATAGTGATACTTTACAGACAAATTTGAAGTTCTCTTATATTTGATGAAATTTGCATAATTGATTCTGTTACTTTCCTGTTGTTAGGTTAGGGTTAGGGTTAGAGGAAAAAGTTGAAATGAAGTTGCAAAGTTACTTAAAGTCAGTAGAATGTATGTTGGGAGCATCAAAATAAAGTGTATAGGAGATATTAAGCAGACAGTCTACTAATACTCTAATGACTGCTAGTTGACATTTAGTTGCAAAGTTAGTAAAATGTCTAAAGTTGACTATCGAAATAAAGTGTTACCAGAGTTATTTTAAACATATTTTTGCCATTACAACATAACACCTGAAACTGTAAAATGGCAGTTTCACAGTTAAAATACAACATTTTTACAGAAGAATTAATGCAGCATATAAGCTTTATATTTCAGCTCTTAAATTTTCCAAAAAATGGCCTCATTCACTTCCACTCTACACGTGCCTCACTGTAATCTTGACCAAGTAAATGCCGCAATTGCTGACGATTGAGCTAAACTTGTGTTGAGCCCAGAATATTCATGTAGCTTCAGCTTCAACCAATGATGAACCAAATAATACATTCCGAATTAGATTAAGGGTGTTGCATTTACGTTTGTACAACAAATAATGTTGGTAATGTTGTCAAAATTGGATCTAGTGTAACATTTTTGGCCTCAAGCAAAACCTCTGCCTTCACCACGACCTCCTGAAAAAGACACGTTCCCTAATCGTGCCCCCCTCCCACAATGACAGGCCAACTTAGTCTCTAGACCAGATCGTATTGCTTTCCCAGTGCACACCCTGCCAAAAGAGCACAGTCCCTCCACCTCTTCATCCTCCTCTGATTGGCTCGTTTCCACACTCATTAGCATGTCCCATTATCTTCCAGAGTAGTCTCTGGTTCCCGCCATTCTAATTATTATAATAAACAACATGCTTTATGACTTTCAAGATACTGGAAGAGCTTCAGCTTTTTCATCAAGGTCCTCCGTCACGTGTGGGCAGGATTTTTTTTTTTTTCCTTTTCCAAGGGCATCTGGTTCTGGCTGTTCCGATGGGAGAGAGAAAACAGGAGGGATGCCGGGAAAAAACCTGGATGTATCCACCTAGAATTTGTTGAATCAAATTCTTGCACCTGGATATAATTGTTGTGCCGCTGTGCTGGGACTTTCTGCCGTTACAAGTGAAGCAAATTAGTGAAACGAAATCTGGCCTCCAATAGCGAGATACAACTTCACCTGTTCTCATAATTTACCCTGGAATAAAAAAAAAAAGGTAAAATAAATCTGGCAATGCAGAGTTGACTGAATTTGTAGAGGTAAATATTATACATCTGAAGGGAAGGTCATGCCGTTCAAGCATTTCATATCTAAAGGTCAATGCATTACATTACACTGGAGGTATTTTCAATGTTTTATACACCTCGAGATGCAGTATGCTTTGGGAACACTTAAAGTATGGCTTGCATTCAATGCATGCTTCACAAATGCCACTCCATTCACATTCAATAGATTCACTCAGTGACAGGCATAGAAATGTAATCCTACAAGCTAAAAAAAAAAGAAGGTCGAAAACCAACATGAACATGAACTTAAATCATAGCTGCCATGTATAAAAGCTAAATTTATATCAATTGCGATAAGAGTGAGTTAACCACAGGTAAGGAATACACATGGCACAACACATGGTTGTGTGTAAAGCCCAGTGTAGGATATGGCTTTTATAAAATGGTGATCATATTATAAAAAAAAAACAAAAAAACATGTACAGTAGGGCTGGGCGTTCTGCCACGTCACATTTACAAGCGCCAAAACGGTGTTTATTGTTTGAATTTCGTAATTAAATTGACAGAATCTGACAGCTAAGAATTTGTTTCATATCAAAAGGAACCTTCTCTGTCTTGTCTGTCGGTGTCAGTGTCCTCTTTGCTTCGCGATGTTTCTCTGTGTGAGAATGTGTGACGTGAATTCGTGAGAGTTGGCAGCCCTGCAGATTCAGATTGTAAATGTTTTTGCCGGGTGTGCTTGAGCTGCCGCGGTCTTGTTCATTTGCCATGTTGTTTGTGTATCTCGATGGCAAAAGCTGATCCCATTCGGAACTACGGGAGCCCAGAGGGGAGCGTCGGCGGATGTTAAAGGGAAAACCGAATTTCATACAAACAAGTCGAAGTAAACTACACATTCAAGTTAATTGATAAAATCGAGTTATCGCCCAGCCCTGATTTACAGTTAATCATTTTATTAACATTTTTTTTTATCAGAATAAACAATTCATACTCTATGAATTGTATGAACAGATATGAGTTAAAATCTGCTAAGGGGTAGTAATGGAACAAGTTTTAAAAAGGGATTTTTCAATATTATTTAAAACAGATTCTGCATTTTCATTGGTTTAAATAAAATATTTTTGGTGTAAGTGACAATAAAAACAACTTTGTGCATCAAAACCAGCACGTTTTATAATGACCAGTAATCAAACATAGTTTACCCCACACACACGTTATTATGTCCGTCAAAAACTTAGACTGGCTGTCGGCTGGAATATTGTAAAAACATCGACATATCACTCATGGGCATCAATCATGATCTTTCTGTTTCCAAATCCACATCATTTGAATATCATGATATTGATGTCTGTCAAAAAATAACGTGCACAATAAATGGTAGTATTAATGAGAAGCAGAGGTCCAGCGAGTCACACACTTCCTGGAAAACCCACAGTACCGGATGATTTCAGTACGTCATCTTTTTCTGAGAAGATGGTGAAAATGGCGTCCATGCTGTCTGTAAGAGACAATAACGTGCATAATAAGGGTTCTGTCACTTCTGTCTAGTTAAATTCTTGGTTTTGTGACAGAGCTCTGACACTCCTGGTTTTGTCTCGTCTTTGTCTGAGTGCGCGGTTTCGAGCATGCTCAAGCTGTGCACTCAATTGTGCCTTGTTACATATGCGGGGCATGATGTTTGGATCCCACTTCGGTCTAGTTTGGTTTCGGTTCTGTGTCGGGATTCAGACATCCATGCTCCGCATGTTTGTTTTCTCTTGTGAGTGCACAGGATGAGCGCTCGTTCTTGTCGTGTGAGCGGGCGTTTTCGAGTTTGCTTGGGCCGTACGCTCTTCTGTCCACATGTGATGTGTTTTGTGTAGCACGCGGTTCGTGTTTACATTGGCCGCGTGCTTTCATGTCATGTTTTGTCTTGTGCTGTGTAGCTAAGCTGTGTGCTTTCATGTTGTCATGTTTTGGGTGAACACGTGTCTTATAAGTGTTCTCATTGGCTGCGTGTTCATGTCTCGTTTTGTGTGAGCACATGGCTTGTGATTTGTTTTACTGGCCATGTGCTTGTTTTTTTGTCATGTTTGGTGCGAGCACATGGCTATGTTTCCTTGTGCCATGTGCTGTCCTGTCGAAACCAAAGCCTCTTGTTTTCCCTCTTAGGGTAGTTTTTGTTTGTATTTGTTTTATTTTTTTAATAAAAAAAAAAACATTTTCCTGCAATTGAGTCCTCGCTTCATCTCCTCAACCCCACACCTGACAACGGGTTAGTGAACATCATTCAACGTGTTGGTTCCTGATTGAACAGGAAGTATACACACACACATATTATATTTATTTATATGTATACATTTTAAGATTTTATATATATATATGTATATATATATATATATATATATATATATATATATGTACTGTAGTTTTAAAAGCCAGTACAATTTGACATCTGAACAGCTCCAAACAAATACTGTTAGTGTTAGACTCTGTCTGGCTGGGATTGAATCCTTGAAAATCCAGCTTCTAATCATCATATGTCTGGGATCAAGCAGGGTATTTCAGCCGCATTTGTATTCATACATCCTAAACACACTAAGCCGATACAGGCATGGAATTGCTTTGATACAGTGCAGCCTATGCGCTCTGTCCTCTGTGTAACAGCCTCGTGTACAAGAAACCGAATTATGCCCTCTTAACTGAATAACAGTTTACCAAGATGACAGGGAAAACAGATTAGTGCCCGAGGGAGTCCAGGGAATATCTACCAACAAGCATGAACATACAACAACACAATGGCCCTGAATTAAATAAGGCTGAAGTTTTGAATTCTGCGCACGCAAAATGAAATTTCATCCCTCCACCTCTCGCTCATATGGGTTTATTAGTCACTGTGGAAATTATCGCCGTGTAGCCGAGGTTTTCAAACATGTAATCTCTAATTGTTTTATAATTACCCAGATTGTTTTCTGCCAGTGTGGGAAATAGCACAGAGGAGAGATGAATTTCTGATGGGGGTATTACATTGAGTGACAGACAGACTGGTCTTGCGGCCACATGCTGGAGCAGTGATAGGGTGTCAGAGATGTGGTGTGTGCCATCGGGGGTGGTGTCGTAGGGCTTGGCAGGGGCTGCTGGGAGCAGGGGGCTTTGTTTCACTGAGTGCATAGTATTAGACCTCTAGGGAAGCCACGCAGCGGGGGTTGGATTAGCCCCTAGTTTACTATAGCACGTGCTTCTCAGTGCATGGCAAACTTGCGCTCGCTCCTCTACCCCCTTATTAGAGACCTCCTGGGATTGCCGTATCCAACCCCATTTTCTTTTACCCATTTGCTTCGCGCACTTGTCCTATTAAACGTCACTCACCTGTGATTTACATAATTGAGTCAAATTCAGCATGCTTCTTTTTTTAAATTAAAGAGCAAATTTGTATTAAATGTGTGAAATACTTCCCAGGTGCTTTTGTACAATTATTCAGGGCATGTGTTTAAAAAAAAAAAAAAAAAAATATGTTTGCCTTCACAATCTTTCAGTTTTATAGTTTGTCTAGGTTGTTAGGCACATTGAAAAGGTTATAGGTTAAAGGGTTAGTTCACGTAAAAATGAAAACTGTGTCATCCTTTACTCACCCTTCTGTCAATCCAAACCCATAAGACTTTTGTTCATCTTCGGAACACGGAGATATTTTTAATGAAATCAGAGTTTTCTATTCCTCCATTGACAGCTCCGCAACTACCACTTTGACAATTTAAAAAGTTCACAAAGCGATCGTAAAACTAATCCATATGAATTGAACGGTTTAGTCCAAATTTTCTGAAGAGACTTGATCGCTCTTAATTCGCAAATTGAATTTAGGCTTTTATTAACATAATCATTAATCAACACATCTAGTAAATGGAAGCTCAAGCATGATTGCCTAACGTGCAAGAACCAATGAGGCTTATTCTCGTGTTATCCAGCACGTTTGAGCTTCAGCAAGCAGGTCCGGTTGAACTTCTGTTTATGTTCGCTGACCAATGTTTATATGTGAGTAAAAGCCTAAATTAAATCTCTCCATTTGACGCGATTGAGTCTCTTCAGAAAATTTGGACTAAACCTCTCGATTCATATGGATTAGTTTTACAAAGTCACAACTTTTTGAAGCATCAAACTTGTAGTTGCGTAGATTGCTAATGGAGGGACAGAAGTTGCTCTCAGAGTTCATTAAAAATATCGTAAGGTGTGTTCTGAAGATAAACAAATGTCTTACGGGTTTGGAACGAAATGAGGGTGAATAAATTATGACAGAAATGTTTAGGTAACTCTTCAAAACATGTGCTTTGAATACTTAGATTTGTAACCGCCACAGTGACGCAAAAGTACACATAAGTTCAACAGTACCATGCGCTCGCAACATGTTGGCCAACCCCTAATGTCTCAATAGGCCAGAAACACACAGTTTTGACAAATAATGCAATTGTTTACCAGCTTTTAAAGGGTATAGAACCGCACACACACACACACACACACACACACACACACACACACACACAATTGGTCAGAGCAGGTCCACTTTAGAGGTTCAGAAGGTCATGACATATAAAAAGTCTGAAATTATAGCAAAGTACACTAACAAAACAGCCTCGAAAGCATTCAAAACTATAAGAAGCTCCACATCTGTGCACCTGGTGGTTGCCTGGGGACTGTCTGCTACTGTCTTTAAGCAAAGACAAGGAGAGATTAGTACACTCCCATTGGTTGGCCTTATGGCATTGCTGGGCTAAACAGCTGACAGGTGTTCTCCAGAACCCTTTCCCTGTTTCCAAGCCAACTTGTACATCTACCCCCACAGTGTAGGCATCCCTCTGATATATGCATCATGGGCTCTTCTGCCGTGAAGTTCATATAAGAGCTTGTTTATTGCTCAATGGTTCACAGGATTTGAGCAGGAATAAAAGCGGCAAGTCGTCTGTAGACTCTGGTGATTGTGGCTCAATGTTAGCAGGCTTAACTGAGGTTTCTTTATATTCAGAATGTTTGTTGGCAGTATTCACATTGACGTCAGACTATTTAGCAGTTCACATTCAGCACCAGAGGTGTCAGAGGTGTTACTTGGTGGTCCGTCCCCTTTGAGGATTCACTGGTGATGTTTTAACAGCCATATTTCACTCCAGCAGTTTTGTGTTTTTAGTTTAATAGACTAGTAGTTCAATTTAATTGGACATTGCTTGACTGCTTTATGTAAATAAGAGATTTAATTTATTTAATTAAAGCCAACTTGAATTTATATATTTAATATTTTTCTGAGTGAAACGTGATATCCAATGAGAAAAAAAATAGGAAGAGACCCATATACATACAGTATACTCACTTTAAGAAGTAAGTGGAAAATTGTAACCGCTTGATTGCTATATCATTGAAAACGTAAACTATATTATCACCCAGCAATATATATATATAAATATATTAAAAGTTGGAAAAATAGTGCATCTGACTTTAACGGTATTTACACTTATTTACACTACTAACGTAAAGCAATATATATATATAAAAGTTGGATATTATCCAAGTTCATCCGCATACATACAGTACACCCGTAAACAGTGAAGCAACAAGATATAGCAAATCTCACTTGCCTGATTTTTTATTTTGTTGCAAAATATAAATATAATACGCTTTATATAAACTCTTAATATACAGTTGGATGTACAAGTATGTCTGTATAAGCATGTCTTTATCCGCATATATACAGTACACTCACAGAAATTAATATATATTGAGACTGTCATCTCAATATGTATATATTCATATTCACATATCACAAAATGTAAACTATACTATCACCCACCTCTAATCCACTAAAAATTACCATAAGGCCAATGAAGATATTACGATATTATAAACATTCATCAACATCAATTTCTGTAAAGCTGCTTTGAAACAGTGTTTATTGTGAAATGCACTATACAATTAAAAAAATGTCAGAAGTGTGGGTTACATGAATTGGAGCGGAGGTCAGGAAGCAGACAGACTGTCTCACGTCACTGAGGTCAGATTAATTCCATCACATACAGCCTCTTTCACCTAGATATCATCATCATATAGAGACTGTGTCTGTTCCGAATTAGGAAATACAAAAAACTCCCAAACCCATTTAAGGGTAAAAATGTAATTGATGTTCAACAAATAAAAAACAGATATAATACAAATGAACAAAGCTTCGATCTAGTCAAAGCTGACTATTCGATCCCTTACTTCAAAAGCACTTATTGTTAATGATGATCACAGATTATAATCTAGGTGTGCTGTGTTTGACAGAAACCTGGCTAAAACCAGACGATTACATTACTTTAAATGAGTCCACCCCACAAGATTACTGTTATAAACACGAACCTCGTCTGAAAGGCAAAGGGGGAGGTGTTGCTGTAATTTATAGTAATACCTTCAGAATTACTGAAAAGTCTTGTTTCAAATATAATTCTTTTGAAGTGTTGGTGCTTAATGTAACACTATGTGTAAATGATAAATCACGTTTGAGATTTGTGCAGGCTACTGTATACAGGCCACCAGGGAACCATACAGACGTTATCAAAGAATTTGCTAATTTTCTATCAGAGTTACTACTTGCTGCAGCTAAAGTACTAATTGTTGGTGATTCTAGTTCCGGTTCACATGGATACTCGGAAGCAATAAATAATTCTGCGAATGAGCGGGCCGGATCGTATTAAGGGTTTTCTGTCAGAACGGTGTTGTGTAAGCGCCCCCTTAGTTAATAACTAATGATCTTTGCAATGGAAGTGAATCGATCAAAATTAACTTTAGCTGGAAAATACCTTTATTCTAGAGCTGCTGTAAATCCAAAACAATCTCTGTTACTTTAATTTCATATTATCACTGTAAAGCTGCTTTGAAAAAGTCCATATTGTTAAAAGCCTATATAAATGAAGGTGCCTTGACTTACCACAATTTTGAAGTTTAGAGTTTTTGTGAATAGTCGTTGGAATGACGAGCACCAATACACAATAAGTAACGTAATTAGGATCCATGTTCACTGAAAAAAAAAATCATCATTACAAGGCTAAACGTTGTAGTGTCACGCATAATCCTCTGTAGCGACACTGAATCTGTCCTGAGGTCCACGTATCACACTCACGACCACTAGTGTCAGACCACACAGGTCAGAGGTCGTGACCCTCACAGGTAGCAGTGTGCCCACACTACGAGACCCCACGCACTGCGTTGTTCTGTTGTGACGAGGGACAGTTTCCTGACACCGCAGATTCGAGCGCCCCGCAAGCAATTGCGGTTTGATTTGTCGATTGGGGGGATGTTGAGGGGCAGAGAGAAGGCCATTGCTCTAATGAGTGGTGAGACAATGGGCCATCACTAATCAGGGACCTCAAGGTTGCCATGAGGTTAATTGTAATGCAGGTGGCACTTGTATGAGGGGGTGAAAAAACAAAAAAAAACAAAAAAAAACAACAACAGTTGACTGCTTTACTGCTCTGGTGTCCATTGTGTTTTAACATCCGCCCCCCAGGCCAGGATTTGCCTTTCTCTCTCGTGCTCTCTCCTCTCTGTCCCCCTTCACCTTTTAATCTCTTATTATCTACCAATTCTCATTCGGGCCTCTGTGGGTTAAAGAAAACCTTTCACCAAATTTCAAAAAGGAAATGTAAATATTGAGCCTGTCCTGCCCTGCAGTGGCTGTTGTGATGCGCAGGAGATCCATTGATGGGCCCATTGCTCCTTCACACTGCATTTTACATTCGCTGGAAGTGTCCTTTTGTATCATTGTTATTTGTTTAAATTGACAGAAACAGCAGAATTTGCGTGTCATTGTGAGTCTCTGAAAGAACATCTCCAAATAAGAAGGTCTGGGTGAATAGAAGATGGCATGGTTTCCTTTACATGTTTACATTAGCTTTGTTAAGTCGCATTGTTTGTCAAAGCTCAATCTCCACTTAGTTTGTAATTCACATTTGTCTCTATTGGTTTTAAGGACTTAGGAGATGCATAAAATGTTTGAGGATAGATAAATTGCTGTTGTGATATTTAAGCACAAATTATTGATTATTTGTTGCAGACATGTTTATGTAAGGTTGTTTAAAATTATTCTCAAAGAGCATTAAAATTAAATGGTATTTTAAGATGCACGAAAACATCTTATGTAAATTTCATGGCTTTTGAAAGAGTTCAAATTTGTAGTTGTAATCTTATATCTGGTCTTTGGACACATTTAAGGGAAACAAACACAACTGAACTCTACATTAATTAATATATTGCATATAATGCAGTGTGATGATTAAAAGTAGATAGTTTTACTTTTGGTTTAAAATTGGATTCAAGGCATTGTCTCACTTAATACGCATAAAAGAGAGAATATTCTGCTGAAGCGATGCAGAAATGCACCAATTCTTGTTGCAGAGGTGTTGTGTGTGGCATTGATTAGGAAATATTTAACTTAAGTGGTATTTTAAATGCAAAATAACATTGTATGTAAAATTCATGACTTTTGAAAGAGTTCTAATCTAAATTAGGTGTTTTCATTTTTTTTCTAATTTGACAAATGTTTTTTCTGAAATATATCAAATTCAATGAACAAAATTAGAATCACTTATTTTAAAGTCTTTTATCAAAAGCAATAAATGAATGTTAAATGAAAATTTGTTAAATGCATGTTACTTTGGTTTACTTATTTTAGTTTAAACAATTGAACAAATTGATTTCAAAAATTGTATTTGATATATTTAAAGGAAGCATTATGTGTTTCATATTTAAGAGATATTTTAAGTTTTACATTAACAAAACATTTTCTATAAAATTCATGACTCATAAAAGAGTCAATTATTAGATCTGACGGTATTTATAGCTTTATTGAGTATTAGTTTATTAGGATCTCATGTCATAGACAGTCAGCACTCAATCGGCAGCACTCCATGTCACTTTAACGACTGCTACCACCTCATTCATATTTCACTGTCAATACATTTCTGACACTTCAAAGTCCTCCCCATTTACAGAGTGCATGTTTCCAAAAGATCTGGGGCCTCATGTACAAAGACTTGCGTTGAATTCAAACTAAAACATTGCGTACGGACAAAGCTGTAAATGTGCGTACGCACAAAAAAACAGATGTATGAATCTCTGCATACGAAGGATCCCACGCAAATTCTCTTTGTACATCCCAATTAACATAAAAATGAGCGCACATGCACAACACCCCACCCAGTCTACTCCCTTAATTAAATACATTTAAATATGGTAATGAGTCCACTTTGGCAAAAGAAAGGAGTAAGAAAATGGCTTAAGCAAGCGGCAAGAAGCGAAACTTTTCAGAAAGTGAATCGGAGGTGCTACTATCGGAGGTAGAAACGAGAAAAAAAAAATATTTGGAACTTTGTCGTCCGGAATTAATAACAAAAGGAAAAAATATGAGTGGGAGAGTTCGGCTGATGCCGTCAATGCGGTGGGATCTGAAAGTCGCACTGTAAATGACCTTAAAAAGAAATGGTCTGATATAAAGGTGGACGTTAAATGGAGAACTGCTGCGCACCGACAAAGTGTGGGCAGAACAGGCAGTGGTAAAGGGGTCGATGAACTTACACCACAACAGAGAGTTGCCTCAATTATGGGTGATACTTTACTCTCTGGAGTAGTATCTGCTGCTGTGGGAGACTCGGATTTATACAGGACTGCCACGAAGGTAACCAATATTATCTGCACATTTATTGAATGGAAATGTTTCCGATTCACATATGCAAATTCTTCTTCAGATGGCGCCTTTATAGCAATGTGTGTGTCGATTACATTAGGAAAACCGGCTATCGCTGCAAATTGCGTTTTAATGTTTGGCTGGTCAACTGCATCATATGGGAACGTTATATACCTGGTAGACATGCGGATGATCCCGACCCATACCGCTGGCATTGCGCGGCTCAAAGACGACTGGCTTATTCCTGAGCGGCCTGCCAGTTCCCTTTGGAAAGAACCAGTTGCCAGGAAACCAAATGTTGTCAGCACCTGCAAGGGAACGGGTATTGCGTGGCTCCTCGCTGTCTCTCTCTCTAGATTCGGACCCAACTCAGCACAGAGCTCCAAGAGGATAGCCCTTGGAAATCTGAAACGGCTGATAAGCCAGTCATCATCCTGGGCCAGAAAATCATGGTGGTCCCTAAAAACTCGTTCTCTTCGGATTCTGCCATTAGCAATGTCCTCTAATAAGGCCAAAGCTGCCATTGCCATAGACTAAGGGTTGTATCAATTTGCATATGCTTTTATATGTTCTTACTTAATTGCATAATTGATGGAATATTCCCATAAGGCTCGTGTGAGAATATATGTAAATTATTTTATAAATTGCAAATTAATAGCAATGCTTCCCACAGGTGGTAGTGCGATAGACTTGTAGAACAATTCGTTGTGTAATGTTTGCAACTTAACTTCATTGCCTGTAAGAGTCGCCAACGGACAAAAACTATGAGAAATGTACGTACGCCAGACATGAAATTGGCGTGGAGGAACGCACATTCTCACGTTAATTTCACTGTTAGTACATCCGACCGTGAGCGTGAAAGCTGGCGTATGCAAAGTTTTTATGCGTACGCAAGATTGATACATGAGGCCCCTGGCCATTGGCAGGCCTACCCAGCACACACTGAGAGGCTGACACACTTGTAAGTTAGTATGGTCCCCCCTCACCCTTCTGAAACCAGGAGGAGGAGGAGGACTGTGTGGGGAAAAGGTCTGAAAGACAAGCATGGCTGTGGCTGCCAATCTGTCCAAGCAAATGTTCCCTGTGTTTATTCAGCTGATGATTGGACAGTGGCCAGCGCATTTCAGTCCTGGGCTGCCTTTCCTATCACACCTAATGTAAGGGAAATACGTATAAGTGTGCACTTGATAACATGACAGATGAGATGCTGTGAGGTTATGGGAGAGTCAGTGATGCTTGTGTGACAGCAGCAAAGAAGGGGGAAGGAAAGAGTGCCACTTTATTTCTGCCAACTTCTTTTCCTGTCAAGCGTCCCCTTTGAAAGGGGCATTACACATTCAAGTCACTGTTGCGTCTTTCATAAAACGCACGGGGTGAGAGACAGTCTCGATACAAAAAAAGGGAAAAAGAAGGGGTAAAAAAGTGTTAAAATTGATTATTTTCTGGGGGATAAAAGGAATGAAGACACTGTCATGAGCATTGTAAGCAAAGTTCCATTATTTCGGGGAATCAATGGAGTCTTAGGGAGACACTTGTGACCAAGCCTAGGTTTCCAAATGCACTAGCAGTGAACGCTTCAGTGAGCCACATTACTCTTTAATTCTCTCCTATAGTGATCCAGTCCTGGGCTTCAAATCGCTCACTTGTACACTCATTCACTATTCCCTCTTTAGTGAATCCAGCAAAATTCCCCATATGAGGAAGGAGCAAATAAAAATGTTTGAGTGAATTTGGACGCTAATGTAAATACTGTGAGCCGGAGAGTGCTGTAGAGGTCACTTTATCTTATGTACCAAATATTGACTATAATAATTAAAACCAACAACCTTTACTGCACACATGTACAGTGCTAAGCATAAATGAACACACCCATTCTAAAGTTGACTAAAAAGAGGAATAAAAAATTATCTTTTGGGAATTGATCGTAATGCCTTAAAAAAAAAGAGGAAAAATCCAACCTTAAGGACACCAATTTTCTTTGTGAATGAATAATGTATCGTGAATAAATAAATGTTCTTCCTTCAAATACAGGGGGCATAAGTCAGGACACCCCGATGTTAAATTCCCATAGAGGCAGGGAGATTTTTATTTTTAAAGGCCAGTTATTTCATGGATCCAGGATACTATGCATCCTGATAAAGTTCCTTTGGCCTTTGGAATTAAAAAAGCCCCACATCATCACACACCCTTCACCATACCTAGAGATTGGAATCATAGTCATAGAAACGATGTCCATGATCTATATGTGATACAATTCCCATCATTTTCCCTAAAGTAATAATAAAGTAATCAATATATTGTATTAATTAGGTATATGTTAGCAGAGACAGTAGGAGGAGAAGTCCCACTTTCAGTTAAAAGAGCTGATGAGCGTTTAGAATGCGCATACACGTTAGCTGGAATATAAGTTGTGCAAAGAAAGCAACATTATTGATAATTAATAATTTAAAGTCATCATTTCATCATTACACAATTATATGTTGGAAAGTGTACAACAGTATACTATACAATCAGATATAAATTACTGCTATTAGGTGGTTCACTAAGGATTCAGACATCAATACAAAATGAGCGAATTTCGGACACATCTCCGGTCAGGGAATGCATAAAGGAATCTAGTGCGACTGTCTGGAGGATACATGCACCCGCTAAGCCACTTGATCTTGTATGACTGCCATACCATTCTGCATGCAAAAATATGCAATTTTCTCCTCTCAGCTTTATTTTAATCCAGGAGTTTCAAACTTACACCATTCAAACAGTATTAACACAGTGATTATGCACTTGGCTTCTGTAAAGTTACAATGTGATAAACAGCTGTCATCTTTCGCCCCGTTTGCCTGGCCAGGCCTGGGAGTGTGACTGAGCCTGAAAAAGCACTGCGATTTTATCCATCACACCATATTTAAGTGGATATGTGACGGAGAAGGCGACAAGCAGAACCAGCTAACTGATTAAGGCACCTTCATTACCTGTGCCTTGGAGACATCCGTGACTTCCCCTCATATCCTCTCCTTCAAGACAACGTGGGCAGGAAATCAGTCTCATTCTACACTTCTTAAATGGCTTTGAAATCAACCCTGTGACGTGTCAGCCTATGAACCACTTTTAAAATGTGGCATGAGACTTACCTACCTGAACGTATCATCTCATGTTAGTTGCGGTTATGGGGATTGGATTGTCAAATCGATATTAAAGGGGTAGTTCAGTTCATTTACTCACCATTATGTTGTTCCACACCTGTATGAAATCCTTTTTTTGGAAATAACTTTATTTACTAACTGCTCTTTTCATACAACAGCTTATATTAGCTACTCCTTTTTTAAATGGTCCAATCGAGACGCAAGTTTTATTTAACGGACAATGGCTTTGAAAAAACAAGATACATTTACTTGAAAAGCAACCAACATGCTCCCAATTTTATATTTTGGCAAAATGGTGTCTAATTATGTCTAAATCGTACAATATTATTTGCATGTTTTCATATGATCTCACATTCCATTTGGGTTTGGGGATGGACCATTTTTTTCCTATTCTAAAAAAATTACATTTGCGTGTTAATCACATTGAGCGAATTCATTTTAAAACTGTAAACTCGCAAAAATACGTGTTACTGTACATACCGATAAAAATAAAAATGATTCTGTGGTAAAGAAAATACTACAGAAAAAAAACAAATGTAATTTCACCTGAATATGTTAGATCAGGCAAGAATAAAAAACAACAAAGTACATTCTATATTAATACTCAATTTTATAACGTTAATATTTACGCTTTGATTTCTACAAGTTTAAATGAAGTAAAACATACTAAACTTTTCTGATAATGGTGTTCTCATCATGCACTGGGCCATGAATAATTAATATGGTTGAATTTTTTATTATTCATTTTGTTGTTAGGTATTGCAAACTTTCTTTTTTTTACTAAAAAGTAGAAATTTCTCATCAAACTTTATTTGGCCATGTTATTTTTCTTTGTTCATTTTACTTAACTTAGTTAAATAGATTTGACTTAATTCCAAATGCGATAAGATTGAGTCGGAAGCTACAGTACATGAGATATTAACATTTGTTTTCAGAGTATCATGTGTCTTTATTATTAAATCATATAAAATGTAAAATATTTTTTTTAACTTGTTTTACTATAAACAAGTTTAAACCGAATGAAAAGTGCAGTAAGACAAAATACACATTCAAGAGACAAATGTATGAAAATATTTATATGTATTTTCAAATTGCTTAAGCAAATTTATGGCACTCAATTTGAGAGCTTTGCGAGTTTGTCTGTTTATGACTTAATTAGAATGTATTTGTTTCACATGAAACTGCTTTTGTGATTCTGTTATGGCGTTTTCTTTTTCAGCTTGTCGGTCTCTATGCCTATTCACTTTCTTTGTGGAAACTTCAGCTTTTGTGTTCCACAGTAAGTGACAGAGGTTTAGAATGACAAAGCAGAGTAAATTATGATAGAATGGGGGAAATATCTTTTTAAATGCAATTGCTTTTGATTTCTTCTGCACAAACAGAAGCAGGTGATTTGACTTTCATCATCCCTCTCGCTAATCAATGGGAGGATTTTCTTTTTCTTGTCACTGGCTATTTTATTAATATTCATGACATTCATTAGCATGAAGCCATCTCGATTGGGAGCTGCCACACTAGGGCTCTAATGTAGTCACTTGATGGAAATATTGTTTCTAGGGAAACCAGCTTAATGAGTTGCCGTCAAGAAGAGTGAGATTGTAAACTGATAACACCTTCTCTTGGTGCTCTCCATATTTACACATACACAGACACACACTCTTGAGATAGAGCCTGGAGCTGTGAATTGGAAGTTAGTTGTGTGAAATCCCTTTCCATGTGAACTCTTTTCACCCATGTGTGTGCTAACCAAACATGCTAGCTGGCTTGCACTTATCAGTAGTAGAATAAAGGGTTGCTAATTGTCAACAAGCCTTGTTATGACTGAAGACTCATTCCTTCAATGGGACTTTCTGGTTCTGTGAAGCTTCATTTTTCTACTGAGTTAAATGGTTAGATCACCCAAAAATCAAAAAATAAAAATGTCTTCAATTACTTACCCTCATGTCATTCCAAAACAGTTATTTTCGTTCCAAAAAAGATTTTTGTTCATCTTCGAAACACGAATTAAGATATTTTAAATTCAAATCTGACATATTTCTGTCCCTCCATAGACAGCTAAACAACTGTACTTTGCCGCATCAAAATGTTCATAAAGAGATCGTAAAATGTATCCATATGAATCAAACGGTTTAGTCCAAATTTTCTGGCCAGATCGCTTTATCTGATGAACAGTTTGAATTTATAACCATTGATCACCGAACATAAACAGAAGCTCAACCGAACCTTCTTGATGCGCGAGAACAAACCTCATTGGTTCTTGTGGAAGCTCAAACACGCTAGGGTGCGTTTCCCGTATTGCGATGTGACTCGCTGCTTAACTCCCATAGTACAAAGCATTGTTGAAGAAATCAATTATATAGCTAGTCACGACTGTTTCCCGAAACTGTACTGTTGCAAATTTGTCGTTCAACCACGTTGGTTAATGATGTCACGCAGGTAGTGGAGTAATGACTTCTATTAATGAACCTGTTTGAGATCTAATTAATGCTTGATGTTTTGCTTTAAATTGCAGACATGGCATCTAAGGAATAATTCTAATTTTGCTTTATTTCCAGATTCAATCAAAGGCTCGTTCTTGCGTACTAGAGCGTTCACACATGCGCACTCTTCAAAAACAGTGCTTTAATTCTCTTGACGAACTAAAAGACTTAAACGACTTCTGTATGTATTCTACATAAAATATATAGATTGAACTGAATGTCAGCTTGCTTATTTTTCTCAAGACAGGGATTTATTAAGTCCACGTCATGCAAACATAAAACTATGCTTCAAACCACAGGCCGAGAGCTGTCTTTCCAAACACAACTTGCGATGCTGTTTGTGAATGTTCGTTGGAACGATGGTTTCGGGAGACACAGACTCGTTGAACTATGCTGATAACCATGGAACTTGCGACCATAGTTGGCTAACAATGCTTTCAGGAAACACACCCCTGCCTGACACATGAAAAATGAACCTCATTGGTTTTTGCACGTCAAGCAAACAAGCTTGAGCTTCTGTTTACCAAATCTGATGTGCTTTAATGTTTATATGTGAATAAACTAAATTAAGATTAAATCTGTTCATCATATAAAGCGTTCATGTCTCTTCAGAAAATTTGGACTAAACCACTCAATTCATATGGATTAGTTTTACAAACTCACAACTTTTTGAAGCATCAAACTGGTAGTTGCGTAGATTGCTAATGGAGGGACAGAAATCTCTCAGAGTTCATTAAAAATATCTTACTTTGTTTCAAAGATGAACAAAAGTCTTAGGGATCTGGAACAATATGAGGGTGAATAAATTATGTCAATTTAAATTTTTTGGGTGAACTAACATTTAACGAAACAATATAGTATATTAAGTTCCGGTGAAATGGAAGCAACAATATTTTTTTCTTCCGTATCAGAGTGTAACAGATCACAGAGAAAAAAAAAGTAGGGTATTTTGAGATGTGGGTGTAGCAGGGTTTAGGTATTGTAACCAATTAACAGAATAATTTTTAGTTAGCTTTAGTCAAGGAATCAGTGCAAATTTGAAAAGGAGTCATACAGCTAGGTGTGCAAATAGTCTTAGTACACACAATTACTAAAGCTATAGGTCAAATCAAGACTGAATGACAATTATTTTGCCATAGAAATGGGGTGTTGTTAGGCCTAGTGTGAAAATACCCTCACCAATGGTAAAATCACTGGCCTTTTAAACATTTTATACAATATTTTTGCCAACTTTATCTGTACATTATCAGCAATTATATCTCCACAAGAATAGCTAGGCCAGAAAACACTGCTATCAGAATATGTTGTGTAATTCAGCATGCAAAAGTATTCATAAGCCAAAACACTTCCAAAACACAAGATATCAGTCATAGTGTGCCACTTAAGAAAGCTACATCATAATGGTGGACTGAATTAGTAACAATGTCTACAAAGTGTGAATTACTGTTTCGAACTATCATGTGCCATGCCAGAAAGATAGTTTTGCATTATAGAAAGGTTTTTTTTCCATCTAAATGATATTAAACATCAAATTCAGCATTGATGAAGAGATAACACATAAAAGATAAAGAGAAATACATGCCTCATACATTTCTCTCCATAAATAGTTTGTTTGTCAAATTGAATGAATTTGCCATTAAAGCTGCATTTCTCTCTTCGACTCATTCAGATTTCAGAGAACCACTTAAGAGGTTCTGTCACTCTTTCATTATCCACCCATTTCTGAGGGACAGGACCGTTTCTCCTTCGTGTTCGCTGCTCGTGCTGGCAGAAGCTCGGAAAATAAACCTACAATCCTACCCTTCGATTTCATTAAACCTACAATCCTACCCTTCGATTTCATTAGAGTTGTCATCCTGTTTACGTAATTATTCATGCACTATAAATCAAGCAGAATCAATCTATCTCAAGGTGCTTAATTGAAAGCGATTTTTTTCCACAGCCACATATTTGGACATGGTGGAGGAGCAGGCCTGGTGATAGATGGAGAACCCAGCGCAAACAGTTTGAGTGAGTCAGGTCTTGATTGATCAGTGCCCTCTGGGAGAAGAGAAGGCTGATCTTGATCTCAGAGCTTGGAGATTAAAGCCTTTACAAGTCCCCTGTCCTTCTCACTTTCCTCTCAACCTCCTCTAAAGTCTGACTTTCTTACGTGCATCTGTATGATCTTGTCTTGCCGCTGGATCAGTGACTTGAAAATTGTCACAGTGTCTTCCTTGAGTCACTGTTCTCCATTGGGCCAGTCGGTTTGATTTAAAATGCCTACAATTTATGAGTGGTCCCCACGGTGCGTTCTGTAATTCCTTTAGACATTTTTGTAAGGGTTTAGTTGTGGCCTTAGTGATTCCCCAGTGCAATACTGTAAACCAACATCAAAAGACGCATTATTCCTTCACACTGATGCCTTTAAAGAGTGTAGTACCAATAAAGTAATGCATGGATAAAGAAGCAAGCTTTGTGCAGCTGGAGTGATTCTTTTCACCTCTCCTTCTCATTTCTCCTCTTTTGTCTTGAATACTGTTGAGGTTTAACTCCTTAAGGCAAACAGCATGCAGCGATGTAGCAGCGGCATGTGTGTTTGTGTGTGTGTGTGTGTGTATGGAGGAGAGCAGATGTAAGGGTGGATGTGCATGGGCTGGGAACCGCCAGAATCAGTCTCTCTGCTCTGTTCCTCGATTGACCCTGCTATAAGACTGCCAAAAGAGTCACTGCAGGGGGTCCGCAGCAAACAGACATGCATTTCATAAGGAGTTGTCAATGGAGAAAGTTATAGAAGGACATATAAACATAAAATAATAGAAAATAAATCAATACCTGAACAAGATTACATTGTTGTTGTTGTTTTTTTGCAGTACATGCTCAGTTAGTGACATCCTACTTTCCAGCTAACTTTAATCAATTACCGCTATAAAGCCAAAACAATCTCTGTTATCTTAAATTATATGTTTATCTCTGGAAAGCTGCTTTGAATCAATCTACATTGTTGCACTATATAAATGAAGATGACTTGACTACTGAACATTCATATATATTAAGACTTATTGTACCACATGGATCTAATATAATGTTACACATATGTTTTTCCCCCTAACAGATCAACCAAACGTTCACTGAAGACATAACAGATCATGCTTGTGTGAATACTTGCCAAGACATATATTTTGAAATACTGTAATTCTGTGTATATGTATATCGGGGTTGTGCGCTGTCTTTGTGCGCACGCTTCGTGTCAATCAGCGCGAGTAAGATCATTTTGTTTACATCAGCATGAGTTTGAAAATCACATTTCAGTGGTTCAGACTCATGTCATTGAGAATTCGCTATGAATATTCTCAAAGTTGGAATGCTGTGCCAACGATCCTAATCTTGTGCTGAGGGGAAGCGCGAGAAACGAGCAGAGGAAAACTGCAATTTTTCATGGACAAAGGAAAAGTACTCTTCTCAGAACACGTACAAATAAAAATAATTTTAGATGTTTAATTGTTATTTGGAGCATTGGATTCACTAGACGAGGACACATTGAACACATTTTTGTGGAAATCTCAAATTTACATTTTTCACTTTGCCTGTAACTCGTAATTAGCTTGTGCACATTACAACTCATTTTGCCAGCACGGGTCTCTCTCTCATACACACAATATATATTCCAATGAATTTCTAATACTTCTAGACAAATAATCCCGGGGAAAGCCCTCTCCCACAACATATAAAAATAGCTCCGTCCATGCTCCTCTGTGTCAAAGTTAGGGCACTCAGTGGGGTGCAGACTTCAAAGCAAGAAGGGAATTCTCCAAAAACAACTGCTGGCAATTTCAAATCAACACACCCTTTAAGTCATCCCCTCTCTCAGACTGCTATTCCAAAATATCTCTTCTTCCAATTTTCCTCATGATTCATGTGCCAATTACTATTTCAGATATGTAATTCCTGTAAATATTTTTTTTCTCCCTAAATATAGTACGTCAAACAAAAACATTTTTTAAATGTATCCAACTGATCGAACAAAATGAATGTGAATTAAAAATTCAGTTATTCAAAAAAAGAGTTATCAATTAATTATTTGAAATCACAGAATTAGCCATGTTTCGTAATAAAGGCACGGTGGCCCCAGACAGCATGTACATGCCAGATAAGAGAGAGTGGGAGGCAAGAGTGAGCGAGAGAAGCTGAGAGAGGGCCAGAAGAGGACCTGCCTATTTTGCTTAACAGTTGGTGGGAAATGAAAATGACCTGGTAGGGTTAAAGGCCATAAAACATGTCAAGAATTTCCCAGGATACATTTCAAGGGCGACCAGGACAGTGAAAAGGAGGCTATAGCTTTCATTTCTGCTTCACAATCAGAAGCGTGTATTTCACCGTCCGCTAAATGAAAAAGGAGAAAAGGCTTGTGAAATAGATTATGCTCCATCAATAGAGACAGAAGGAGACGTGGGTTATTGTGTGTTGGCGGATGGGTTTGGGCTGCATTGCACTGTGGGTAAGCAGGCTCTCTGTGGCCTCAGCATGAAGCTGGCCGCTTTGGCCCGTCCTCAGGTGCTGTCACTCTCCCCTTCACCATATTAATTATGGGATAAAGACTCTAATCCTTTGCCTTTGAAGCACCAGGCTGGTTTTGAAGCTGGACTTTGGAGCACACAAAAAAAAAAAAAAAATTAATGCAATATGACTGATAAAAAATAAAATAAAATAAAGTAACTACCTTTCGTTTTCATGTTTCCCCCTGGGTCTTGTTTGAACAATTCCCTCACCTTTCATCTGCATTCAGCACATACATTTGGTATTTGGTGTCTTTGGTCAAAGACTTGAAACTTACTAAGAGCAGCTGAGACCCTGTTTACACGCGGTAATAAGATGCATTATGGATGGGTCAGATCACAAGTGGGCGGCGGTTATCACAGGTGTAAACGGGGTCTAAAAAATTGAGCTTGTCCACTTTCGACCACTTCCACAGATAGGCTAGACACAAATTCGACAGGATTGCTTTCGTAGTGTAGACGCTCATGTGGTCTAATACGCCCGAACAGCCACAAAAGCCCCTCTACTCTCCGCCTACTGACCTAATGCGTAAAACCATATGCATTACCCCACCATAGACCCTACCCTCAAAGAAATCAGGACAGAAGTGGTTAAACGTGGACAAAAGAGACAGATTAAAACACGTGGTGTTTTACTTGTGATCTGATCGACCAAAACGCATTTTAATACCAGGTATAAACAGGGCCTGTGATTGTGCAATTGCACCGGTTGCACCGTCCTAAGAACTGCCCTGGATATACTACCTATTCAGTCCCTACCAATACACATGGCATGTATCATTGCATATAATACATGTTGTTTTATAGTTTGTAAAGATGTTCCCTAGTTGTTGACTCACTGAAGCTACAGTACATATAAATTGATCCTAGGTTTAGTGCCCCCCGTTGTATGCTTTTAGCTCCAGGTATCATTAGCTTGCAGCTCTGGTGCATAGCCCTAAATAAGCTCTAATTGTCCCATACTGGTGTGTATTATATTAAAACTACAGCATTAATGATGCTTAAAAAAAAAACTAAAAAAAAAAAAAACTTGGTGTATAGCAAAATGATTGCAAAGACTGAAATCCCTCTGAGGGGAGACTTAAGTAGTTTCTTTTCTTTTTTGTAGGCATTCAGGTTGTGTTGTCATGACATTATCAAACACAATACTGTCTTTGCAATGTCAAGAAGGCTATATGAATAAACAGATGCAAAACAGAAGAGACCAAAAACAATTACATTTCGATATTGAAACAATGTGTTTAGCTATTTCACAAAACTAAGCCTTTTCTAGTATATTCTATCAGTCAAAAAAGTGTCTCTAAAATTTTACAAGGGCTCCCCCTAAATTGCAAGGTCTTGCCAGGTTTCCCTGGAAGAAATGAAAACGTCTTAAGACCACATCAAAAGGGAGTCCCTGCTGTAGTGCCGGACAACATTGTCAGTGGCCAGGCAAGCCTGAGCTGCGTTCTGTGATGTGAATCAGTGGTAGACAGCAGCGTGAAGGCCGAGGTACAGAAAGCAGGTTCTGGATGTATGCCTCCACAGCTCCACATGAAGCCATGGAGAGAGAGTGAAACCTACAGCCTGGCTGCTGTTTTTGTGGTTGTTGTTTCAGGTGGATATCGTGGCTAAAGCAGCTGTGGGTTTGAATGCTGCCCTCTTGTGCTGGATTCTACACTGCCTGTGCTATGGGCTGTGAAATGATGTTTACAACATTTGTCAGCATTGCATGATGCCCTCCATTTTATCCATTGTGGTTTCGGCTTACATAATGCTGCAAAATCGAAATGGATTGTTTCTCCTTTCAGCTCAAGGTTTCTTGCTCAGTTTCACTCTTTCTTGATTGATTAGTGGCATTAAGCAACATTACAAAAAAAATAGAGTTCAATTCAACTTACATTTTCAGGGTGGTTGTTGCAACATTGCAAAAGTGGACATTGTGATACTGTTTGGGAAACCCTGTTCTACAGGATGCTGTCAGGGGCGTAAAAAAAAAAGAAGGAAATCTAGTGGATGCTAGCCGAAGGTTTCGTATTAAATGTTTCTGTTCTTTTTTTTTTTTTTTGGGTTGGGGCTACATGCATTTATGATCAAAATATCTTCTTTTGTGTGGGTGTTATTCAAAATGAGGGTGAATAAATGCAACAGATTTAACAGATTTACAATTTTTGGGTGAACTGTTCCTTTAACTGTGTCTCTAATGTTCTTCAAATGTGTGATTTCAATTATACACTGTTGTCTTGATCTTGTTAAAATGTTTGGCAACAAAATGATCAATATGGCAGCATTAACCACCAAAGATTCTTTTGACTTTTAAAGAAAAGCAGAAGTCATATGTGGAGAAAGACAAGAGTGAAAGGAGAGGAAAAAATGACCTGCCGCTTTCATGAGGCCAAGAAAAAAAAAAGGTGGAAGAGAGGAAATAATTGTTTGATCTGTCCTTTGCCTGTCGCTGCCCTAATCACTCAAGACTGATTCAGAAAATGCAGGCTTGAATGTCAGAGGGCCACCTGCGGAGAGCCAGTCCGTTTCCCCTGCTCTGCGCGCCCATAGCCTTGTAATCACCACTCTTTCTCTCTGCACAGACTTGGCACTCTACAGCTGCCTTGATTGAGCACCTCAATCTAACAAGGTATCCACCAGTCCTGCCAGACTATTGCAGACGATTGAAGATGCCCCTGATGATCTCAGTGGTTTTCCGCTCTAAACTCTTCCACCATAAAGTCCAAAAACACAGAAGCTGTTTGAATGTAAAAATAAAGGAAAGCCATGAAACAAAGACAGAACTGGTTTGTTATTCACTTACAGGGGTCATGCAATATTAGTCATATTAAGAAGAATATCTTCGGCCTTTTGTTTTTCAATATAATGAATGTAAAATAAATGTAATAAATCGCATGAAAAGGGACCAGTACATTATTCAAAATATTTACTTTTGTGTTGCATAGAAGAAAGTCATACTGGTTTATGTTTTTTATAATTAATTTATTTTGCAATGTTTGGTGCTAAAGGAGCTGAAATTAATGCATTTAGAATTATAGGATAATATTCTGGTGTTTAGGACAATCTATAGCCTAGTTCATTCTTAACACCCCATTGTGAAAATCAAACATATATTTTTTTTTTTTGTCACCTTTTTCGCCTTTCTTCGTTTTTGTCGCCATTGACTTTTGGCTTGCTTAGTTGGGGACATTTAATTTTAGATTTAACAATATTATTACAACATTATGTTCCTGTTATCTCTGTAAAGCTGCTTTGAAACAATCTGTATTGTAAAAAGCACTATATAAATAAAGGTGACTTGACTTGACTTTGTGTAGGATTTAAGTTTTGAAATATATTTTACATATTACATTTGATCCTTTTATTTCGAAAGATCAATTAATATTACATTTTAACAGGACATAACAAAATAAAGGTCCGCATTCGACAAAGCAGCGCCTCACAACAGTAAAACTACAGCTTCCCTGATGTCATAGACATTATCTTGTACATTTCAGAAAATAAGTTGTCAATAATTTAGAAGTTTTAATATTCTGCAATACTATATGAAACTATGGGGGTCTGAACAACCAGGGTTATGGTTGTTCATGGCAGTATTGATTATTCATAATCATCACCCAGTGTCCAGACTTACACAATATTTGGAGAAAAATAAGAACCAGAAAATAAAGGTAATCAATGAAATACTGCTGAATGCCTCTATCATCATTTTCTGCAGTTAAGTGGGCAAAATATGTTCCACAATATCTTGTACAGGAAGGAGTTCGGTGAGAAGTTGCAAGTCCCCTGTGATTTCTGTGCCTGTTCCCACTGGCCCCTGAGGGTCCCACGGGGAATGTCCCTTTAGATCTCTCGTGAAGACCTCTCACCCCACAACAGGACTAATTGTTTTCAGGCATGCACGTTTGAGTGACAAGGGTCTTGCTTACATGCTACAGACCAGCGACTCTGCAGTCTACAAGCTGCATCGTTTTAAGGGTCATTGTATGAAACAGGTGCTTTTTCCAGGTTGACAAGGTAGTTTGGGTTTCGGTAAAATGCTTTTTTTTTTTTTAACGTTATCAAAGCACTGAAGGAAGTGCATTTTCTTAAGACTTATTAGAATAATGTGTTTCAATGTTAAAAATGCGTAAAAAAGTTTAATTTCTGACATTTCAATATCTTCCATTATGCTGAAACATAAGATAAAGACCTTAACATCTAGTCTTGAAAGGACGATGATGTCATTATGATAAAGGGTTTTGGTGTGTTTATTCATTGATTTAAAATGGCAAAAGACTATTATTAGAAGTTGTGTCCCTATTGTCATTGTCAACTAAAGAAAAAAAATACACAACACACAAATCCAGTTACTTAATTTTTGTTACTAATACAAAATGGTTTCAGCTATTCAATGTTGATATTAGTTTTGCATGTGTGTATGAGGGGCACAAATGGCACCTGATTTGTACAATGACCTTGCATGTATTTAGGCCTGTCACGATCATTAGCTGATGAATGATTGTCACACAAATAATTGTGATTAACAATTTCCAGTATTGTTCATGTCAAAGGTTTACTGTTTAAACTTGGAATTCAATAAATTAATAAAATAGGCCCATATGATAAACTAATGCTGTAAAATTATAATTAGTAAATACAATATAATATAATATATGTCAAGATTGACTCTCCTGTTCCTCCCTACCAAACCGGAAAAGACAGACATGATATTGTGCATGGCATTTATTGAAGCATTTTGCTTATTTGGATGGCAAATGCAAATTAAATTGAAACTGCACAATTATTGCGGCTATCTAAAATGATTGTGTAGATTAAATAAACACAATCATACTATTAATCAATAATCACAACAGGACGAAATTAATTTAAAAGATTTCAAAGCTATCTCTATTATATTCTTGACGCTTTGGAATGTCCGCTATGGGAACAGCCATGGTACTCTTGAGGCATGCCACTAAAATGTATGATCAATTATGGCTTTTCTAAAGCTGGATTTAACATGTCATATATGTCACGCTTCTCTGGGAAATAATGACTTTGAATGGATTTCAGAAAGTTGAAATTTATCCTCCTATTGCCCTGGGTTCCTTACATCCGTTCCCTGCTTAATATAATACTGTTGATTTAACAATGATGTATTTGAACCTCTGGGCACTTTTTCATTTAATAGATGGTTTTGGAAGGGTGCACAGGGTGCTGCATTATTCTGCTGGCTTGACTGAGTGATAGACCCACGATATGGCGGTGAGTCCATCAACAGCAGTTATATTCAATTTCTGAGGAGAGCATTTGTCACATGGGACAGGTAGCATTAACACAATGAAAGAGTCTTAAGTCACTATTAAGTCACCGTGCAGCCGCGCGGGCCATATAACCGCACGTTTTGACGTCTCCTTTTCCGTAGTGACCGCTATACCTTTACCTCAGCACATAATATGACGGAGCATTGATTAATTGTACATTTAAGTGGATGCACAGCCCTCCTCTCTATAATAAATTATAGTCATTAATCAATAAAGCACAGTGTAATACAGGGACTTGGGGGACATGCTGCTTTCTAATGGAACACTGAAACTGGAAATGACCACTCGACAAGATGCTCTACGCCTGCCTCCATCCAATTAAACCAGATAATTAATGAACATCCTTAACTTCCATAATGAGATTTGCCATTCAAGCTATTCCGCCCATAATTGTTTGATGGTCAACAACTTTGCAAAGACCTTATGTATTGTAAATACTTTTGAGTACGGTAAAAAAAATCTACTATATGTTTTGTATGTTTGAATTCGTAAGATAATATTTGATAATTGAAACAGACAGATGTACAGAACACCAGCAATGATATGACAAATGTTTAGTCTGTCTCCATGGTACGTCACAGTATAGCAAGGACCTACGGGAGACCAGCGTGGATGGTACTACTCAGAAACACTGAAGCTGGGGAGAGGGACATGAAAAAAAGTTTCCAAAACTGAATAAATTATAACTTCAAATTTCATAAGTAGAAAATCACACAAAGTATTAGTTTGATTTGTATTGTATATTCCTAATCTTATGATAACTGATAAGACTGTTATATTAAACTGCAGTTACCATTTTGAAAATGCATGCTTACTTCGAAGCTTCTTTGAAGAGTTCAAATAAAATATCAAAAAATGCTACAATGATATGTACATACTGGGAATTGATTAGTCAGATGGACATATTAAAATAAACTTGATCAAATAATTCATTATCAACACACAAGGCATTTGGGTCTCTGAGAACCCATAGTGTACAGTCATAGATCAGCTAATGTTATAAACCCGTGAATAAATAAAAGAACATTGTTTCCTAAAGAATTTTAAGAGAGGCAAAGTTGAAACTTAAATGAAACAAGCTCCATTATCCTCAAGTATTATACACATAGAGCAGCCTCTCAGCAATAGAATAGAATTTTCCTCTGAGCTTCCATGAAATAAAACGGCATTTATACTTATCAAAGCAAACTAAATAGCCAGGCTTTTCATCAACACAAGTTCAGTCATGGGAATATAAATGATCCAGGCGACTTGATTCTGCCTAATGGAACTGGATGAAAGGTAATATTAACTATGCTGAAGCCAGAAAAAAAAAATAGAAATAGATAAATAGATAATGCAGAGGGAAAACAATTAAGTACTTCAGTGGTGGATAAATGACTTTTAATGTTAGCCTGGCTACCTGAAAAGTACTTTCTTCATCTAATGCCGTCTGAAGCTGTCACAGTGTCGTAGCTTTAGCCCGTTTGATTAATGATGAGCTGTGGGCACAGCTAGCAGCTAAAGTCTCAATTATGAAAAAGCCAGTAACTAGTGCAATGTTGCTGATGCCTTTATTCCACTGACAGCAGTGAAAAATCGCAATATTTCTAATCAGGGTAAAACAGTTCATCATTCATTTATTGGCATTTCTGAACATGCCCTTTGTGTCTACCTTTTCCTTCTTCCTGACTTTCACGCCACCCTGAAACCAAATCCTGCAGAGATTGATGCATCAATCCCTCTGCTCTCCTCTCACTCTAACCAAAGTCTATTAAAGTTCAGCTTTAATTATTAATCTGAAGGTCATGACCCTGTCCAGACCCATTTTTGCAGTTTAAGAGGAGACAAGAAAATGGATAAAAACATATCAGTGAACAGTTCAGGATGCTTGTCTGAAATGAGCTAAACATGCTATAAAATATAAGCCTTTTTCTGTAATATTTCTTTAAATTTTCTGTCAGGCACGTTTTAGTTTTATTTACTTTTTTTTAATAGATGGTTCCAATCCTGGATTGCTAATTGATCAATATGGCATTTCAGTCAGAATGTGAAAAACCTTTTGAAATATCTGCTGTTTATTAATATCCATATATTATAGTAGTTATGACATGACAAATCAAATTTGCTTTGATCTTTTGACATATAAGAGGTCCATGTACCATTAAAACATCCTGCAAGTTTCAAAGCTTAAAACGTTATAAACAAAGCATTTATTTAATCATTGCACCATAGACCCTGCCCTTCGGTGATCAGTCGCTTAATGGCAAGATGCAAGCATCGCGTCAAAAGCAAATAGAAACCATTATAATCACTGATGCTGTCTACACTGGATACAGTAGACATATGCTGTTCAGTTTACTCCATGTGCTTGAGTCTGCTGACAAAATAGAAGCGTAAAGGAACGTCCGCTTTTACGCATCCAGTTTAAACAGCGCGTTTACATCTCTGTACAGACTTCAGAAGCATACCAGTGCCAGGAACAACGGGATGGTTTATTATAATGGAATCCCGGATCGTGTCAGAAGATTGTAATGTTATGAAGAGTTCACAAAGAAAGTTCTTTGTCTATAAATGACGGTTTTATATGCATAATGTTTGTTTGTCTCTTTACTTTATTTATACCCGTAGGTAAATTTGTTTTACAGTGCAGTGACATTCTATTGCATCCAATACAAAAAACATAAAACACAGGACACTATACTACACATAAGGACAGATAAATAAATACTCATACACTTAGTGAAGTGCTCTCATAAAAGAAAATGCTCTCAAGAGCATTTCATATGATCTTTTTAAACGTCATAAAATCATAAGACCCCTAGTACATATCTGAAAAACACCTCTACAATTTAAGCATATCAATCGCATTTGTTACAAAGCTGCTTTTATATCTTTTCGTTCTACACCTAGGGACTTTATACCTCCTCGCAGACGGTAATAACTGAAACTCATTTCGCAGAGGGTGAGAGTCATCATTTAAAACTGAAAGGGCCATCCTTTGTAATTGTTTGGCATATAGAGATGCCGCTCCTGGTTTTGACTCGCCTATCAAATGGCCAGACCATTTTACTATCTGGTCTAGCTGATTTTTTGCCTTTAAGGATATATGACCGTACCATACTAAAATGGAAAATGACAAAACAGATTCTATAAAAGCATGATAAAACATCTTCATTATTGTTTTATCAAGATTAAATGCAGATAATCTCCTTAGGCAGTACAAACGCTGGAGCCCCTTTTTGTTCAGAGCCTCACAATTCTCTTCAAATTTTAGTTTCTCATCAATTATGGTCCCAAGGTATTTGTATGATTGTACATTCTCTATTTTTTTGGCCTTATATTAAAGACCAAAGATATGCTCATCGATTATAGGAAAAGTACTCATCCAAGTGATCCTACTTTAATTAATTTAACTGTAGATAAGATTCATCACACCAGTTGACAAAATGCTCAATAATTGGACAATGTGAGGTCTCATTCTCCTTAAGTAAACTCAAAATTACAGAGTCATCCGCATATTTTATAATAAATCTGTTCTCATACATGTTAATGTTTTAAAACACTCACTCGCGTGGAATAGCGAGGTGTTGATACTGTTTCCTATGCAATGACTTTAGCCAATCATAACAGAGGCCGTTTACGAACAAGCCTTAAAGGAGCCGCCCCTTAACCTTTTGAGCGGTATGGTCTAGGGCTGGGCAATAAAACGGTATTGTATTTATCGACAGTACACCATTGTCGGTAACAGTATAAAAATTGTTTTATATAGCGCTTGATATTTTCATTAAAATGCGAGCATCGCCCGTAGATCTTAGTTCACATATCGCATCTAAAAATGCGTGTAAAGCGTGGCTGTGCTGCTGTCTCCTCCTTTCTAAAACGCTTGCGCTCCCATGGCATCTGTCGATGCTAGGCAACCATGAACTGCGCACTCCACATCATGTTGACTAAAGGTGCGTTCCATTCGACCGCAAATGGACTGCGAAGTTAAAGATGGCGCGACCACCACAACGTTGCCCGACATCAAATGGCAAACGTAATGAAAGCGGAACGGAAATTATGTTGTGCTTCACGGACAGCTTATCAGTTTGGACCAATGCAGCGCGAGCCAATCTTGATCAAGCGACACTGTTACTACACAGCGCTAAGAGATCGTGTAAAGAAACCATTTGAATTCGCCACTGAAGTAATAACATCACTGTGAGATCTAGTGAGAGGCATTCAAATTTCTCCATTATTAACGGATCAAACAGCGCTGATGTGGAAACCAGGAGAAACATTGTGCCATGAATGAACTACCGGTATATAGGCTTTAAGCAACATTCACCATGGATTTAATGTATTGACACTAACTGTTACCATGGAAGTTTGGCAGGAATAGTAAAAATGCTTTCAAGTACGTCACACATCTTTTTCCAGCAATGGTATTTTTTTTTAGCTATATCGCACAGCCCTAGTACGGATATGGGATTTAGAATGTTCAGTGGCGTCATAACTGCCACATTTAAACTGTGCTTTCGCGCGTTGGCTGGCGCTGAACCAGAGACGGACACGCTCAGCGCTTGTCATATGTCACAACTATGCATTGTTTTCAACCACATAATGTTTATTCTGTTTATGTTTATACAAATATGCAGTGTCACCATGGAAACAATAAGGGGAAACATTATAAATGAATGGTCGCCGGAAAAAAAATTCTGTAAGTTCCCAGAATTTGGCTTGTGTTCACACCGCAGGAATTTACTAGGAATTCCTTTTGGAGGACCTAATTTAGCTCCAACTTCAGAATAGGGTCTAACCCAACACAATAGGAACTATCAGTGAAGTTAGTGTACGGTGATTAGCCGAACGCACGCGAAACACCAGCACCTGCCATTTTTAAAAAAGCAGATTAAAGCCTATATATTTACTCCAGAAACTGACTCAGTTTCAGCATCAGCATGGGAAACGGTGATAGATGGGCCTCTTAACCTTTACGCTAAGGAGAAAATCCAACGCAACTTTGAGGGGACCAAGCTAAACATGATTATGTATTTCTGCTCAACAAGCGACACAAGACATCAACCACATGGCATAGGCTAATACCTTTTCATATAATGTCTACTTTCTATGTATAACAGTTCTATCCAATACAGGACTGTTAGACAGATCATAAACTAATTGAACATGAAAAATACGAGGACTGTGAGCTCAGGTTCTGGCTCTGGCTGGTGTTCTCAACGCAGTCAAAATAAAGGTCCGCTGCGCCGCCAAAATACAAGTCATAACAACAAGTGTGGCTAACGTCACTGCAGAGTTCCTACTGGCGGTGCGAATGCAGCTAGGACAATGTTCCTAAGGGAACCATTAGTTATGGGGGAACCACCCTGGTGGCTAGTTCCTAGAACTACCCGGTGCGAAAGCCCCTTACATTTCCCATCATTCCTCACCTGCCCTCACTCAGCCATTACCTACATCTAATCTCTGCTAATCACCACTTCATAATAGCACACACCTCAGTTCCCTCAGCGTCTGGCCTTGATCAAGGATACACACTCATTACTGCAATCTCCTGGTCTCCAACGCCTGTGAATTATCCCCAGATAACTTACCTGTGAATCTCCCTTGTGTTTATTCTAATGTGTTGTTCTTCCCAGCGTTACCAACCTGCTAAACATACTCGGCCACAATACACTGTAAAAAAAAAAAAAAAAAAAAGTTGGATTAACTTAAACTCAATTTTAAGGCAACCAGGTCACTTACTTTTTTATTGAAATAAAAAAAATTGAGTTAATACAACAAAGGAGATTGGTTTAATAAATAGAAACTCAAAATATTATGCTATCTGAACTACATTAATTATCTAAGTTGATTTGACAAAATATAAAAAGTTGTGATAACAAATCATCAAAATTCATTTTTACAGTGTACTGAGGTGCGTGCTCTACCGGACTGACAACCATCACCATCTGTAAAACAAAGCCTTTCACTAACATCCTTCTACCATCCATCAACTGCCACAACCAAGATCTACTATTTGTTTCCTGCGCCCACTGTGTGATCCAATAAAGTTTGTTTGGATTAACTCCCCTCTTGCTCAGTGTGTATATCCTGACAGTCATTACCCCTTAAATAAGACTATTGCTGAAGTGAAAACGCTTCAACCAATGAAAGTGTAAAACAGATAGATAGGGTGACATCTATTTTAATGCCAACTTTAAGAGAAAGTAAATAAATACATCCATCAAATTCAATAGCATGTATACAACACTACAGTATAGTATACAGAATCTTATTTAAAATGTTTTATTTTGAAATTATTTAATTAAAATTATTCATTTTTATGACTTATTAGCTTTTCATCAACTCAGGACCCCCAGTTTGGGAAAAGATTTAGTCATGCAGCATTTAATTTTTGACAGGATATTAAACGAGGAGGGATAGAAGTATTGTAGGCTGACAGTGTGTTCAGTGCTGTACTGTTGTTTAACAGCATATCGATTGTTCAGCGGATGAAACATCTTTCCAAAAACCTTCAGTAAACAAAATCCAACAAACAGTGTTGTGAGTTTTGAAAAATTACATGTGATCTATGATGCCACTGTAAAGTACATGTACATCCATCACAGCCTTGTGTGCATCCGTTCACTCTGATTATGGTGATAGTTGAGTATTATGTTAGATAGTCAGTTAGTACATTTGAATAAAGTTGGTTATTTTAAACTAAAATAGTTTATTTGGGTTAACAAAATGTAGTGGCTTTAGGTCAAATTAATTTACTCTAGTATGTTTAACTTTAAGTTAAATCTCCTTATGTTGGTCCAAATGATTAATTTAATGAGGTTTAAAGCTGCAGTCCGTGGCTTTTTTGGGTTAAAAATTATTCAAAATAAATTGAGCAAGTACATTACCAGCCAGTGTTCAAAACGATCTGCTTGCCGTAGCTCGATTCAAAACGGTAAGCTTGTAATAATGTTTTTATTTCCAGTGGTACTAGTGATTTTTTGTGGGAGATTCGAGCATGTCTTTGCATCATTACATCACATCAGTATGAAGGAGTCTCGGCTAGTAGGCTATATTACGTGTGAGGATGTTGGAGGTGGAGATTTATAACCTTTTCTCACAGCACTTGATATAATTAAACTTATCAATTTGATGGTGGATCCAGAAAGGTTCAAACGACCATCACAGTGACAGCTGGAGATTCACCCGTTGTAAAATGCAAAAGGCTTGCAGAAAAGTGGCTACAGAAAAAAAGAGACTGTAACTGGGCCCATGTGAAAACAAGGATAAATATATTCCAGTTTTAAATATGCATCTGATTACAGATACATGTGTTTGTATTTCAAAGAGAACCAGTTCTAAGGAACATTAATTTGTTGGTATGACAATTAGAAATTATACGGAACAGATTGGAATGCACAGAAATGGAAACTGAACTACAGGTAGCCATAAAACACATTAAATGTAGTCACGCAATGCTGATGTTGTTAACATGAACAATTTGACAACAAAGTATAATTTGCATGGTTTGACGTGATATGATAAGTGATCGATAGATATAATTTACTGGAATGTTTTTTTTCCCCCTTAGTTGGTCAGAACAAAAGTGGACGTTACTTACTTGTTCAGATGACATTTTCCGGTGAAAATTCTTATGTTGGTCGTACTTCCAAAAAGTATAATCTGTGATTCTGAATGCCAGAATCCACACCGGCGCGGTGACTGACAGCATATTCTCCTCGAAACATTGGATTCATCCGCGCTGTGCCATGCTGAGGCACAACTCACGAATAACTGCAATTGCAGATTTCAAACAGAGATGGCGACAAAGAGGAAAAACTACGGACTGCAGCTTTAATTATTTTTCTCCTATTTAACCATGCAGCTTCATTCATTTTTTTGACGCAATGTATATAATGAACAATGAAAGACTGGACTTAGTACTGGCATTAGTATAGTTGCTGTTCACTGACTGCCCACAGACTAGACACAAACGGCCCTCTTCAGTGGTAACCACAAAATTCAAAACATAACTTCTTCAAATGTCCAACGTAACTGAACATTAAACACTAATGTATTTCCCTATACTGAAAAACACATAAATTAACAATGAATCCCAAATTTATTCCCCTAATGCAGTCCCTTGTAAAGTATGCAGGCAACTATAACAATTGTCTCATGAAAATCCTGTGAGACTTAATTTTATTGTGAAATTAGTGAAATTGACCACAATTTTTTCTCAATAGTTAGCTTTTTTAAGTTAAGTTAAATTGACATGGCATAATTATGGTGTTTCAATTAAACTATTTTAAGTTGATTCAAAGATTTTTTTTTAAATTTAAGTCAAAATAATATATTTTCTTTACACTTACAACAAGTGCAAATACTTAATTTTTGAGTGTACGATTGATGGTATCAAAGGTTGGCCACATAAGGTTGTCCTGTATTATTATTTTAAAGAGGCAGACAACAAAACTGCAGCGTTGAGAAATGCGGCCTAGAACAATATCATACATTGATGTGGTAGCTTATATACCCAGACAACAAATTAGATCTTGACGACGTATATTTAGTCGTGGTGTGAACGGGACCTTGACTCTAAAGCCACCCCAGGACTAAATTTAGATTTTTCAAGTGTCCATCCTGAACTAGAAGAATAACAAATTGCAGTAAATGGTAGGCTAACGTTATTACCCTACAAACCAGTGTTTTAATTCTGACAATACATTAATAATAATAATGGGATTCAATAATAAGGCAAGAAATACCAGTTTGCCAAATCAAGCAACGTTTAAGCTAATGTACAGCTATATAGGCCTAACTGAAATATTACATTAACTGAAAAAAATGACACCGGAAGACAAAACACGTTATAGGGTAGAAAAGGACGCGCTCGCTTTTATGATTTAAAAATAAGGTTGATAACCGAACTCACACTTTTCAACACTAAATGTGTGTGTGAGCGTTCATCTAAATAAAAATGTCCACATGCAGAATTCACAAGAGGTTCAAGTTGATCATGCAGAAAGCTGAAAATGGTTGAAAGTGACTTCTGTGTGAGCTGCCAATAGACAGCTTTCTGTCTGCGAAATTTCGCTAATGACGGTTCTTATCAAGCCCATTTTCGACAAACCGCACAAAACAACTAGTTGTCTGTCACGTCACGTTTGTGTTTTCGTGTGTGGTGTCGGTTACTCACAGAGAAGAAGATAATGGTTATGAGCAGTTTATCTGAATGTTTTGACGCAGTCTCCACCGAAGCCGGTCCCGTCATTGGAGGCCTAATCTGATTTGAATGAGGAACCTGCGCCTGGATTGAACTCATGTCAGGTCATCTGTGATAACCTGTTTGTTGAATGTCGCCATCTACGATGTTTACTTCATTATTAGTATTTTTTACTTTTTAGTTTTTAATGACAAAAAATATTGTGTAGCCTACATATAGAAGTAATAGACCTAACCAATCATGTCAGGGGTAAATGAGAAAAATAAATAAAAGAAAGACCTTTCACCGAAAAATAAGTTGTACCCTAGCCTACTTATGAAACTATATCATTGTCATTGCTTTTAAGTTTTTTGTTTTATTTTGGTTACAGTTTCCAAATATATTTTAACATCAATTTTAAATTGTTCGAAATTTGGCATTTTTTCCATTTCATTTTACTAAAATATACTATTCATTGTCACTATATCAATTCAGGTGATAAAAAGGACAACTGGAAAGATGAAAAAAACACACAGGGTCTAATTTTAACTTTACAAAATAAAAGCAATCTTTTGTTTTACTCTACAATTATATAAAAAAACATGAATGTGTCCTCAAATACCTAATTAACAAATAAATACAAAAACCTTGATATACAACGTAATATAATGTCATAGGTCCCTGTTTTGTTCAGAGACACAAAATGATATCAGTAAACCTCACAACTGTTTAATTTGACTAAACCCAACAAATGCTGATATTCTGATGAAATTACAAAATTAAGATAAGCATAACCATTTATTAAATGTGTTGAGATTGTGTGCCATCTGTGGGCAAAATAAAATAGGATGTTTTTCTTTCATTTGTGTTTTTTTTTTTTATTGTTTGCTTAATATGTCTGCTAAAAATATATAAAGTCTCAGTTCCTGCAATTTGGCAAATGGTTGAACTAGCCATATTGGCTCATTATAGTTTGAGTGGATTAAAATAAGTTTGTAGAAGAAGATGAGTGAGTTTAATACGCACTGGAGGCTAAAGGAAAGATTCTATTACCGTATGTAGAAATTACCTCATAAAGAAACTAATATGGCAATTTAGGGAGCAATTTTTAATAAGACTTTTATGATGCACGGTTGTAGTTATGCTAATGAAGTTGTCATTTTACTTATGTTCTGCCCTCAATACTGGCCTCATATTTCAATTTCAGTAGATTAGTGCTAGCTAACTGTTACTAATGAATTTCATTAATGCAGTGAATACAAAGACATGATATTCATACCAGGATTGCTCTTCTTTTGTGTGCCATATCATGTGCAGATAGAATAATGTTTATGGGATTATAAAGTGCACCGTGGTACATTGTTATTGGAGTTGCTCTCTTGGAGATTGGACCTTTTCAAATCCAAGAAACAGCAGGTTGCTCTGCAGTTTATATTTTATTGCAAAGCACTAGAAATAGTTAATCTCCTATCTCTGACTGCAGCGTTTGATGCGTTCACAAAAACCTTGAAGTGTTGGCACAAGTGAGCGATGACTCTTCTCTATCAATACTATTTCCAGAAACCGAAACATTGGTCCACTTCCAGATGAACAATCTGACAAGAGCGCATATCTGGTCTATAGGTTCCCTTTCGAGATTTCGAGTAGCAAGTTCCCTGACAGCCTTCAAACTATCAGTCGAACAGATCACTCTGAAACCTTTAATACAAGTTCATTCATTGGCGTAATCCAAAGTCCAATTTATATTTGACAGGATTCTGATATATTTTCAGAATCGGCCACCACTGCCTTATTCCTGTTTGAAATAACGTTTTAACAGAAAAGTTTGACCTCTCAGAAATATACTCAAGCTATCTATCATTTATCAGTATTTCCACAATAGCAAGAACACATTGACCATAGGATGAATATAAAGAGCTAAAGTTAGCCATTGCTTAGTGAGGGATTGAGTGTTAGCTTACATGAAGGTGTGAAAGTGACGTTAATATTGATGTATTCAACCATTTTTAAAAAGTTTATTTTATCATACATGATACTCTAATTCCATAGCTCAAATTTTACAATGACAGAAATGGACTTCTACCACAAAAAACAACAAAAAAAAAAACACAAAAAGCTACTACTAACAATCATTGACTTATCATTTTGGAGGGAAAACAGCAGCACATGTCACTTCCTGGAACTTTATGTCAAGGATTTAACAAAAGGCAAATCAAATACAGGACAAAGAGGACACAGTCAAAACCTATAGGTCTATTATTATATTAAAATAATTACTAGATATCAAAATATTACCATTATTTTTTTCATTTTAGAAAAAGGCCTATCCATTGAAGAGCAAATGTAATTGTGACTTTATATCTCATACTTGCTTTTAATTGTTTTTTTTCCCAAATTTATATCTCGCAAATGTGACTTTTTGATTTACAAATCTTGCAACGTGACTGTCTTTATTAATAAATATGATCCATACATTAATACATAGAATTGGTGCATGAAAATATCCTGAATAGAAGGAATGAAGCTTCTGATGTTTTCTCGTGAACATTCCCTGTTGGAACCAAACATGCTCTCAGAATGTGTAATTGTAGAGGTAATCTTTAATTGCAAATTACAGCCACCTAACAAGGCCAAATCCTGCTTACCTTTCATAAAGTATCATGATTAGCACTTTGATTGTTTGGTCTGGTTCAAGACTGAGGAAATGCATTGTTACGGCAGTCCGGTCAGCCATAGCGAATCAATGCTCACTGCCGATACCAGGTGAACTAATTTTCTGTTGAATGTGCTCAGTCATTTCAGGGTGAACACTCAATTCAGCCTGATGAGCTGAACCCTTTAATCTCCGGCAGTCCCTCAAGTACAAAGCTGCTAAACGCTCTAATAAGGGCGGACAGATGTTGTGGGATCTGCTTTGATTCTTTTAATTGCTTTTTCTCTTATTTCCCCCCTTTGCACATAAACCCCTTTGTGTTTTATTGTAAAATGTGTTCCATACAGTTCATATTTTGTTTATACTTTCATTTACAGTACTTAGTTGACAGACTCACTGAATATAATTAGGGAATACAGCACACCTTACTCCTGCAAAACACTACCCCTGGGGAAGAGAAAATACAACACCAAAATTATAGTTTTCTGGGGAATCTCTATACATAATGTTCTCTTTTAAACTGTGTCCCTCCTCTGCTATTTACTGTGGCAAAGCTGAAACAATGAAAATCTGGTTGGGAAGTGGAATCTGTGCTTTGGAAAATGAATTAAAAAAAAAATCACAGGATTATAAATATGGATAATAACCTCCACAAGAGAATTGACAGTAAGCCATCTCTCAAACTGTCAACATAAAACCCACCAATTTAATGAGATTTTGAGCTCTGCCCAAAATATAATTAAAAATTATGACATGGACAGCAAAAATAATGCAAAGTGTCCCTATAGAATCCCTGTAATAGAGCAGAGACAGAGCTGTTATGCCATAACATTTCACAGGACTTTTCCTTGACTTTATATACAGTACATTGCATTATGTATCATAAATATGACTGAAACAGATGTGAAATGTGTATTTTTAATTTTAAAATACTGCTGTACTAATTTAGCATGCACATACAACTATTTGTTGGTTGATACCACAGACTGTGTACTAGCATAAGAATATTCTGATATTAATCAGAATTTGGTCATATTCTGATTAAGCGTATTTAAGTGAATATTATTTTATTCTAGTAATCTGATCCTGAATAAGACAGCTAGCATATGCCTGTATTAAATCTGAATTGTGGGTCTTGTAAACACCTTATTCAGAATATCAATCATAACTAAACATCCATTTAGGTATTTCTGCTAAGTTTAAGATACTGAAAAATGTATTTTGGAATAAACTGATCAATAATTTTCAATATCCCAATAGGTGTGGAGTGTAAAAGTATTTTTGGCTTAACCAGAATATGGACCTAAATTAGAAAATGTTTATTTCAAAATCTAGTTTAACACTGCCACGGATGGAGCAGGAGTCAGACAGGTGGTAAGTGTAATACGGTTTATTAACAGGATTGCAGATGCAGACGGAGATATGGGGAGTACTCAAACAGATGATAAGCAGATGGGAACTTAACTGAAGGAGAACTAGAGTCTCTGTTGCAGATGGAGAGTCACATGGAAGGGTTGAAGACGGCTGGCTGAAGAGGTGGCATACGATGACAAGGGTAATGAAGATGGTCCAATGACTTTCAGGTAAGTAGCACAGGTAAGTCTGTGTGTCATGTAGAGACAAGACCAGACAATGAGTGTGTGAAGGAGAGTTGAATATAAAGGTGATGGTTTGATGAGGTGCAGGTGATGGTGATCAGAACTCAGGGGACAATGAACGAGTAGGGGGAGTGAGTGAAGCTGGTGGAATCCTTACAAACACAGCATTATTGTTTTAATGACTCGTGTTTGAGGAGGAGATGTCTGTTTGTCCAGACAATGGAGGACGGTGTGAGTGTTCAGTCACTGTTCCATTTGGCAATGCTAGTGGCACAGAAAGCTAACTTTTCAAGTAATAACTTTCAATCCGTTTCCAAATCGCTTAGAATATAAGGACTGTGATGTTGTAGTGGTGTCTTTAGGACTGTGGCATCCACATCATTAAAGCCAATTGCTGTTATTGTGATATGATTTTACGTCTGGTCTCTGTTTTACAGTCTGAGTGCCAGTGCCTATCTATGAACACCGATGTAAAGTGAACTAATAAATCATCTGTGAACTAGTAGCTCTGAGTTGAGCCTGGAATCATAAATCTCTTAATAGAAGAGAGCCAAGTCGCCATTCTATTTTTGTTTCACGTTATATCAGACCTGAGCAGACGTGTCAAACTGACGCAAGACCCTCTGACCTCTGCTTAAATATACGCTGTTTGCCCAGACAGAAAACGGAGATGTTATACATATATGTATATAAGTGCTGTATGTATCTATGAGTCTATTTTTTTTAAAACATATTTCATATTTTTAGAACAGCACTGATTGCCCTTGTTAGTGGCGGATGGCAGTTGGTTGCTCTTTTTCTCGAGCGGGTGTGGAGGTTTATGAGGCTCAGCGTGCGAGGGTGATGACAGGGCCTGGTGGCCGGCCAAAGCACGGCTGGCGTTCGAAGTGCCATCGCCCCGTCGCCTCCTGCTACCGCCACCGGCCCATATGGGCAGAGAGATTGCTCTCCACTGGCGCTCTCCCAGCCATCCATCACCTCAGTCCACGTGCCCAGCACGCCAGCCCTGGCACCACGCTGTCTCCGATCCATCAGGATTTACTGTGAGTGACGGGGAAAGAGGAGACGATCCCTCGGTTTATCATCTCACGGAAAACAAACACAAAAAGAAATACCCAGGCTGTCACGGTGAGGTGGCGCGTAGCGACTGTGTCACCGTTGATGCATTTCATTTGCCACTTCTGGATTTTTCGAATGTTGTGACAGGCTTTTTTGGGGGGGCGTTTCATAGTAATTGGATTGGTTTTCCTCACTAAGCCTTTGAATTTACAACCGCCGCAAAGATTTCTCGCATCCTTGATGCTTTGCAGACCATGTCACCTTCAAAGATGATTAATTTATGTTCTTTCTTCTTGGACATTTATCACTTCAATAAACCCTTAATGTCTCTTTTCCGTGACTTTGCCAGGCAGGGTTGGTGGTGCTTAGGAAACTGTGATGTTCCCAAGCTGTTTCTGGCTTGTTTTCCACTGTCTACATTAATATTTGTTAAGAAGCAGATTGAGAAAACAACATATGGCATAAATATTCGCATTTTCCACTCAAGGTTGTCAGTATGGCGTCCTTCAGTAGGGTTTGTAGCCTCGCTTGCCAAATCGCTTTTCTTTTTCGCTGACCCCCTCCTTCTTCTCCAAGCGGCAGAATCGGACCAGGCCAAAAACGATAGCATGGACACAGAGAAGCACCCCCTGGCCCCCTCAACCCTTCGCCGGACCTGCGGCCCCTCTTTCTCCGATTTGAGAGAGCTGTCAGTTTAGATCGCTGGTACGCAGTGAGGCTGAAGCTTCCCCACTGACTGGAGAGGAGTCGTTGGCCAGGCTTTCCTTGTCACTGGGAGTTAAAGCAGTCACTGATCCTAATGCTTACACTGTTGTTGCAGCATTCCGATTTATACTCGCTGCGTGACTTGTCAGCTTTAATGAGGGCAGCAGGCACAGAATTATCAGCATACCAATAATGAGGGTGTCACAAGCTGCCAATTATTTCCTATTTCGGACGTTATTTCCAGATCTCTTCTTTTCACACCATCTGACCTAATGATGAGAAATGTCTTGTACTTTGTTTAGGTTATATAATTTGAATTAGCCGGCAGAAGAAAGAGTTTGGGTTCTGCCGTAGATTTGTACAAGGGTGCAAATGGATCCGGCCTTTGCCAGATGCACTCCACATGCTGAATGTTCTCCGAGCGCAGGGAAGAGAATCCTCTCTGAAACCATCTCACGCAATCATAGCCTCATGAGGCAATCGCGTTTGAATGGTTCACCAAATTCGCTGCTCAAACAATAATGGCACCGCTATTTCATCAGGCCTCGAAAAAAAACGAGAGGCGAAAAATGGATGGCCAAATGTGCTCAAGTCATTGTCATGTGTTGCATTAAAACAGGGGCGGCGGGAAAAGACCCATTAATGCCCAATTTTTCACTTTTCCATGATGTCAGTGGTGTTTACGTGATATAAAGGTGTACAGCAGATCCATTGAGTGGCTACATGCACCACAAAGACTCTAAATTCAGTCTATATTCCAATATATTTCTTAAATTTGGATATTTGTTAATATTTAATTAATATAAACTACCGCTTAAAAGTTTAGGGTCAATACGATTTTGATGGAAGTCTCTTCTGACTCTGCTGTATCAAAAATACAATAAAACCAGTAATATTATGTAATATTATTACAATATAAAATAACCATTTAAAACATTTTAAAATGTAATTTATTCCTGCAATGGAAAAGGGTTTTCAGCATCATTATTCCAGTCTTTAGTGTCACATGATCCTTCAGAAATACTTCTGTATGCTGATGCTCTAGAATTCTATTATTATGAATGTTAAAAACTATCGTTTTTTTTTTAAACTGTGGTACTTTAAGTTTTTTTTTTTCTTTCAGGAAGAGCATTTGTTTGAAAAATAAATAATTTATCACAAAAGTGGTCCTTGTTTTAAGTTGCTTTGGATAAAAGCGTCTGCAAAAAGCTAAAATGTCTTTACCGTTACTTTTGATTAATTTAACGCATCCTTACTGAATAAAAGTATTTGTTTCTTTCACATAAACACCTGGCTTTTTATCAAAGTAATACCACACTGATTAAAATACATTTCCTCAACAAATTGAATACACAGATAATCATAAAATCTTCAAAATAGTTTGTTGAGGGTGCAAAACAAATAGTTCAACCTGTCATGTGTTTCAGTGAAATTGTTATTGTTTATACTAAAGGGAAAAGAAAAGTGCATTATTCTCATCTGTATGTCTACCAGGCACAAAGCTATTCCATTTACTTTTTGCTTCAGAAGCCTTTTACAGCACTGAATAATGACTAAGTTTACCCAGAGCACAGAACTGAGGAAAAAATAGCTCTTTTTTTAAAGAAAAAAAAGAAGAGACAGTTTTAGTAGAAGCATCATAAGTGCATTTATGGGCACTCAAGCAAGAGTTGAGCAAATTTACACGTTTACACATCTCATGGCTCTTAGGTGCTTTTCTTTTTCTTCACAAAAAAAAAGTCATGCAGTATTCATACTTGTTATTTTACATGATGTAATCGTTAGTAATATTAAGACGTTAGTAATATTATCATTTTTTTATATCTGACCTGTGGACTAAAAAGTCACTGCTAAATATTATTTTTCAAATACATTTATTTAAAAAACTTGTACATTTCCTGGTCATCTTTGCACAATGTGGTGATTAGGGCTGGGTGGTATGGCCAAATTGTTTTTACTAATAAAACGTGTTAGTATTTCTATAACATTAATAGTATGTAACAGTAGCGTATACATCAGCGGTGTGTATGACATTGCTCTACTGCTTTGTGCCTGACAAAATATGGTGGTTGACTAATATCATTGTACAGAACTGTCAATGTGGTGACAGTAAATTAATTACAATAGAAATACATATAAACACACAACATGGCGGTGAAAGCAATCCCAGAATGCACTGCAAAAAATGGTGAACAAAGTGGAATATATTTCTGATTAAAAATATATGTGATCTGCAAAGCTTTTTTGAACCACCAAAACAAACTTCAAACAAGCTTTGATTTGGACAGATTCTGTTCATAATGTTGTATATCAGAGCCTTGAAGGGTTAGTTCACCCAAAAATAAAAATGCTATCATCATTTACTCTCCCTTATGTTGTTCCAAACCTGTTTGTTTAGATAATGAAGATATTTTGAAGAATATTGGTAACCAGACAGTTGAGGGTAGCCATTGACTTCCATAGTAGGAAATAAAAATACTATGGAAGTCAATGGCTACTGTCAACTGTCTGGTTTTGGTACAGATTCATATTCATGCAACATAGCAAGACTGTTAGCAGCATTTTTGTCATTGTGAACAGCTGTAGTTTCTTTTGTACAGCACATGAAGTAAGCTTGTTTCAGTTTTGTCAGGCTAGTAGAAAAAGAAAATCGCTTTATTGCAAAGTGGTGTCCCGAAATGCCTTGCAGACGTCCAGACATCGTGTCCGAGTTTATTAGAGCAGACTGAGGCAACACAAGAGTCAGAGAGAGAATACTTTTTAAGGTTAGAGGTCAGTTGGAGGAGTCAGTCTTTTGTTGCTCGCTGCTTCTCAGTCTAACTCTGGCTTGCTCTCTTTTTTAATAAACAAAATTCATTAAATGGGTCTCCTAGAACCTCCTGACAGGTAATTCCTCCGTCTCTTCCTTCCTTTTTGTGATCAGAAGAACCCCGGTGATTCCTAGCATGGGTCCCAACACTATGGGGGAATTTCTCTCAGAACCTACCCCTTCAGCTCAATTCCTCCCCGCATTTCCGAGAGCTTTTCATTCGTATCCCCTGGAAACCGCTCTGCATTCTTTAAACTCCCCTTCAAAAAAAAAGGAGAAAAAAAGGGAAAGGGTAGTGAGAGACAGTAGGGAGAGAGCCCTTACACGTTTGGTTATGCCCTTTGATCATTCGTTTATCTTTAAAACAGATGGTTGACCACTGTGCTGTTTATGTCAACACAAGCTCATTTGAAAGAGCGATTCGCCGTAGGACGATTCCTCTCTTGAAACCGTTGAATTGCAAATCATCGGAAATAAAAAAGCAACCGCTTGTATGGGTTAACAAAGCACTTGCCTTCCAGAGAGCCCAGGGGCGGGAATCTAAAACCTCTTTTCATAATACCCATGTCTGCAACCTGCTTCTTTACATAATGTTTCTGTAACGTTATTCGCACATCACAAGAATACAGTACAGATAATCTACTAATCTGATTATTGTTCAATTATGAAGGCTCACTGGTCTATAAATCCCCACAGATTTAGCATTCACACGTACAGTCATCAAAAAAATGATCTAATTTTGATAGTGGCAGGCAGTTGGTGAATGGCAGGGGAAAGTGGATTGGGTATTGCATATGAGATGGGGCGTGTAATTCTACCTTAATAAAACAGTGTCTTGGGAGGTAGATGATGGGGGTGGAGGCCGGTTACAGAGAGCTCAAATAATCTTTCCATCCATGTTTATTTAAGAAGACTGGGATACTTGGCTAGAAATTGCCATCAAAAGGTTGTCAGGGCCATCAAAGTGAAGGGGAGGGAACTTGTTTGATGTTGTGTGAAGTAGTCATTAAATTTTTACTGCTTTTATGAGCCTGTGTTTTCACAAGACCAGTGGTCTTGTGGAAGGAGTTACGCTGATAATTGTTCAAAGCTTTCCACCAATGAAAAGACAGTTAATAGCATAATAAGGGCACACAATTAATACTCTATAAGCTCCAAAATATTAGCTTTAAGACTTCATTGCCCAATTGCTTTATTAAAAACTGCTAACCCTAATAGCTCTAACCCTGATGTAGTGACATGGCTGATTTAATATTATTTACATTTTAATATTATATTATTTAAATATTATTTAATATTAATATTATTTAAAATTTTTACTTAATGCAAAAAAACGATTTTGTGGCCTGTAAGAAATATGTATGGCCAAAACTATAATGTCGGACTGTTTTAGAGTTTCATTAAAAAATAAAAAAAATAAAAAAAAAAGATTACACATTTTATACTCAACCCGAGTTGAGGGACTCCGTAAACCATTTTCCAAATGTATGGCTGTTACCAAGGTTAAAATGGCAATGAACTCCAGTAAATTGTGTCATTAGTGTGACAGTAGTTCTTAGAGTGTTTTTACCTCATGATTGACAGAGTAGCCCTGTCAAGGACATCTATATCTGATGCTCGGTTGCTATGGCAGAGGCGCAGGCAATTTAAGCATCATCACATCCACCGGGGGCGCGCTCCCTTCAGTAAGTGGCTTTGCTAAAGCTGACGCCTGCCAACGCCATCAACGCTGGTGACTCTTAAGCGGTGACAAGAGGTCTTAGAGATGAAAGTTTCGTGAAAAGGAGTGACGGATTGAAGACGAATTATGGAGGGATAGATACCTTCAAATGAGTTTTTCAAATGTTGCTTACACAAGAACATGTCGGTATATTACCTAATCAGTCAAATCCTCAGAAGCTGACACTTTCACACTGAAGGGCTGACGAGACTTCCATTCCCCCGTTCGAGACCCCAGGGAGAACCCAAGGGAGAACTAGACGGAGATCTGCATTGCCAAACTCCGAGATGTGCTAGGTCCTCCTGACAGACGTTCAGAAATTCACACGACTTATTTAACACGCTCGCAGGCACGCCTTTACAGGGATGCGCTACCCTCAATTAACAGAGTAAGGCGAAAGCTGTGTGTTTTGCATTTTGTAACAATGTGAGTGTTAAACTTAAGGTGATTTTAATAGGATTTGCTGCAGTTGGGAACCAGAGATTAGCAGCTTTAAAGTGACGAGGGCCCTGGCGAACCATGAGAGCGCTTAATCTGGACCGCATTAAAAGAAGACGCTTGCGAAAAGATCTACTGTGAAATATTTGATTGTAGCATGTTTGTACAAAAGTGCACTAATGTTTGTATTAGCCTGAGCTTTTGTTAATACTTACATTTTCTACATACCACAGTAAAAATTAAAAGTTATTTCATCTCCTTAGCAGATTTGGATCGTTTGCAGGCTTCTTACCTTTTTATGTAGGATTTGAAACAGACAATAGTGTGCTCACAGAGTTGAGAGGAGTCTTAGCTCTTGAACGGTGTGATCTGCATTGAGCTCCACTTCAGGTTGCCCTTTTTGGCTGCTGAGATGTTGAAGTAGTCTTTAAGTAAGACTCTTAACGAACAGACGTCCGTGGGTGTAAATAGCGACCTCACTTTGTGTAGTGCGCCTGGTACACCTGAAAATCAAAGATGATTTGAAGAGAGGGCGTGCTAATGTTACCGCCACGTACATATTTCTAAAGTCATTTTGGTTGATTGTGCCTTCAACTATATTTGGGGCTGAAATCTTACGTAAAGCAAATATAATTCTGTATACGTCACCGACAGAAAATAATCAACTCGTCAATTGTGATTTATAAAAAGGTTTTCCTTCAAAGCATCACATTCATTGACAGAGCCAGACAAACAAACAATCCGAAGGCTTGATTAAAAGACTGAAATGATATTGCACATTTTTTTCCGCAAGCAGAATCCGGATGGGGTCTTCATACGGCTGTTAAATATATAATTCCTTCTGTAATCAAATTTCCAGTTGTCATATAATGACAGGTAATCAAGTGTATCCTTTTACATTTTAGATGGTTAGACAGACTTCTCTAACTACATTAAACCCTGCATAAAAAATGCATGATATTAATGCTCCTATTAAAAAAATCTCTGCCCTATCACAAATGATCGAGAACACCCACTGTTTATTTGTTTTTGGTGAGCTATAGATTGTTGCCTGGAGCGTTAAATAATTATGATTAGGGAGGGGCGGGATGTGAAAAGAAGGGGGGGACGAAAAGTAATACCATCAAGATCAGATAAATTAATTTGTAATGAAATGCACTCATTTTGCATGACAGCTGGCGAGACCCATTCAGAGTCCATTGAGATGGAAGCAGGCCTTGTGACAGCAGACAAAGAGGACTATCATCCGCAGCGTATGTGCCCCACTCTCACGAGACACCGGAGTGTGCAACTGACACGTCAACAAAAAGCTTGGAGAAGCGCATTGCTTGGATCAATTGCTGATGACCACAAAGCCGAGGAACATGTGCTCAACTTTGAAACAGCCCTCTTGTAGTCCAATGGGACAAGAGTACTTATATAATGGTGAAGGTAATGGCCATTTGGAGACACATCACATGTTGCTGAGTTACTAATAGATGAAAATGTATTAGTATCAGTAATTAGTACACACTTTATCATGCTATTTAGATTGATAGTCATTGCTATTGAACATTGCTCTTATTGATTTGGACAAAACTCTATACCTAAGATTCCCTGCATCGCTCACCATGCATCAGTTGTGCCATATCTCAAATCATGAAGTGAGATATGGTATTTAGTGATTTGACTAGTGATATTTTTGTTTGGTGGAAAATAAAGAAAGGGAAACAATCCTGTAGTCTCAGGGTAGAAATTAACACCAGTCAAATGCAGGTATTTATATGCAGTAGCAGGTAATTAGATATTAAACCCTTAGATATATCATTACACATCATATATTTCATATTTGAATTTGAATTTGAGTTGCACTTTAAAGTACTTACAGTGCACTTACCTAAGAAAGTACCCAGTAATATGAGGTAACTACAGGGGTTAGGTTTTGGGGTAGGTTCAGGGTTAGTAACTAGATATTACCCAGTTATTGTAATTCATTTTTTAAGTACATAGTATGTACTATGAACAGGACTGTAAAATAAAGGGCTGCCTAAAAATCAGTAATTTTGGTTAGTGGACAAAAAAGTACAGATTTACATCGAAGAAGGGATCCATATTGTAGCCTGATTTTGCCTTAGAGTAAAACATAATAATAAGTAATTTTGAGATGAATCCTAAAGTAAGAAATGAAGTTGCACTGCAAGGTAAAATGTCACAATTATTAGAAATAAAGTCACATTGTAAGATATAAAGTCATACTCTGAGCTATGCAAACACAATGGTATGACACAGAGACACGTAGCAGATTATAAAGTCACACTGTGAGATATAAAGTCACAATTACAAGAAACAAGGTCGCAACAATGAGAATTAGTCACTTAATTACAAGTTGACCCAGAATAAGTCAAATTAAGTGAAATAAAATCTCAATTTCAGTCTGGAGCAGAAACAGGCAGGAAACATCCTGACAATAATCCATAACACCATGGGTTTTGTGTTGACGTGTAGTAGCTAATTTGATTGGTACATTTAAGCCTGAACCACTGGTTTCTCCATGTTCCATGAACACCATTCACTTCCTTTCAACTCTGTCTGCCCTTACTGATTTTGACAGTGAGCCTTTTCAGTATCAAGAGTGAGATTCAGAGTTTCCATTCAAGGCACATTTGTTGTGCGTTGTATCTTGAACAGCCTCTCTTCTTTAACAATGGACTTTGAGAAAAACAAAAGGTTGGTTTTCTAATTGAATCACCACTATCGCTGCCCTGTTGGGCCTCATCCTTATTCTGTCAGCGTCGATGGCCTTCCTGTGTCCTCTCCGCTTACCAAAAAGAGTAAATTCGTCACCATTTAACCGCTTTGACGAGGTGGCCCTTCCTGTCCCATGTCCAGAAGAAAGGCCTTTCTCCTCAGTTCAGCATCAAACCGTAACCTTTCTCAAGTTTAATTACCTTAAGTAAGTTCGGAGTGGGCCGCTGTGCTGTCTCCCCGACTCATCCTTCCGCTAGCGCTGATGTAAAGTCCACATGTGTGCTGAATCTCCCGCTGTCTGCTGCCACACGCTGCACGCTATGGAGCACCGATGACCCGAGCCCTCACTCTCTCTGACTCCCATACACACGCAAACACACACCCATGATAGCACACTCAATGGCTTTCAAATGTACACATTTGCAGAACAAAAAAGAAAATCTGTTTTTGGCTGCTTTTTGTGTATGCATTATTTTATGTTTAAAAAAAAAACTGTAGAAAAGGACTTTTAAAGGGTTTTTTTTCTGTAAAAATATGATTGTTTTATTTTTAATTGTGAGATCAGTTCCCTACTTTGTTTAACAGGCTTATATGCTTTAGTTCAAAGAAGTTCAAGAAGTTAAAAACACAGCTGAATACAATTATTGGTTTGTATGTAGTGTCAATAAGACATAAGAAACTTAATGGTAAAATAAGTAGAGCGTTTAAAGACAAATATTTAAATAGCCATTCATTTTCAACCTCAAATTTTCAGTAATATTTTAAAGTTTTTTTTTGCCTGTTTTATTTCAAATGTCTCTCAAGTCATAAATACACACACAGACAAAATCTATGGTTTCAAAAATGGTACAGAGTCATAAACTGAGCAGAGAGTATTGCAGTCAAGACCACTTAAACCAAGACCAGGACCAGTGTGTGTTGAGACCAAGACTGAGACCAGACCAGCACTCCTTTAATTCAACTGAAAGATCCACATATACTGCCTGAGAAATGTCTTATATTTAATCAATAAATACAATTAGTATAATGACACTGTATAAAGCTGTTAACATTAACATCAAATCACTAACAACAAAATTCATCTTTGCACTGCTGAGGTGGCAAAGCAGTTACATCTGAATTTATGCAATTACAACTACAAAAATAATGTTGAGCTTAATGTTTTAAAAATGCAATTTTGTTTATTGAACATTTTCATTGAATCCATATCGCATTTGCAATCACACCTATATTTGTAAAAACAGCTCTCTTGCTCTATTGCTTAATTATATGTACTAATATAAATAAACAAACAAGATCTCATACAAGAATTTTGCAATCATATCTTGAATTTTGCGTGCATTTGCATTCATTTTTGTGACATTTTTTACACAATTTTCCACGAATTTCTGAACCAGCACAACAGTAACAAAATACATTTGAAGCAGTACTTTATTGATGTTAACAAATAAATTAAACAATGCACATGCAATTTCTACGCGAAAATGAGTTTTTACCTGCATATGATATACGCACTGTAAACCCCTTGGGTAGGATTAATGGTGTGGGGTATGTGCGTATTATACATTTGGGTTGGATTAATGGTGTGGGGTATGTGCGTATTATACGTTTGGGTTGGGTTAATGGTGTGGGGTATGTGCGTATTATACGTTTGGGTTGAGTTAATGGTGTGGGGTATGTGCGTATTATACGTTTGGGTTGGGTTAATGGTGTGGGGTATGTGCGTATTCTACGTTTGGGTTGCATTAATGGTGTGGGGTATGTGCGTATTATACGTTTGGGTTGGATTAATGGTGTGGTTATGTGCGTATTATACGTTTGGGTTGGATTAATGGTGTGGGTATGTGCGTATTATACGTTTGGGTTGGATGAATGGTGTGGGGTATGTGTGTATTATACGTTTGGGTTGGATTAATGGTGTGGGGTACGTGCGTATCATACGTTTGGGTTGGGTTAATGGTGTGGGGTATGTGCGTATTATACGTTTGGGTTGGGTTAATGGTGTGGGGTATGTGCGTATTATACGTTTGGGTTGGGTTAATGGTGTGGGGTATGTGCGTATTCTACGTTTGGGTTGCATTAATGGTGTGGGGTATGTGCGTATTATACGTTTGGGTTGGGTTAATGGTGTGGGGTATGTGCGTATTATACGTTTGGGTTGGATTAATGGTGTGGGGTATGTGCGTATTATACGTTTGGGTTGGGTTAATGGTGTGGGGTATGTGCGTATTATACGTTTGGGTTGCATTAATGGTGTGGGGTATGTGCGTATTATACGTTTGGGTTGGATTAATGGTGTGGGGTATGTGCGTATTATACGTTTGGGTTGGATTAATGGTGTGGGGTATGTGCGTATTATACGTTTGGGTTGGGTTAATGGTGTGGGGTATGTGCGTATTATACGTTTGGGTTGGATTAATGGTGTGGGGTATGTGCGTATTATACGTTTGGGTTGGATTAATGGTGTGGGGTATGTGCGTATTATACGTTTGGGTTGCATTAATGGTGTGGGGTATGTGCGTATTCTACGTTTGGGTTGGATTAATGGTGTGGGGTATGTGCGTATTATACGTTTGGGTTGGATTAATGGTGTGGGGTATGTGTGTATTATACGTTTGGGTTGGATTAATGGTGTGGGGTACGTGCGTATTATACGTTTGGGTATGATTAGTGGTGTGGCGTATGTGCGTATTATACATTTGGGTTGGATTAATGGTGTGGGGTATGTGCGTATTATACATTTGGGCTGGATTAATGGTGTGGGGTACGTGCGTTTTATACGTTTGGGTTGGATTAATGGTGTGGGGTACGTGCGTATAATACGTTTGGGTATGATTAGTGGTGTGGCGTATGTGCGTATTATACGCTTGGGTTGGATTAATGGTGTGGGGTATGTGCGTATTATACATTTGGGTTGGATTAATGGTGTGGGGGATGTGCGTATTATACGTTTGGGTTGCATTAATGGTGTGGGGGATGTGCGTATTATACGTTTGGGTTGCATTAATGGTGTGGGGTATGTGCGTATTATACGTTTGGGTTGGGTTAATGGTGTGGGGTATGTGCGTATTATACGTTGGGGTTGGATTAATGGTGTGGGGTATGTGCGTATTATACGTTTGGGTTGCATTAATGGTGTGGGGTATGTGCGTATTATACGTTCGGATTGCATTAATGGTGTGGGGGTTGTGCGTATTATACGTTTGGGTTGCATTAATGGTGTGGGGTATGTGCGTATTCTACGTTTGGGTTGGATTAATGGTGTGGGGTATGTGTGTATTATACGTTTGGGTTGGATTAATGGTGTGGGGTATGTGTGTATTATACGTTTGGGTTGGATTAATGGTGTGGGGTATGTGCGTATTATACGTTTGGGTTGGATTTATGGTGTGGGGTATGTGCGTATTATACGTTTGGGTTGGATTAATGGTGTGGGGTATGTGTGTATTATACGTTTGGGTTAGATTAATGGTGTGGGGTACGTGCGTATTATACGTTTGGGTTGGATTAATGGTGTGGGGTGCGTGCGTATTATACGTTTGGGTATGATTAGTGGTGTGGCGTATGTGAGTATTATACGCTTGGGTAGGATTAAGGGTTTGGGGTATGTGCGTATTATACGTTTGGGTAGGATTAATGGTGTGGGGTACGTGCGTATTATACGTTTGGGTTGGGTTAATGGTGTGGGGTATGTGCGTATTATACCTTTGGGTTGGATTAATGGTGTGGGGTATGTGCGTATTATACCTTTGGGTTGGATTAATGGTGTGGGGTATGTGCGTATTATACGTTTGGGTTGGATTAATGGTGTGGGGTATGTGCGTATTATACGTTTGGGTAGGATTAATGGTGTGGTTATGTGGGTATTATACGTTTGGGTTGGATTAATGGTGTGGGGTGTGTGCGTATTATACGTTTGGGTTGGATTAATGGTGTGGGGTATGTGCGTGTTATACGTTTGGGTTGGATTAATGGTGTGGGGTATGTGCGTATTATACGTTTGGGTTGGATTAATGGTGTGGGGTATGTGCGTATTATACGTTTGGGTTGGATTAATGGTGTGGGGTATGTGCGTATTATACGTTTGGGTATGATTAGTGGTGTGGGGTACGTGCGTATTACACACCATAAAGTGCGTATCACATGCACTCTAAAACTACATATCATATGCATGTAACAACGTATAAATTGCATGATATATGCAATGGATGCTATAGAGACGCATTTCATGAGATCAGTTGCAGAGTGTACTACAATTATATTGGTTGCTGCAAGCATAAAGCATAGGTAAAATATTCAATTAACACATTAGCAGTACCAGAAGAGTCTTTGGTTCTATCTAAATGAAATAACACCTTAAACATTGCGTTTGCCATGACAAAGGGCGCTTCTTGTTTTCTGCTGTGCTCAAGAAACAACAATCGACTTTCAATGGGTGATTCAATGTTTCTCGCAACTGTGATTACCGTACATATGCTCTATGCTCATTCTGGGTTGTGACAGGTCCGTGTTAATACTTTTTCTAAAAAAATGTGCAGTTTCATTGTAAATAAACCATATATCATCATCAGAGGTCTCTTTTATGTCATAAGTAAAAGTGTAATGTACCTTTACAGGAATTTTGAAACATGCCTTTAAATAATAGTTTTAATAAATGTCCACAGGTTATAAATTACTTATGAATAACTATATAAACCCAGTCTATGTTGACATCTGAGCCATCCAACATTGATTCTTATTTCCGTTGGGCCACTTCTTAATCTGGCCTCCATTTTAATAGATCCTCCTCCAAATGCCTTTTTCTGTCAATGAATTACATTTTTCTCAGAGCAAACTTAAACGGACTGACTGTGGTAACTGCATGTACTGCCAATCACCCGCAATCAGCATTTTTTTTTTCTGCTGCTCCCGTTTCCTCATCGCTTGATGTGTGGAGATTAGGACCATCTCCACAGGGAGCCGTGCGGCACTCAGGAGAAATGAGGGTCTGCTAGGAAGTTTTTACCTCTCCTGTTTGGAAACTTCTCCGTTTGGGTTCCCTCAGCTTTCCCAGCATCCTCTTAAACACAGCTGAGTGGAGTCAATGCTCTCCTGATACACCAATTTAGCTGTGGGATGTATTATACTATATTACATTATAATCAGCCAAATATAACATGTAAGGGGAAGGTTCAATGTCGGTCTTCATCCATGAATACCTCTTGACAACAACTTCATACACTGACTTATTTGTGACACTGTATCTTTGCATTCATTTATTTGCCGCATATTTGTGTAAATAACATAAGCAATCTTAGGTTGCTGTACACACAGAACAATTTTTTAAAATCCACTGTGCTGCTTTTCCATTGTTTTTCTATGTAAACATGGACTAGACAGACGTGGTTGACAGCTGCGTTTTAAAACTGTGGCGCTCAAGTAAAAAGATGTTAAATTTAGTTAAGAAAATCTTGCATGTCCAATGGTCGCATGGTAAACTGTAAACCGCCCAGCCTGAGTAAATATTACAAAAGTTAGAGATGCGGTTTGGAAGCTATGCATTTCAGTATGCATCAGTCATGTTTCATGTCGTTCGTTTTTTAGCTGCACCCAAATTTATGGAGGTTTATTGAAGATTTAAACAATGCTGCAATCAAACCCAAAAAACCATTAACATTTTTTAAGAGAAAATTTGCTAATTTCCCAATTCAGATAAAGAAATTGTGACAGTAGGCCTACGCAGGCTACTTTACCAGCTGCCATTTTACCAACATATAGGTTAATGGATCTAATTCACCATTAGCATGATATTTTCTTCAACGACTGTGACAAAAAAGGACCTTTCAGTATCATTTCCTTTTGCATACCAAAAGTCATTCAAACGAGGGACCTTTAACCAGGAGCAATGTGCTATTCATGCTATTTTAATTACAATGTTAAACCATTATTTGTTTCAACACCTGGTTAAACCATTCAGGCTTGTTTAAATCCCCCTTTTTATCCCAGGTGTGTTGGAAAGGCTCAAAAGGGTGAATAGGTCTGCCACAACAGGGACATAATCAAGTCGGCTGAGCTGGCTGTTGAATGAGCTTCTGGGACGAGTTCAGATGCTACACACTCTAGTTCTCAGAGAAAGAGTGCAAGGTGGATTATGCTTGAAAAGAGGATTTAGTCAAGGATGTACCCTTAACGTTTTTTTTTTTCCTTCTTTCTCTTTTTTGTAGTAGTAAGCATCATGAATAGCACCTTTTCTCCTTTGGAGCAGTATTAGGAAACTCAATTGCTAGCTTAAAAGCTATTGGCTTTGTTGTGCATTTCTCTGCATATATTTGTGTTGCAGTTTGGCTGATTGAAACCAAGAGGCCATGCTGTTTCGACACTGTGGACGGCCCTACTCTTAGAAAACCTCTTCAAATAGGGGTTTCATCTTCTAAGCTTCTTTTATTTCCCTTACTATCAGCTTCTTTGAAGTTAGGTTTGTACTTTCGCAACACAGCTTTATCTCTAATGATGTTATTAGCAGGACTATAGCGTAGAACTTGACCCCTGTGGAGTTGTAGTCGGGATAGGACCAAGTCTACCTGGCTTAGGTGCTTGTTTCAGGATGTTCTCGTCTTAATTAGTGACGAGAAAAGGACAAAGTCATGTTATTCAAAACAGAAATGCGCCGAGAAAACACATTAGTGGCCTTGACGTATCTATTCACACGAAGCTTTCATTCCTAAGTCAGGAGCCCTTTGTACATCTCGCAAGCCTCTTCTTTCACAACATAGACAAGGCCTACGCACAGTTCCTCTTAACGAATTAATGTCTGCTAATAACCCTTCAACAGCCTCTCGTAAATGGATTAAGCTCTTCTTTGCACTTTTTTGAGGAAAATTTAATTAAGATTTAGATTGGGTTTTAGCATGTCTGGGCAGATCCATGCTGCATTCATGATGGTCTTCAATTTAGGACCAAAATAAGTTAAGCTGCTTCTGCAATAATTATCCCATCTACTTTTAAATGATGCCTAATTATGCTTTATCCCCATGTAATTTAATAAGCATCTTCAGGCAGCGCGTGGTAGAAAAGTCTATTTACATTTTAAAGGTCAGACGTTGTTTATTTTTGCTTTGAATAAGAGTTGCAATGTTGCACTAATACCCATAATGCGCCAAAGCTCGCTCAACAGTTTAGTCATTATGAAGAGAAAACAGTCTAACTATGTCCTTTTAAGAGATATTAATATGTACATGTATCTGCACTGCTATGCTAAAGGAAAGGTGGCCATGCTTACTTAATTTACTAACTGTAAGTCAACTAGGACACGAGGGAGTGAGACATCCAACTGAACGTCCTCTAAAGACCGCAACAGAATAAATAAATTAAATGTTTTCTCGCATTCTGTACCACGGTTTTAGAACGAATAATGTTTCTGGAAGATTTATGAGGCGGTGGAATTGTTGCAGCTTTCTTCTTCTTTGCTTCATTTAATTACTGCCTCGGAGAGCTAGTCTCCGAGAAGCTGACGAGACAATTGGAGGTGTCATCGTAATTATTTTAGAGAGCACATCGCAGAGCGTTTCATACACTTTGATTTCCTACGCAGCTCTTGAACCAGTGGTACATAGTAAATGGGTTAAATCAGCAGGATTGATACAATATTTCCCTCACCTGGTGATGTAATTCAACCTCTGCCATCTTTAAAGTGAATCACAGATCTGCAGGGTTGCATTTGGATTAGATCTAGGACCATGCTATGAAATATAAATCAAATAAAGTGGGAAGAATTGAATGTGTTGGTGCAAGAACACTGGTGAACCAGTCCCTGTAAAGGTCACATAGCACTGTGTCATCTGCAGCTAGTGTGGTTTCCCACTTTTCAAAACCTACCGACCACTGTTGTTGAAAGCCAGCCAGGATACACAGCTCAGTGGGCAATGGAGAAAGCGATCCCTCTATCTACTCCAGAGATCAAGGGGGTAAGAGTTCCTGATGATCCGTTCCACACCAACCGGGCCAAAGAAAACTGAGATTTAAAGACTATCAAACCAAAAGCTGGAAGAAAGGAGGAAATGAAGTGGTTTCGATGTGGAGGCCTGCCCACAGCATGCCCGTTCCTCCCTGCTCTGGAAATAAGCTCTGCAAAATGCATTCTGGGAAAATTGCCCGCCGCTGCCGCCATGCTCTCTATTTACCGTGCCCTATCCGCATTGAGGAACCCCTGCTGATAGCACTTTCCCAAATCTGTCCTGATGCTTCTGGTCTGTCGCTGCGTGCCCCAGGGCCTACAGTCCCTGGACATGCAGTGATCCCCCATTTGGGCTCAAAGCCAACTGAACCATGAAGACCTCTCGCCCCCACACTATCACACTGGCTAAAGCAGAACCCAGATTGACAGATCGCAGACCGCGGATGCTCTGGCCACCAGTCAGACAGGATCAGTCTCTACTGGTTGTAACGCACTGCTGGCATGAATAGGGCAAGCCTCAAATTGCCATGTTTTGGCAGCTTGAACCAAAACAAGAGGACAATATCTGATCAGTCTTTATTTCGCTCTTTAAATCCCGGTTGGCCTTAAGTGTTAAAGATCAGCCTTGACCGTGAAGACAGTTATTAATTTCCCGGAGGGCATATTTATTGAGTATTTCAGAACAAAATAAACAACAACCAATACAATGTATTTCCATGCAAGTGTGTTGGCGCTTACCACAGTGTGTACTGCTTTAGGTAACGGTTAGCTGAGGATTCTTCATTAACCTATTTTGCAATAGATACTGCACATCAAATAAATGGACATTTATTTCCCAGCCATATTGCATATGCAACTTGCTTCTTATAAGGAGGAAATTGATTTGTATCCTCTATTGTGAGCTCTATGAGCAAAGAGAGAGAGAGAGAGAGAGAGAGAGAGAGATAGACAGAGAAAGGGGTCCCATAGCTCCCATTAATGTACACTGGGGAGACCTAAGTGTCACCCATGAAATCAAGATGTTAGGGTGTGAAAAACAGGGGAGGGACCGAAAGTAATTGTCATTATTGTCAAGTTCTCACCATCCGCCCTACAACTTAAGGCAGCTTTTTGACTTTTAGCGACAAACGGGTGACCACCATACATATGGGCCTCCCTCCAAATGTTCTGAAACTGCTGGGCGTTACCGAGTTTGACAGTGATTTGGGGTTTAGTTTAAGGTACTGTCATTGCTCTAAAACCATAGTAACCATAGGCAAAACAATAGATGGCTCCTTATTACCATTGCTATAATGTAATGGTGTTTTTTTGTTAATAATAGAAAGTAAAAATAGTAGCTAGAATACATTTAGAAACTAACCATTGTTACTCCTAGACAATTTGTATGAATTAGTCGTGAGATAGCGTTGCTATTATTGTACCATATGTCCAAAATTGTACCTTTAAAGTGTCTTAAAAAAAAAATAGGACAAGCATCATAGTCAACGTTAATAATTACATGAATCAGAACTGCAATCTGTTGAGGTACGTAAATATACTGTATTATGCTTGTGTGTAAAGCTATTGCGGATCCAGCCTGTGCTCAGTTTATCCTGTACTCAGTCAGTCCCAGTGAAGTCCCATCGGCTCTAGCAGACATGAAGTCCTGGTGTGATGGAGACAGAAGCTTCGCCGTCTGCAGTGGCTGGTTCTGTCTAGGATTCCTCATCAGCCTGTGTCACTGCATCCCAGTGGGAGAGGGGACTTACACCCAGGGCAAATCTGTAAACACCAATTTAATCTGCATGGAGAAAGTTACTGTCATCAGTAGTGACAGCAAAAGCCTCTGGGCCACACAGCCGCACAAAGAGTCACCCCCCCCCCCCCCCAATATTGCTGTCAAAATCCCGACATTAAGCTATTATGGCCGTCAAGGAAGCTGCCATTGAGAGGCTTGTCTCTATCCACCCTTGTCAGTGTGGCTTCCAGAGCGGCCAGTGCACGCATGCATGTGATTAAGACGGGCCTGGTAATTTAATGCTCTCCATTAATTGCCGTCACATTGTTTTATGACCTCCAGCACAAGCTGATTGGTGAATCCTAGGATATTCGATCCCGCATACAGTGTGTTTTATATGTAATTATTTAAATGAGAAATGGTGATAGCCCTTACAGTGGTGAAGAGGGGAACGAGTGAGTGTAATATGGTGGAACTGGCTTAATTGCATGCATATAATATGATAATCCTCTCTCTATAGTCGGCAACGTCAATTAATGACCTCCTTCGGATTATTTATCATGGTTTTAGAGCGTCACAAACTGTAGTAACAAACATTTGTTTGGTGGAAATGTTGTAGTTGCTGAATACAGGGAGTGTGTCCTGTCTATATTTTTATTGGTTAGATTGGTAAGTTGCTCTTTCATACCTCCAAAGATTCAATTGTTTCTTCAATTATGTTTATCCTATAATTATTTGCTGAAATATCAATAGACACAAGTGAGACAGCTATTATACACTAAGTAATTCAATAAATTTTTAAATTATAATCTCTGACTTTTGATGACTTGGCAAATCTGATCTTTTATTAAAAAAGGGGGATATTAAAAGTGTTAGATATGTATGGTTGTGATATGTTAACAAATTACTAGGCTAACTAATTATAATTAATCAAAAAATTGGACTTCATATATTGTGTAAAAGAAAGAGCAATCTCTTTGCTGTTTGCTCTGTCTGTCCAGACAAGGTTGTTACAGCTGGGCTTATTGAAAAAGAGTGTGTGTGTAAAGCTACTGAAGATTGTTTTTGCAGATGCTTTTTTTATTTGGATTGACTTCAAAAAGGAATGGAATCTTGACTCGAGTTTGGCAGTATCGGCGAATCAATGAGAATCAGCTGAACATAATATTTTACTTCCAAAAAAAGAGCATAAATAGACGGCAAAGTGGGACATTTTCCGTCTTGTCTCATTGCATTGAACAAAGGGAGGTCACGCGGAAGGGGCAGTTAACCTTTGACCTCCAGAGTGTGATTAGGCTTATAATAGAAGGTCTAGATTCTCAGTTCATCCGCTCTGATCCCACGCACGCCACCTGTTTAAAGCTGAATGTCTCATCGGCAGTCACTCGGGACAGTTGAGGAACTTCAGGGACAAAAAAATGTCCCATAGGAGCCACTGTTTGAAATCTGACTCCTCTTGTAACACTATGTTAGTGAGAGTAGTGTGTGTCTGTGATGCTGTAACACTCTCATAATCTGTGTTGTCCATATCTTATACTTGTCTGATAAACCATTTTGTATGTACAAATCTAAAGTTTTCACATAAATACAGAGAACACACTGATATTGTATACATAAAGGCCAAAACATTGACATGATGACTTTTATAGTTACAAAATATTTATATTGTAAATAAATGCTGTTCTTTTGTACTTTTTCATCAAAAAGCACATTGAAAAAAACAAATTGTTCTTTTGAGCACCAGATCATCATGTTAATAATGCTGAAAATTCAGTTTTGTATCAGGAATAAAATACATTTTAAGATTAAAATAGAAGACAGTTATTTTAAATTGTGATAATATTCACTTTTTTTGGTGTATTTTTTATAAAATAAATTCAGCCTATGTGAGCATAAGAGACTTCTTTCAAAAACAATAAAACATCTTACAGACCCCAAACTTTTGTACGATGGTGTAACTATCCTTACAAATGACTGTGCATATGACATATGATGCTCTTATATATGACATAATAATAGACGAAACAAATAATAACTCCACAACTGTATGACATTATTTTTCAGTGGAGCACAAAATAAGACATTCTGAAAAAATGTCAAGCTACTCTTTTCCCACAATTAAACCATAATGTGTTTAAAAAAGCATAGTTCATTTGACGTGCGCTATATTCATTTTCTGAATCCACATGATAACTTTGAGTGATACAATTTAACACAATGTATTCTGAAAATCTTGCTGTATACCTTGGCTCTCAACTCATGTCCGTATGAAACTTCATGAGTTCTTATGTCAATAAAACAATAAAGTATGTCATTTGTTCACACACCGAACACGGCAAATGTATCTGTCTTAATGGACATTGACCGGCCTGCTTCAGAAATAGGATTATTGAGTGAAAATAACGTCTAATGTGTCTCCATAGTCCATCAAAGTGTTCATACGAGGCTCACACAATCAGAGAATAACAAATATGAAAAATCAGCTATGTAAATGATGTTGATTAATCAAGAAGAACGTAGCCCACAAAAGAGAGACCACACGGAATGTAAATGGCAATTGCTAAGCCATGCTTTTTTTGCATGAATTAAACTTTAACTTTTCCAGTTAGCTGTGCATGGATTATACTGATTACTGGTGTTTCCTTATCAAGAACGGCTACTTCATCCAAAGAACGTTTTATTAATCTAAATGTGCTATTTGTAAAAACTCATAATCTGGAGAGGTATTTGCTCATAGCAACTGCAAATTAAATGTAAATGTGATAGAGTAGTAGTCATTTTTACGGTGTTGCCAGAGCAAATCACAAACATCCATTAATCAAAAGGCAATCAAAGAATTAAAAAAAACAATACATATATTGTACAGTATTATCCCATTATTGATTTGATACTTGTAATGATGGTAATGCCTGTTTTATGATATTAAGGGGCCGTGAAATTATGTGCTTTCTTGAAATACCAATATCATAACACCCACTGGTCCTCTTTGCATAAACTCCATTCAGCCTCACGAAACGAGAGTGCATGCGAGAAAAAGAGGAGAAAGGGGTGGAGGGATGTCGGGAAAAGCGAGGTTTGTGCAAATGGAGCAATGCACTTTCAAAGCCATATCTGGATATTAATTTCATGCCACAAACAGTGGTCTCCATGCGCATCGTTGTTAGAGCTGTGGCCCCCGGCGACGGATTGATCCACTTCACCGGCTCAGTGGGGGTGCTGGAGATCTGGAGGGTATCAGCAGGGCTCCAAATCAATAAGGTTAATAGATGTGGGGGCCACGCAGTCAGAGGTGAGCAGCCTGGCATTTTCCGTGCCAATGAAGAAAATTCCTGATGACGAGATGTCACATTCAGGGCCTGCATTAATGTCAGTTTGATTACCTGCACCTCCAGTGTCAGTTAGCGTGTTAGCCGCTGACCATTAACTGAAATTATTTTTTACCACACGCACACCCCCATTATCGTCGCTTGGGGACTTGACTTTGCCATCACTTCTTATGGCCGGTTGCTACAAATTGCCCAGCCATTTTCCCCCTTTTCTTTATAGGACTGATTTCTATACTACCAACAGTTTCATAATCACTTGATGTGTAATTTGCTCTAATTTTGAATTTGCAGTTGAGTATTTGCTCCTTTTAAACACGTACACTTAAAGTGTCTTTATAGAAGCTCTCACATCCGATTTCTGAGAGGACGTAATTGCCTCTCTCTAAACGGAGGAAGAAGAAGAAGAAGAAGAAAAGGACAAAAGGGGAAAAAAGAACAATTGTGGCAGAACTGCAGAAAGACCATAAGAAAGGGTCAGTCGCAATTCACTGAGACAAATGAATCGGTTCGTTTCCTTCAGGGCTCATTTCATTTTTAATACCCTTTATTTTGAATGCAATCATTTGTTGGTGAAATAAGGATATTTGAGATTATGAAAATGAAAAAAAAAAAAAGTTTAGTGTATCAAACTTTTAGAAATGTAATCTTTGCATTTGTTTCTGCAAAGCGTTTACAACATTTTCAACAAATTCCAAAAAATGTCTAGTATATGAATGCATAATGAACATGACATGAAAGTTAAAGGTGATATTTAAAAAAAAAAAATCATAAAGCTTTCTTGGGTTACATTTTTTTTTTTGCTCAGTAGAAAATAAATAAATAAAATGCCACCTTAAATTTTTAACCACAATCAACTTGGCTATATAAGTAATTTCAATTTAAATGACATTAATCTGTCTTAAAAAATATAAAAGTATATATTTTAAATACATTTTTTTAAAAATGCTTATTTTGATCAGTTAAAGCATGACTTAACTTATTGACCATATCATTTTTTACTGTGTAGCTTCTCAGCATTTGACTGGCCACAATTTTGTTGTTGGGAAATTATGTTTTATTAGAGATGTGACGATACGCTTGGCTTACAAAACGAGACAATACACGGGTTCATGAGAAAGAGATGAGGTGATATACTAACACTATTTTTTTAAGAAATCTTCAATGACAAAATACTGTGTATGAATGGAAAATAAATGTACATTGTGTATTATAACGAATGCCTGCGGAGGGTGCCTACAGCCTGCTGATTGTTGTTGTTACACTGTATAGCATGATCAAACCCTTGTTTAATAATGGCCAATCAACATTTACATCAAATGTCCACTTAATCTTTAATATTCGGTCACTTCTCTACAATAGAAATGCTAAAGCCACTGTAATTTCTCGAAAAAGAACATGTGGACACAAACCTCACACATTTAGAAAGATGTTTTCTTCTGTGTTAGTGTAGGCTTATAAATGATTTACCTTACGAATCTTGTAAAATGGCACGCGTTGCATTTCCGTTTTTATTAATTAATTGAATCAAGTCAAATTAATTTATTTAGTGGATACATTTGAAAACACCGTTTTCGCGTTGTAGTGTGTACTGTCAAAACGGAGGTATGTAAAAACGACGAAGTAAGTTTAGGCATGCGACGCATATTGAATATCCATGTTTACCGGTACTGTGCCTGCATGCTATGTGCTATTCACTTTCACACAGTTGCTAAAATATGTTTCTTTGCACACTCTTCATATCACAGTCATGCAAAGATGACAAAAAAGTTACTCGCATTTGCTGTCCTGCGGCAATACATGAGAGCAGTCGCGTTTTAGACCGAACATAGTGCGACCTGGACGCATCAGTGAATGCTGAGATATTTTGCTAAATAAAATGATCCTGCCAGAAGAATTGCTCGGTAAATTCATTTTTTATTTTTCCGCCAGTGAGCTTTTGCGAGGGTTTACGCATGTGCAGCTGAATTTAGCGTTTCCCGCCATTTCAGTGTGGATGAGAAACTTGGAAGACGCTTGAAAAAGCTAGTGTGTTTTCAGATATATCCGGATGAATGCAGACGTACCGTAGTCAAAGCTAACGAGCTCACAGTATGGATAACAAGCACTAGCCTGCAATTAACGGCTATAGCCTGCAACACAGACTCACAACTCAGGAAGTTTGCAGTCATCCCTCTCGCATTGTGGCATACACAATCCCATTAGCATGTTTCAATGGGGCCTTTTCATATGTTTCGGTGCACATAGTCTTGGCTCTTGAATGGTGAAATGCAAATGGGGTGCTTGCTGGTCTATTATGCGAGTATCCCAGCCTCTCTACCTGCCTGTCTATACAGGAGCCCATTGTGCTGGTCCAGAGGAGGTAACCTGCCTCCACCACACCTTTTATTATGAAAGCACCTGCATGTGGTGATTACTGCTAGGGGAGATGGAAGGAACTGGTTTAGGTCATGCTGACTTCGTCAAACTCTCTGATCCACGCCCCTCACTCTAATTCAGATGCACCAAACAAAAGGAAAGTACCGGAAAAAAAATATCATAGGCACACGACAAGCTTCGTTCGCATTCGCAGCTTACCGGAAGCTTTGTGGAGGAGAGTTTGGTCATTGTTATTCACAACCCTCCCCTTGCTTAAACTGGATGAAATTAATATGAATCGTAATAAAGAGCATTCATGTGACAGACATTTCACACGTCCTGCAGATTTAAAGGATAATCGTCTCTTGGGTTTATTTAGATAACATGTATTACAATCCACTTTAACCTTTGCTGCTACTTTACTGGCCTCTCAGCTCTGTATAAAGCTATTCTTAAAGAATATTTAGTGTTTCATATATGGCATTAGGTTTGAGTGTCTTCTCATTGCATTAAAGTGAATGTCAAATATTATTCATTAATCAAATTCTGTTTGAAGTGGGGGATAGAGCTGCCGTGATTCTATAACTATGTTAAGTTCTATGTTAAGAACGAAACATAACCAAACAGAACTGAACTTTCTTCATTTTGTTTATTCAGCATATGATGTGAAAAAAGGTTTAATTCAAATTGCACCCAAGCATTAAGATGATTTCCTTGTGCAATTTAAAGCGCTCATATCAAGGCCATTGCTTTTTTTCTGAAGGCATATAAATATTCATTGAATTTATTTAACAATATTTACATTTTTTATCAGCTCAAGAATTTTTAGATTACATAGAAAATACCATAATAACCATAATTTCTGCCAATATATCATAACATATCCTAACTTAGCATATGCAATATCATAGGACACATTAATTGATAATACTAAATGTATAAATAAATGAGTGTGTATGCAATTGTACAAATTCTTAGTGGTCCTATTAATATATCGGCCCTATCGTTTAAAGACACACACACACACATATATATATGTGAAAAGAAAAAAAGAAACAATATATATATATATATATATATATATATATATATATATATTTTTTTTTTTTTTTCTTTTTCTGATTAATATCAAGTCACCACAGATTCAGAGAATCTAGTAGTAATCGCAGTAATTACAACCCGATCTCACGGCAATTCGTACGAATTTTACGAGGTGGCTAATTCATACGTATTCGCACTATTTTTGCTAAATCGTACATGTTTTACGAGTTGCCCAATTCGAATTCGTAAGAATGACCTGACCCCTGACCCCGCCCCTAAACCTACGCATCACTGGGGTGTAGACATTTACATTTATTAATTTAGCAGACGCTTTTATCCAAAGTGACTTACAAATGAGAACAATAGAAGCAGTTAAACTTACAGTAGGACAACAAAATGTAAATGCTATGACCCTTCTCAGTTTAATCCAACACAGAACTCGTAAAGTTTTTTTTTTTATATCTATATATATATATATATATATATATATATATAGAAAGGAAGAGAAAGTGTTAGTAGGGTAGGTCATTCCACCAGCAGGGATCAGTCACGGTAAAGGTCCGAGAAAGAGATTAGACAGATCGTACGAATTCGTACGAGTGAGGTCGTACGAATTAGCCACCTTTTGCTCAGTCGTACGAATTAGTTGTGAGATAGCGATGGTAATTACAGAATTTTAGCCGAACCTATGAGTCCCATATACATTTTTGTCACGGACAGTCTTGGCAATAAAACATTCATTTATTTTTTGAAGGTCCACTTTACAAGCTTGCAGTTTCTGTGTTGTTCTCAGTTTATTAGCTCGTCTGCGTCTGCTTTTTCTGTTGGTTTGATTAGTCTCTGTGTGGGACTGGAAACTCTTCAGCCCCGGTGACCAGCAGCAGGTGAGGGCCGCAAACCTCTTTGAAGTCCAGGCTCCTTATTGATCGTGTGCATATTCTAAAAATCAAAGAGGGCTTCAAAGGCATATCTAAACACTAAAAGACCCCTGCGTGCCCAAAACAGGCCGAGCAGTGACAGCGTGAACAAGCAAAGCAGGTGGTACTTGAGGAGGTCCGACCCCCCAACAGTGCCCCGGCACCACAGACTGTCCTGCAGCAGCCATGACTCCCTCATTACACTGCTAATGTCAGTAATGGCCATTTGTGACAGGAACAAATCCTCTCTGAGGAAGGTTTAATATTATTGTGGCCAGACTAGCCGCTAGCTATGGGCATGTATTGATGTGTTTCTGCTGGGCGGTGCATTAGTTAGCGAGTCAACTGTATGTGATTGGAATGCAACTCTGGGTGATATAGCTAACAAGCCTTGCATTACTAAAAGGTCTTTAATTTATTATTTGAAGGCTATGGCATGCAGGGAGGCGATGTGACTGTATACATGTCGTGATTGTATAAATGTTCCAGTCAGAAGAGGTAGTTTGCTATATATTTTATAACACTGTATATGGACAAAACGAAATTATGTTATTTGCATGTGAGAGCAACACAAATATATAAAGTAATGCAAAAAACGAGGAAGAAAGGAATTTTGTTAATAGCTATCCAGTGGTGTTTATTCGGCACAGTGTTATTTTATTGTAATTTTTTTTTGTTGGTTTCATTGTAATTTTAGTACAAATTTTAATAATTTGATTGTGTTTTGTAAATGTTATTATATTTTTAAAATATGTTTGTATAGTTTTGATGAATTTTTATTTCAGTTTTAGATATTTTAGTACACTGCAAATGAAAATGAGAATTGTGGCAACTAGCTGAAATAAAACTAGTTTATTAGTGCTGTCTAATCAATGAATTGCGTTTAACACAAAAGTTTGTAAAACAGTTGTAAATATACAGGCCCTTCTCAAAAAATTAGCATATTGTGATAAAGTTCATTATTTTCCATAATGTAATGATAAAAATTAAACTTTCATATATTTTAGATTCATTGCACACCAACTGAAATATTTCAGGTCTTTTATTGTTTTAATACTGATGATTTTGGCATACAGCTCATGAAAACCCAAATTCCTATCTAAAAAAATTAGCATATTTCATCCGACCAATAAAAACAATAAAATAAGTGTTTTTAATACAAAAAAAAAGAAAAAAGTCAACCTTCAAATAATTATGTTCAGTTATGCACTCAATACTTGGTCGGGAATCCTTTTGCAGAAATGACTGCTTCAATGCGGCGTGGCATGGAGGCAATCAGCCTGTGGCACTGCTGAGGTGTTCTGGAGGCCCAGGATGCTTCGAGAGCGGCCTTAAGCTCATCCAGAGTGTTGGGTCTTGCGTCTCTCAACTTTGTCTTCACAATATCCCACAGATTCTCTATGGGGTTCAGGTCAGGAGAGTTGGCAGGCCAATTGAGCAGTAATACCATGGTCAGTAAACCATTTACCAGTGGTTTTGGCACTGTGAACAGGTGCCAGGTCGTGCTGAAAAATGAAATCTTCACCTCCATAAAGCTTTTCAGCAGGTGGAAGCATGAAGTGCTCCAAAATCTCCTGATAGCTGCATTGACCCTGCCCTTGATAAAACACAGTGGACCAACACCAGCAGCTGACATGGCACCCCAGACCATCACTGACTGTGGGTACTTGACACTGGACTTCAGGCATTTTGGCATTTCCTTCTTCCCAGTCTTCCTCCAGACTCTGGCACCTTGATTTCCGAATGACATGCAAAATATACTTTCATCCGAAAAAAGTACTTTGGACCACTGAGCAACAGTCCAGTGCTGCTTCTCTGTAGCCCAGGTCAGGCGCTTCTGCCGCTGTTTCTGGTTCAAAAGTGGCTTGACCTGGGGAATGCGGCACCTGTAGTCCATTTCCTGCACACGCCTGTGCACAGTGGCTCTGGATGTTTCTACTCCAGACTCAGTCCACTGCTTCCGCAGGTCCCCCAAGGTCTGGAATCGGTCCTTCTCCACAATCTTCCTCAGGGTCCGGTCACCTCTTCTCGTTGTGCAGCGCTTTTTGCCACACTTTTTCCTTCCCACAGACTTCCCACTGAGGTGCCTTGATACAGCACTCTGGGAACAGCCTATTTGTTCAGAAATTTCTTTCTGTGTCTTACCCTCTTGATTGAGGGTGTCAATGATGGCCTTCTGGACAGCAGTCAGGTCGGCAGTCTTACCCATGATTGCGGTTTTGAGTAATGAAACAGGCTGGGAGTTTTTAAAAGCCTCAGGAATCTTTTGCAGGTGTTTAGAGTTAATTAGTTGATTCAGATGATTAGGTTAATAGCTCGTTTAGAGAACCTTTTCATGATATGCTAATTTTTGAGACAGGAATTTTGGGTTTTCATGAGCTGTATGCCAAAATCATCAGTATTAAAACGATAAAAGACCTGAAATATTTCAGTTGGTGTGCAATGAATCTAAAACATATGAAAGTTTAATTTTTATCATTACATTATGGAAAATAATGAACTTTATCACAATATGCTAATTTTTTGAGAAGGACCTGTATATGTATATATATATATATATATATATATATATATATTATGGAATGTAATACACACATACCCCACACCACTAATCCTACCCAAGGGGTTAACAGTGCGTAAAAAAAAATTCCGTTTATAAATTGCACAATAAACACATTGCGTGCTAGAGATGCATTTCATGAGATCGGGTTGAGTCGGTCATCGTTTTGCCTCCGCAACAGACTTCCGGGTCTCCGGCTGCGCCTCGATCCTCCACCCCTTTGCTCCACTGGGCTTCTCCTTCTCTCCGCATTGTTCTCACTCCCTGTGTCGTCGCCCCGATCTGCCGATCCCCCGTCTCCGCATTGGTCCCGCGAGCCAGCAGCGCCATCTTGGGCTTCCGGGCCGTGGATGTTGCCCTGATCCGCCGGCCTCTCTGCTCCGCCTGGATCTCTAAACATTCCGGCTCCGCCTCTGTCAGTCAGTCCTTCAGCCAAAGCTCCACCATAGTTCCTCCTGGTCCCCAAAGTTGGAATATCAGTTACAGCATGAGGCGAGGGGAGAATATTGTTACAGTTATGTTTCGTTCTATGGACTCTAATTTTGATGTTCTGTTTTGTTTCCATTAGTTCCTTTTTTCCTGCTCTGTTTAGTGTTGGTTTCCTTGGTTTCTGATTACGTCTACTACTGAATATATATATATATATATATATATATATATATATATATATATATATATATATATATATATATATATATATATATATATATATATATATGGTTTTAGTTAACTAATAACCCAGACTGGGCTCAACACAAATGTTTAGTTTACACTTGAGCAATGGTTGCTTCTTGCATCATCATTAGAGAATTCAACTGATGTGCATCACAGGTGTACAGTATGTATTGGATATTTTACAATGGCTTCTGTAACAGAAGAATGTAGAGTCGAAACAACAAGTTTGATGGTTTTGAGTCTTTTGTTCTTAATATTTTTTTTTACATTATATCAATTTAAAGCAGCTGTGTAAGACCCTCATGTCATTTCAAACCTGTATGGATTTCTTTTTTCGGTGGAACACAATGATATTTAGAAGAATGTTTCAGCAGTTTCCCAAAACAACACCGAACCTCACTGACTTTCATTATACGGACAGATATATTCCACAGAAGATTGAAAGTCAGACAGGTTTGGAATAACATTAGAGTCTGTAAATGAAAAGTGAATTTCCTTTCATTTGTAAAATATTTAATTCATTATCCATAAACACAGAAAGCATTACCACCTGGTTATATGATATATAAACATTTTTCAGTTGTACTTTATTTTACAGTATGTGCACTTATGTGTACAGCATCCTTACCTATGAAAGTATCCAGTAATATAAGGCAAATAGGATAAGGTAAGGTTAAGGGATAATCTATGACCTGGTTATTGTAATCGCTATAATATGTACATGCAGAACAGGACTGTAAAATGAAGTGCTACCCATTTTTTAATCATGATTTATGTGGGATAATAAATATTTCATACCATGACATACTTTGGTTATTCCGCTCAGCCCTATTCGAGGTGGCAGGTGAGAGTAGATACATCGCTCTGTCTCACGGCTAGATTAACCGCCTAGTGAGTCCTTGGCCCCGTTATGACGTGAATCTCGTTGGTTCCTGATTTAACTCATCCTCGGCATTGTCCGTGCTTCTGTCAGCTTTCTTACCTCTTCATGCACCAGCTAATCATTCGCGAAGTGACTATTCTAAGCACTGCTTTGATTGTGCTAAAACATTAGGATCTTAGGCTTTAGCTAACTTCATTTGTTTTATTATTAATATTATTATTTTATTTTTGTCAGACTTTAACCCCTTTGAAGAATGAGGATTACACTTGAGTTCTAGCGGAGATGTGGTGCAGAAATTAAGTGTAAATGTACATCATATTTAACGTCTCCTAAAACAGCAGGGGTGTGTTCGGTTTTGGACTGTGAAAAGCTTCTTTTCCCCTCCATTTTCACGTCTTAAACTCACATTGTTGTGGTTTGCTTCAAAGCCATTGAAAGGATTGTCTTATGGGCCTCTGTCAATTCAGGTTTTGTTCACTGTATGGTTGCAGCTCCATAGCAAGTGTCATCTGCCCTTAAACGCATGTAAGCAAACAAACAGACAGTGAATGAAGTATGTTCCACAGGGCATTGCACTGAATAAACGAGCGAGAACGTTAAAACTGCTAACTTCTTTAAACCTCCTATAAAGTCCTAAATAACCTCCTTTAGGGAGAGAGGGAACACACAAGAATGGCCCAGCCGGCCTTTTCTTTAGATGCCACACAATGCAAACAATGAACTTACTGACCCCCAAAATCCTCTTTCGTAACATTTAAGGGTATTGCTGGCCATGTTTTATTGACTGTTTTAGTTGTATGTGGATTTTTTGAGCTATTCAAGGACACTTCTCAAAGAAAATGCTAAATACTGTGTGCTCTCATCTTGAAAAGTGAAGAACAGTGGAAAAGAGACATGCGTTTTGTTTTGTAAAAAAGAAAGCCTATTTATTATTATGTCGAGGGTTTTTTTTTTTGCATCAAGAAATTATTTTCATTTTGTTTTACAATTTTCCCAACAATTGTCATTTCTATATATTTTGATATATAGAAATGACAATTGTTGGGAAATAATAAAAAATAAATAAAATAAATACAAAATAGTGCTATATTATTTAAATATAAATATATATATAAAAAATGAAAAAATCTGTTGTACTGCCCTTAATTTTAAGATAACTAAAATATAATATAAATCTAATACTTTACAATAAGGTCTCATTTGTTACTATTAGTAAATACAGTAGCTAACATGAACTAACAATAAATAATGCATGTTTTACAGCATTTATTAATCTTTGATAATGTTAGTTAATTAACATACAATTGTTTATGTTAATTCACAGTGCATTAGCTAATACTGTAAAAGTACTGTTTGTTGTTAATTAATGTTACTTAATGGAGGTAACTCATTTAAAAAAAAAAACCAAAGCCTTATGTTACAGTAATGAGAAATTAATAGAAAAAAATCTGAATGCATAAGTCAATGGAATTTTTTAGGGGAAAGGTCATTTCTTCATTTAACTTAATTGTCATGAAAATAATGTAAAGAAAAAAATCTTAAAATAGGCTTTATTTTGTCAATGAAAAAAAAATTGAGAATAGATTTAGATTAAAAATAGATTTTTGCCCATATATAGTAAACTAGCAACTTTTTTTATTGTGTTACTGTGTGTCTGTACATGTTATCTGAAATGTTCCCAAACATGGGTGTTTTACCTTCGTAACCTCAAGAAGAAGATTCATTATTTGCAGTCAGAGGTTTCATGTTTACTTTTCATGCTGTGAAACTTGTCGAAGAAGAGAGAACGAACCATGGGTGAAGAGAAGGCGCTTAGCAGGGGTTGACCAATCACAGCACATCGTCTGCTTTGGTGTTTGTGGTCTATGACATGCAATTATAACCTAAACATTAGGACTGCTTCAAAAGGCCAAAGAACATATATGTCTGTGGTGGCCTCTTGACAGAAACCTACACAAGTGTGGTATCTAAATTGGTCTATTCAAGAAAAATCCCCTAAATGAGCTGTGAATATTAAATCTGCATCCCGTAAAAAAAGTAGGTGTTTTTTTACAGACTCCAGTCACAATGCCTCGCAAAAGGACAATTGGCACTTTTAGGAACTATGTGAAAAAGTACTGTGTCTGCAGAACTATGGCAGACTGGAGAATATGAATAGGCTTTTTACAGGTCAGAGCTTCCATTCAACCAACTGACATTGTTATTATCTGACGGTCATGGATGTGGCTAATTAATATTCCCATCATACCCCATAGGGCAAATTAGTCAAAAATATGCTGCAGACAGTCCACAGTCTGTTCACAGATTTTTCACCTTATATTTTGACTTGTTGACTTACATACTCTGTTCCAGAGCTTCATAAGTGACTCAGTTTGAATTCTATAGGCAACAACATGCTACAAAATAGCATTTTACACATGGCTCAACTAACAATAGATTTTGACAGAGTTTTACAGCATTTTGCTAAGCTAATTCTAATCATAAAAATACAGCACACACATACTTGGTAGATAATAGTCATTTATTATTTCAGTATTAAATAAATTATAGTTTTAATCAACATTATCTTGACTTTTCCGCCATCTTGGATTTTTTCATTGATGAGCTTGTTGCAGTGCATACTGGGATTGCCTTCTTCATGATACATGCTGCTTTAGATGAGGCATCTTAAAAGCCAGCCGATTCCTACCTTGTGTCAAAACTGCTGACTCTTTATGATAAGTTTTGGAACAGAATCGCCATTTTTTTATCACCATTTTATGTTTCTTTGTTGCCGAAAGGCCATTTTCAAGTCAATCAAATAAACTTTTATCATAATTTGTTAAGCTTTTATTTCCCTCAAGTCGGGTAATTTTGCACCATGTTATTGTTTTATGACCAATTCCTCATTATCATCATTACTTAAAATATACTGCATACTTCTCAGTATTTTTATTGTTATACGCTCAAAATCAATTTACGCACCCACAAGGAGCACCCCACCTGAAATCTATTTCATTATCGTGCCTTTCTGACGAAAAACACCTCAGACTGAGTCCGAGTTATCGCTGACTCCAATGCTAATGTCGCCATAACAATAAAAATCTATCATATGAATTTGTCAGTATAGAGTCTCAGCCCTGAGGCGGTGGGTTATTGTTTTATTCTATTAGCCTCTTATTACCAGCACTCTTAGAGACCTCTCCTCTCACGCAGCCCGCCTGAACATTTATCAGGTCGTGTACAAACGTCTGGAACATATGACGGCTGCTCTCTCCATGTCTGCTCCAGGGCAAACGGAAACCGTAGGCTGTGTTAACAAACTAATGGCTCTCTGTGCATCTGTTATCAGACTGCACCTGGTCTAGCTGATGCTACATGGGGCTGTCAATATATTTCCATAATGCTTTTCTTGATGAAATGTGATTATGCCATTTATGTATTGTTTTTTTTTCCCTTTTGTATACGAGATGTTTTGCCTAGCTGAAGGTAAGCATGACTATTGCTATTGATTATGTTTCGGCTATTACATGAATGTTATCTCAAATCTTGCTTAATGGAGGTGTGCTATTACTTTACTAAAAGCGATTAGACTTTATTTTTCACCTGGCAAACGATAAATAGGCAAATCAATCATTTCTGACATCAAAGAAGAACCGGATCCATTTTTCTTTAAAAATTTCTTGGCATCGGCAGTTGAAACGGTTACAGAAAATTTGGTAACACTTTATTTTATAGTCCTTGTCTTGCATCACGTGACTGTCATTCATAAATCCTCTACCGTGGCATCATGGCATAGTAAAGTTTCCAATGTATGCAGACTTCACAATCATACCGGAAGAAGTAGGTCATCCGGGTACTTTTTGCCTACTCTTTTATGAGTTTTGTGAATTCGGATGTACTTATTTTGTCAGATACTGTTTCTCGCCTACTATATAGTTGGGAAGTATGCGATTTTGAATGCAGCCTATGTCAAATTGCCACACGGGCTGAATGACAATGCAAATTCACACTCTGACAGTAGGTGGCGCTTCTGGAAAAGCCGAACGTTGATTAAATGGTCAAACATGTCTAGCGTGTTTACATAGAAAGACAATGGAAAAGCGGCTCAGTGACATGCAGAAACGTGTTCTATGTGAACGACCCCTTAAAGTGCCACGACAAGGTTTCTAATTGCTGTTGTAACTTTGCGACATATTTGACACTCGTAAATGTGTGGCTCACCAAATGATTAGACCTCTGGCCTGGCACTCGGTTCCCTTACGTTCAGAGTGCAAGCAGCAGCCTTTGGCTATATACACCACCGTCCACAGAGTAATTACCAGACTACTTAAAATAATGCCACAGCAATCAGACGGTGATAACATGCAATTAAGATGTGTTGCCAGATTAGAGAACTATCCGACGTACATAACCAATCTTGCACTGACGTCCCCCAAGATAAAGTGGCTATCTCACAAAATGTCAAACTGTAGTGATCAAATCAGATTATTTTCAATTAATATGCATGTCTCCCTGTCCTGTGTTCACTTGTGTTATTGACAGTGATATATTGAGCTCATCTTGGCGGAATTTATCCCAGAGACACTCATTTTTCTGATGGTTGCTTTTCCTGTCTCGTTCTTCCTCTGCCTGCGAGCTGTGCGCGATCTTACTCAACACCCCCATCTACCCCCCACTTGCCCCACACTCAACCATCTCTCACCCCCCACCCCAAATCATTCCTAGGATTAGGGCTTCATGTCGGAGCAGAGAGGGGACAATCACATGAAAGGGCAACGATATAAATAGAGTGTTGAAATATAATTGTTTTTAACGTCATTTCACCCCCATGTTAAGTCCCTGGGCGTCCTGTTGGAGGAAGGCAGACAGCCGTGGATGACAGCAGCCCTGGGACTTTGCCGTCCTGGGCCCGTAGAGACATTTCATCCCGCTTGTATGGAAGCTTTCCGCAGCTTACCGACACACGATTCCAATCAAATCCCGCTCTGGAGGAATGTGGATCTGCGAACTCCGAAATAGTGTACAGCCAAACATTATGCGCTCCTTCACAGAATTGCAAAACACTTGAGTGGATGTTGAGCCCTTACATGCTCCCATTCGGAGTTGTGTGAATTAATTTCGCTGATGAATTGCAGTTTTCACTGCTGGGAAAGTGCGTGTTTGTGAGTGTGTGTGTGTGTGCTATCACAGACAGCAGGCTGCTCGGTCACATCTGAGTGGGCTGTACCATCCAGCCTCGGGGGCTACAGTACTCACCATTCCTAGATTGAAACATCCCGTGTCATTTCCTGCTTCGCTGGCTCCTCCAGTCAGGGAAAAAGAGAAGGCTAAAATATGAATTGTGCTTGCCCTCCTTCAGAGCTGATTATCGGGCCGGGCCTTTCAAACGCCTCCCTGTTTCACGGTGGTCCCAGGAACAAGCCTACAAAGAAGCTAAATGAGATGGCAATGGGATCAGCCACATGTTGAACTTGTGTAGTCAAGCCATTGTTCCAGTCAAGCTCAAAAGGAGATGCTCGACTGATTCCTTTTTTAATATGCTTCTCCGTGGATGTGTGTGGTTTTGTTGAGGTGACCGTGTGTGTGTTTGCATGCGTGTGTTCCTCATGTCATCAGCAAACAGACTGGGAGATATCCTAAGATGAGGTTTCTACGAGGGACCCTTTTCTAATGGAGCTATCCGTCAGCTATCCAAGTTGCGTTCTGCCCTCTGCACCGTAGGGTCTTTTTTTAATGCTAAAGCGCAGAGTCTAAGCACTGCTAGTGGGGGCCATTTGTCAAAATGCATCTGGGGGAAACTTGTTAGGCATTTTGCTGAGCTTGAAATGCATCCAGGTCTTTTGTGCTATAGGTTGTGGAATATTTAAATAAAATGGTGTCGGTACTATATCATGACTTGTTTTACGTTCTCAAGCTTATAATATATATTTTATTAAAGGGGTAGTTTGACCTAAAATGAAAATGAAGTCATCATTTACTCACCTTGGTTGTGTTGTAATGCCGTAAGCCCTTCTATCTTTTATGGACCATATATATCTTTTAAATATCCCTCTCGCGCTTTTCCATATAATAGCACTGAATACCGACCAGCTTAAAAAACTGCAAAAGTATAACAGAATGATCCCTTTAAAGGCACATTGAAATTGAGTTATTTTACCAGAATCTACTTAATGATAGTCAAGTTAGAAATGTGTTCTAAATACTTTTTTCTCGACTTATTGTGAATAGTTTATAGTTGTACTTAATTCTAAATATAAAATAAAAATGGGTTACACTTTTTTTTTGATAAGCCAACTTCAGAAATAATAATAATAATAATTATCAGTAACTTTGCAGCTACATGTCAACTAACACTCAGAGTATAAGTAGACTGTTAGGTTAGGGTAAGCATGATAAGTTGACATGTAGTTGCAAAGTTACTTATAGTTAGAATGTCTAAACTGGACTATCAAAATAAAGTGTTAGCCTACCTAAAAATGTCTTTGTAATCTAAAAATGTCATGCTTTGCCTCCTTTACTGAATCATTTGGTTGACATCGCGAATCCATCTAATTTTTAATCTCTCCCCACCAACCACCATTTTTTATGTAATACTCCTTTTTCATGACTAAATCAATTCCCAATAGATAAAGCCTTAGCCCAACCCGATCACACTAATTGCGTCTCTATAGCACGCAGTGTATTATAGTGTAATTTATACGCGAAAATGGGTTTTTACGTGCATAGGATACGCATGGGTTGGTTAGGGTAGGTTTAGTAGTGGTGTGGGTGCGTGTGTATTATACGCATGGGTAGAATTAGTGGTGTGGGGTGCGTGTGTATTACACGCAAATGAACTGCGTATCAAATGCAGGCGAAAACCGCGTATCCTATGCACGTAAAAACTAATTTTCGCGTATAAATTACACGATAATACACACTGCGTGCTATAGAGACGCATTTACGTGAGAACAGGCTGCTTAGCCTATTTTTCCCCAAATTGAAAACCCTCTTGTGTGGTTCATGTTGACTTTAAATCTAAGGCTCTTGAAGTATGTTTTGCCCATGCACAGGACATAATTTCAACAAAACTATAACTTCATCGTAACACTCTTTCTAATCATGGATGTAGTAATTTCAAATCAATCCCCGGTTCTTACTATCCTTCTTTCCATTTCCATATTCTCCTATTTGTGCACGCGTTTGTTCATGCGATGATGGGGTGGAGGTAACTCACACTACAGTCACTGAGTGCTGTAGTAATAATTCAACATGAATGTCATCTCTACAGAGCGAATCAACAGTGGACCTGATCCTATGAACCATGACACAAGTGCTGCATATTACTGACCACAGCTAAGCAGCCACCAGACAGGGCATTGCAATCTATCATTACACCACATCATTGAGTCCACCTGCTGATCCTACTTCTCTAAAGCCGTTGGGTTTGAAAGCCTGTTGAAAATTGGTTTTCAGCCCAATGTAAAGATTCTATATTATCATCATCTGCAATATGTGGTGCATGCTGTGCTCAAGATAATCTTTTCCACTATTCACAACAGAATCCAGAATACCTAAAATACATCAAAGACACATTTATCGAAGAGGATTTGAATAATGTTGCGAATAACTTGTAAAATATTTTTGGTTTGTTTTTACAAACCGAGGCAGGAATTGATATTATCGTCAGTGGTAATTGACAGTGAACCACAGATGCTGTAGATAGAGCGTAACTTGTATTGAACCCGGAACATGAGCTGAAATATCATTGCTCAGAAAGTGTTTAGAAAGTAATCTGAGCTTGCATGACATATGGTGTAATATATTTAAAGTCAAAAGCTGTACAGACACTTGGAAATTTTAAGCATTCTAAAAACATCTGGGGTGTGAAGCTACAGATCAACACTATTTGTTAACAAATGCCTATCAAAACTCTCTCTTCCTTTTGGTAACTTACTATGATTGAATTTGATACATATGGTTCTGCGTCTGGGAAATTTTGAGTTGTGATACAATATGGTCTATGCTTGAAAACAGACATAATTATAAACTACACAAAAAAACAGACATTTTGTAGGATGATAATTCTTACTATGCAGTATCACTCGCGGGTAAGTGAAGTATATTCAGCGAACATAGGTGTGAACTGTGATTTGTATGGAAGGTTTTACTTGAAACATAAACAAAAAGTTAGTCCTCTTGAAATATTCTAGGTGTTTATTTTTATTTTTATAATAAAGATAATTTCTTAAAAATATTGTTTTAATCGGTCGTCAGTTTACAGCTTAAATAAGCCAGTTCCTTAATGAAATTCTACACAAGTGACACAATTATTGGTGAGAAAACAACAATGAATTTAATGGATTTTCTGATATTTTGTGACATGAGCTTATTTTTGTCACCATAAAACATCCCATGTTTGATAAAATATTTCAGTATTCACGTTTTATTTTAGAAGTAAACTTCAAGTTGACCGCTGCATGTAAACTTTTTGTCAATCCCTTACTAAGCAATTGCTAACATTAGTCCGGTATTTCCATCCTGTTAGTTTTCTTCGAGTTAAAAACACGTTCAAAAGGCACGTCAGGAATGACCTAGATACCTTTTTGGGAAATCAAATGTTGCTTTATAAATTTGTAATTTTCACTGCGGCTGTTTCTAATGCACAGGGGTGAATGATAAAAATATAGCATTGATCAAATTGATCTATTTTATGGCTTAAAGCCAGAACCTGTTCGCATTATTATTATTATAGTCTTCAAAGATTTCCTCATTCTGTCCCATGTGATCTTTCTTGTTTGAGGAGTCCCTGATCAAAGTGCCTTCTTTCAGATCTTCTTTATTAGATTTTACACTCGCTCCATAGGGGAGCAGGAAACAATACTAAACACAGCGCTTTGAGTGAACAGATATTTATTTTCCCACAAATCGATCAAACCCAGCACAAGTGCAGCAGGCAAAGCCAAAGCTAATTTAAATCAATAAGGCATGCTACAGACAGATATTTTGCTTGATATGTTCGTGTTAATGTACAATGTAAATATAAAGATGTGAATCCTCTGAGGTTTGACGGATTTGTGAAGCGAATCAGTACGTCAAATCAACATGTTAATCCAAATATTGTATGTCATAAAAACAAATATAGTTTGAAATATCCTCTCGCACTGAGGAAGGGGAGGGCTGATCTGTCCTTTAATTGGCAGGGCAGAAGTTTGCTGTGGGAAGAGTTCTGCTTGAATGAGATCTGGGCATGGCGCCAAACGAAGGGAAAAATCTTCTTCGTCTTCTATCTACGACAGCCGAGCTGTTCGCTCATCATTAGACAAGGCATGCTGAAGACTCCGAATTCGATTTTAATAACGTAGATGTCTTCATTACGACAGCCTTGGTGCCTTGCAGTCGGGTGATAATGTACTTCCTCAGCATTGTGAGATTGTCATGAAAATCCCTCCCTTCTGCTCCATTCACCACTCAAGAGCAATCAGGTGTTTGTGGCACGTTTTGCACAAAACCGACTGCTCCCTTACAGTAACATTGGATCTGGTTAGAAGTCTTTCTTTGCCCCTAAATTAGGCAAGAAACAACCTCTTTGTCACGCGATTGCCTCTTTGAGGGTTTATTGTGCCAATTGTAAATCATCCAGTTGTTTCTGGAAGCATATGCAAGACTCCACTTTCAGCGTTTAATTCGACTGTTCTTGAAAAGTGCCTCGTCTGGGTTAATGCAAAGATCTGGGACATTAATCTCAGTAAAACTGTTGCGGAGGGTATTAGAATGTTCATGTTTTTCTCTGAGGTCAAAAGACTTTGATTGAGGGCTGGGAGACCCAGCAGGGTTCTGCAGCTCATGGTTGAAATCACCCCTTGGCCCTCAGGCCTGGCCTGGTCTGCATGAATGCCAGAGGTTAGGCTGCCATTTTCCTCCCTGTTGCTGTGTCGCCATGACGACCGATATAGAAATCACAGAAGAGACTTGGGCAGGAAGGGAAACAGACCTAGTGACACGCTGGCACAGACACATGCGATTCTTGTGTGGGCTTTGGGAAAGATGGAGTGGATGAGTAAATAAGAAGATAAAGCAGAGCTCAAACTGTTTTAGTGACGTTGGTTAGTAAACAATGCGCTCTGCGTCAGTGTGTTTGGTGCTCAGAACTCTTTGAACAAAGGTTTTGAAGTATGTATTTGATCATCTTAGTCTACCCAGTAGTTTAGCTTGTAGCTCGATTTGTAGAGCACCCCACTTGTAATGCCATGGTTGTGGGTTAGATTCCCAGGGAACACACCTACTGATAAAATGTATAGCTTGAATGCAAACGCAAGTCCTGTGGATCAAAACGTCAGCTAATGGTTGCAACCAAAACACTTGTCATAACAGCCGCCAATCTTATCAAGACCATCTCAGCATTCCAAAGACATTGTGTTGTGAGAGCCGTTCAAATGGTATGGCTACAGGGGTCCGTTTGTTAGTCTCAAACATGTCAAGAGAGCGTGGAAAAGTTGCACAAAGCATGGGAGGCCTCTACTGGCCGACACAGTCCTCACACGTATGACGTAGCCAGGGGAATAGGAATACCTTAGGAAGCTTTACAAGATCACCAACAGCCAGTGGATTTTATGTGAATTTCAAAGAGTAGGATAATGGTAGATACCATATCCTAGAATAATGGTAGATACCATATCCTAGAAAGGAAATGTGCAAATCAACACTAGTGTGGTTTAGTCCCAATTAAAAAATTCCTCCCACAAGCTTGACTTTGAGAACCAAGAATGTTTTTTTTCCCTTGCCGTTCCTTTAAAAAAAAAAAAAAGGCTAATTCTTTCATGACACTAAAAGGGATGTTCCCCAAACAGTCATTTTCAACAACACTTTTTCGGAACAGTTCAATAAACCTGTCAACAACTTCACACACTCCATTGAACACTAAAAATCGATACCATTAAACACTTCTCAGAAAAAAAAAAAACGTAAGCACATCTCATGAGACCCGGTGAACTATGTTTTTTATATAAATATATATTTTAAAGTTCTGTCAATAACACGTTCTCGAGATCTTAAATACTTCATTACATCTCAAAGAACAAAATTCTCTTATGTTTTCCTTTTGTTCCTTAGCCCCATTCGTCTCACATCATACACTTTAAAACCCAGAGAACTAAAATGGGACACACCATTGTAAGGTGTATCATACATCATATTGAGCATTATCTCCATAACATTAACATAATCTGCTCTTCATGGAACAGGGCAAAGGGTGAGCAGCCAATCAGACGCTTTCACAGTCGCTAGCCATTTGCCTTAGCCTTTGTTTCCTGTGAGCATTCCAATTCATTCACAGATGTATAAGCAATTTTTAACCTTTGTTAGGCAGAGGTGGAAGTGGTTGACATAATCTTGCAGAAACCGACTCCACCGTCGGCCAGATGACAGGTCATATTAAGTCCTCCAGCTGAACTCAGGCACAAGCGAGCTAACCTCAAGTACGACCATAAACAAGCGAGACTCTACAGTTTTGTCAAGCAGTCTTATTTAGTCTCTATTCTCTGCCTGAAGGCAATGAAAGTAGACAGAAGGGAATGTGATTAACTTGGAATAAAACTGCATTTAGTTCCACGTTGTTCTAACATATTGACTATGGTACATTTACTGAGATAATTACTTCATACTGTAGTACCAACCTTTGTAAGACACTCAATAGTCCTAATATAGAAATCCCACTGTCATATTTTTAGGTCCAATATAACAGATCATATAATGTTCTTTATAGATGTAGTAGTAATCAGTATTTGCAGCAGAAGTGTGACTTTCCTTTTCAGACTTGTCAATTAAATTTATGGTAATGCACTGTTGAAATGCAATGTGGTCCAATTTGGTTCAGATGTGATTGATATTAGTTTAACATTTCTTTGAGCATCTCTGCATATCATATTAACTATATTGTATTCTGTCTACGAGCCTTACTTTTGTGTCTAAAAGGTGCCTGGCACATAGCCCTAAAATCGATTTATAAAGCACAGTCAGTATGTTCCCTTTTGGGATTAGGGCTCAAAGAATCTTTTAGGCGCCGGATATAAACGGTCCAAAATGTATGGAAAAACCTTAAGACCTCTAAAAATGGTTCTATGAAGATTAGGCTAAGCATAAAGAACTACTACATGTGGGTGACCTTGATGCTATCTGTAAGAAAGATGGGATCCTAGCTGGGTAGCTTTTCCTCTTTCCTAAGATTCTACCAGACTTTTCGGCTTTGCATTTGGGGCCAAAATCAGATCCCCCTTGCATCTCCTACAAACATGACAAATACACTCAGAAACAGGTTCAATTAATCACTAAACAAAATTACCTTATAGAAAATAAACTAGTTTATGCCTAGGAAGATGACGGACGCCTCAACAACCTAAAGATTCAGAAGTCTTTGGAGCTGAGGTAATTTGCCCTTTCCTACCCACCTTCTTGCTCTCTCCTGCTCTTTCTTTGCCTTTCTCTCTCTCCATCTACTTCCAAATGCTATTCTCTATTAATCAGAGCTCACAGTTCAAACTGGTCTTCAACTTCCTACCCAATCCGCACTAAGCCTGTCATTTCTGGCTATTATTTACTTTAATGGGCTTTGGCTGATCCCTAGCGCAGTGGCGGAGGGAGAGAATAATACAGCTGAGGGTAGCGGGGCCTTAGACGGTGCGGCCACGACTTTGCCTGCAGATTAGCCATGGCAGATGGGCTTTCCAGGGGCTTCCTGTGAGCAGGAGTGTTGATTGAGAGGGTATAATGAGAGAGGTGGTGTCCTCACAATGGAACCAGCCACCTCACTACACCTCTCGCGTCTAAACAACCCCCCATTCCCACTCTCTCTCTCAAGACTCCGGCCCCCCTCCCTCAGGTTCCTTTCTTTTTTCCTCTCATCCTCTCCCTTTTCCTCTCCCTCTATTCCTCCGTTCTTTCTTCCATAGAGGAAGTCAGAGCGCAGGAAAGAGCACAAAAGCGACTGTAAATAAGCATGAGTCTTAATCCAGCATTAATTGGTCCTTTCTCAGACTGGGTGTGCACTTTTTGGGAAGTTTTTTTGTGACGACTGCAGGTTTCTGGAAGAATAACCTCTGCTTCTATTGTTTACTTAAAAAGTAAAAAAAAAAAAATTCACTCGAAAGTTGAAAATTGTAGGGTTTACTCTTTTTCATTGTTAGTGGTGTTAAAAAAAGTTACCACAAGAGAAATTTTGCATGCTCAAAGTTTAGTGTGACGACCATTTTAGTATTAGGGATTTCAACCTAGGGACATACCATTTAGTAGATATCTTGTCTTGCACCATTTGTGCTGGACATTAAGGTGAGAGACATAAAATCGGGGACAAGACTGTCGTTTGAATTACCCACCCAGAACACCCTGGCAACCACATAGCAACATGCTAAAAACACTACCCAAGCTTCATTTGCGCGAATACATTAATCTTGTTTTTTACTCACAAATGATATTCTTTTGCAGCATATTAGAATGACTTTTTAAATGTGAACTCAAATCCAAGGTCAACAGCTAACTAGTACTGTCAGAACTAAGGCGAGAAGTGTCTTGTTTTGGGTCTTCCCAATATCTCACCTGTCATTTGAAGGGCTTTCACTGTGTTTGTGGTACCGAGACAGGCCCCTGAATTATTGAAGACCACGAAAGTCTCCAGGTCAAGTTTGTGTACAAGAGTTGATTTTTTTATTATCGTGCGATGGTTCCTGCTCTCTCTCTTCTCCACAGTCTGTTTCCTCACAAGAGATGGCTTACAATCCAGCGGCACCAATTATCCCCCTCCTCTCAGCGCTTTTAGCAACTTTTTCAAAACTCCTTTCACTTGGCTCTTGTCAAGCAATGAAAGAAAAACTAACCACCATGTCAAGAGAACTCAGCTGCCTAGCAACTGGGCCACAGTTTAATTCTGATTTGCTTCAGGTCTTGAGTAATGGAATTGACAATGTTAAGCCAGTCACTAATGTTGTTTGTCACCTCTGAAATGCAAACAAAACTCCATTGTTTTCCAGGGTATTGGGCATGATTGATGCTTGGAGTCACAATGGCATCATTCATTTCACCCCTGTGTTTTTGCGAGGATTGATGTCATATCTTTTCATGGCATATTAAATGTTTTGGAGGAGCATGAAACTGCGTGGCTTTTCATCTTGTGGAGGCTCCGACGCATTCTTATAACTAGTGAAGTTTAATGATTCCATTCAAGTTGTGTCCATTTCACCCAGAAATAATTTAATAAGAACTGGGGCCCTCTGAGACACGGCGTAATCCGAAGAGAAAGGATAAAAGGAACTTCAGAGAATAAAGCCTTTAAGATGAAAGTTTTCGCTTCTTTCTTTTCATGACACCCCTTCTTTGTTTGCCGGGCAACTTTTTGTAAGTTTTTGTTTTCGACACACTTTGCGTATAAATATTTTGATCAGAGAAGAGATGCGGTCAACGAGAAATATTTAACATTTCCTATGACAATACAAAATCTGTTGTAAAAGTTCATAAACATACATGTGTCAGTCTGTGTGTATATATGGCTAAAATACAAGAAACAAATAATGCAAAGAAACTGCAACACAAACAACATGAAATATTGTTTTTGCCACTCTGAAAATGAGAGTATTTTTGTAGAATAATTATAATTTAAATTCTGATTGTAATTCATTGTTATTCATTGTAATTCATAATTCATGATTTTGGCATATGATAAACAATGGCAGTGATACAACAATTTACAATCATGATTCCCCCCACCTTCACAACTTTTTTCAAACTTAAAGCCATGGGGAAAAAAAAAAAACACAAGATCTGATGTGACCACTCACATATTGTGACCACCTATATTTTATGGCCGTATATACATACGAATGTATTTGCTGGTAAATGTTTATATCACTTGTCTTATTTTTTAGAAACTACATATGTAAACATGTGAAATATTTAAGGTTATGTTCCACTTTATGGCTTAGACTTTAAGTGCTTCAAAATAGACAAGTTTGGCCATCCCATTGAAACCTGGCGTCTGTAAGACATAACTGAGCATTTGCCAGACATGTTATATGATATTTTGTCTCTGGTTCTCGTATTTGTTTGCATTCTTTTTTTTTTTTTAATTTTTTTTTTAATTTGAGGATTGAATAAAGATTTGGGGATAAAGAGCTGGGTCCAGACAGTTCACTGCTGGATATTTGAATAGCAGATTTGTATGATATGGAAACTGGCAATTTCTTCTGCTTCATAGAACATTTTTCAAAGGCCCAAATGGCACAATGAGAAAGCCATCCATCACAAAGAAGGGAAAATTAGCAGAAATAAATGGCACTCTCTTTCTCATCCCCTCACTGTCTCGCTGTACCCGGGAGAGGGACTTTGAAACGACAGGGTGGACAACCAAGAATAGACAACAATAAACACGGTCACATCAAAGTCCCAGACGGTGGTATTAGAGCAGGCCTCGGCGGGCGATTGGGGAAAAAATAAACGTTGGAGCTGCTCAATATCAAGCCACATAACACCCAGTCCACCCAATTCTTCCTGACATCCTTCCTCGGGTTGGATGTTCTGCTGTTACCAGGTGAGTCCAAAGGCGGAAGCCCAGATTTATGTATGTGGGTTTTACTTCCCAACACTCAAGCTGGTGTACTGCCACCTAGGAGATTTAACACGTAATCCAATGGGCAAATCATTTTCCACCACCCTCGGTTAATGCAGGCAAAGGTGATAAACTAGCATTTCCTCTTATCTGAGCTGGACACAATAGACGCCTCTGCCGCTGCACGGATTTATTATTATTAATTGTCAGCGTCCATGTATTCCTTTGTTCGTTTTTGCACGCTGGGATCTTCAAGAGAGTTTAGGTTTGCCATAGCATCTCTTTGAAGGCTTGCATGTGATATGCTATAGTCACATTTATTGGGTGAAACAGAGCTTTTAAAATGTATCAAAGATTATTTTAATTGCTTGTTTTGTGGGTTTTATTTCTTTTTGTTTCCCCTCAGTAGTTTGTATTCAGTAAACAAACTGTAATTTATATGCTATCTGACCACGAGCATAATATTTACACTTCTGAATTCATGCCAAAAAATCAACACTGCCACACAAAAAAGCCTCAGTGTTTCCTAATTTGTTGGTCTGTTGGATTGGAATTTTCACCAAAAAATGATTCACAATTCAAAAATAGTCTTTCATCTTGTCAAAGTTGGTAGCCATCTAATCACAGACAACATAACAACAAATACAGGCAAAATGTAGTAAGCACAAAATCTGGACATTTTCTGAAGTGATGCCCCCTCAGTGTAAACTTACAGCACTGTTACCATCTGTCCTTAATGAGAGCATTACTTCCTGTTTTACATTTCCATGCAGTATTGTGTGCATGTTAGCCATTTACATAATTGCTGAAAGATTTTTGTCTAAAACTGATATCCAAGTGAATGACATTGGATTGAATTAAACCGTAAAACAACAGAAGAAAAGGAAAAAAATAAAATGAAGATGTTTGTGAAATTAGTAGCGAAGCATATCTAATTTTTTTTTCTCTCCTTCTCTCTCCGTCTTGCATGGCCCTTAGTAACCTAATCAGGGCTGGCTTTATCTGGTAATCCACATTTAAACTTTAACCTGTAGGGGGGCTCTTTGTGCTAGTTAATGTAAGCATAAAGGCAGACCGGCCTGAATGACTAATCAGATTAATCATATTTCACAAGACTAAAGAGCTTCTCTAAAAGGCGGCAGAATTAGGCCTACATCCATCTGAGGGTGATGGGGGAAAGAAGAGGAAAAAAATCTCAAACAAAACAATTGTATCCCTGACAAAATGATGGCTTGGAATAAATTAATGTTCAAAAGGCAAGTTTTTAATCAGCTCAGCTGTCTAAAGCTTTACATACTCAGGGCTTTTAGGTCATATTAGACAATAACGCTAGCAAATGACAAAACAGAGTCTGGGATCAATGTACACGTTTTGACCTCAGAAGAAATGCAGATTGTATTATAAACTTTACAGTTTAACTGACTCTGTCCATGTTTTAGAGACATAACATGTTTTTAAAAGGGTTTAGCTAAAATTGTGCTAAAATGCTATATTAGCATTAGCGGCATCTTGACTGGAGGAAGTTAAAAACCTAGAAGCTTCTTAACTGTATCTTGTTACAAGGAGAAAAACGGCCCGTATACACGCTAAAGTGGTGGGTGTGTTGTTTCTTTCAACTCTGTTTACTAATGAATATTCATGCTGGTGTAAATGTGAGCTTCTTAAACTATGCATTATTTATGACAACACACACGTTTCACTTTGTCAGAAGGAAAAGTCAATTACCTGTCAAAACGGCAAAATGCTAAATGGTGCAATTCACGTGAGAGCGCTATATCAAGAGCTGTGTGTAATTTTTAGCTGTTTTCCCTGTGTCAAACATCTGTTGACAGAGCGATGCATATTCTGTAAGAAGGACATTTTGCCATTAAGTATGAAATAATGTGACAAGTGTAAAGACTCTGAGCAATATTATCACGAAAAAATGAAGGAACATGAATATGCTGTTGTATTTTTTTTTTTTTTACAGTGCCACAAATAATCAGTAATTTATCACAAATGAGGGAAACGGCTGTATGTAAATGTACTAATTGCAATCGTTGTACTTTTTCTGCCACTGTGCGTAGAGGAAGCAGCAATGTGAAAAACACAGGCTTTGAGTCCAAGCCAGGAAGTACAGAAAAGTATGTCACTTTTCTACCGTCACCATATCAGCTATAATTTTCATTCCATTAGGGAATGGCACATGCTATAAGGGTTATCATATGAAGCAGTCGAGCATGTAGCCCTCGTCTTTTCACATACAGCAGACTCTCTGACAATTGTTCTCTTGTCTTTTGACTGCAGATCGTACATGACAGACCCTGTTAGACCCATGACATATTCATATTATTTATATTTTTAAACTCTGGGATTTATAAAGTTCATGCATGAATGAAGAGCTTCTTTCAGGTCTTGGTGCAATTTAAAAAAAATACACATTTGGAAAACGATGATATGATTACTATTTATTGTCGTTATATGTTTATTTTCTTATATATTTTCTTATATAATTTTACTACCAACAGCATGTAGGAATTGTACAATGAATATTTTTTTTCATTGCATCTGTGTTGTTTACTTTGTGATTAATTATTGTCTCCGCATTACAAATACTTTCTACAAGGAATTTTATTTATGGAAATCTCATATGCTCGCAACATATATTAATTCTCTCAAACATGACACGGGAAGCAGGTTAGCACAGGCCAAGTGTGGTCCAAACAGTTGGAGTTTCACAGTCAGGTTGTTAGTTATACAAACGCACCGGTTCACTCCTTCACAACATGGGTATTGTCCACTTCCCTGTGGGTCTTAACTAGGGTTTGACTCCATCTAGTGGTTCACTGAGCTTCCTTCAGTCCTGAGTAACTCCATGACCACCAGGCCTTCACAGAGCACACATACCATCATTTACACACACTCACAAGAAAATAATGCCCTTTATATTCAGTAATCCCGTGTTTAACATCTACAGTAATTTCCAATTAAAAACCAATTAGGGGTAAATTATGTACTTAGAGATTTACAAAAGACCTTTGCTTTTGAAAAGCGAAAGGGATCAAAACAATTTTAGGAGGTTAGCCTTGTGATGAAAGTGATGGCATGGGCTATCTACATGAACATATGAGCTTAGCCCATCCTCCAAATCTTGGTATTATCCTAATTCACAAAAAAATAAAGTTGTCGCTGTCATTCTGATTTTCTCTACTTTTCAAAATTGGAATGAAGTTGCTTCCATCTCCGTTAATCGAGCAGATTACTTTATGTAAAGAAACAATCTGGAAGATTTTCCCTCATAATCGTGTTATTGACCCCCTCTCTTTGGTCGTATTTGACAGGGCAATTTCCACACTTATTAAGGTTCTGACACACTTGAAGTAATCGTATTAGTGCTTTCTATAAATTAGCCTAATATTGTGTATTCGCACGTCTGCACTTCAGGGTAATGGAAGGCCGACGTATCCAACATGTGATGTCTCTATCATCTATATTCTAAAGAAGAAAAAGACGTAGCAAGGAACACAAATAAAAACAGGCCTCTGGACTTAATCAATCATAAAATTACTTGTCTTAAAAAGACGCCCGTGTCGCACCGCAGCACGGATCCACAAACAATCTATCGTGAAAGTGTTGATGACGTGAGCATGCAAGGCTAGTAAAGAAATCTCAGATTTCATTACATCAAGGTAAAACGCGTCACTGTTGGACCCTTGGATCCCAGGGCCTCTTGAGTGAAACCTTCGAAGCATTTTTCCAGCTTTTAGTGATGCTTAACAGACTTGACATTTTGCCCAGCCGGCGTCTGTAAACACTGCAAAGGTAGTGAGGACGAAGTTGCAGTGTAATAACTCACTAGTGCAAAATGAGACCGCTTGCTGGGCATGCCGGAGGGAAGAAACAGTGCGGCCCTCCTCAAGCCGATCCCCTCTTGTGAGGAATGCTCACTCTAGAAACTAGCTTCTAGTTAGGGTCCTGCCACATCCTGGTACTTTTATCTGTGACCTTTGACCCCGGGAACATCTGGAAACTTAGTTGGAGTCCAAAAGATGAGGATGTTTTCTTTACTTTTCTTCAAACCTTTTATGGAAGACAGCAATGTTTTCTTCTTTTCCTCAATAGATTGGTCTTTCTCAAAGCGCAAGCGTGTAAAATGGTTGCACTCGTTATGAACTCCTGCATATGGAGTATTTGGGTAGAGAGTGCATATGCAACTGGGACGGTCTAAGACAGAGTAGACCACATCGTTGGCCCGGGGCTATATGGTTTCAAGATCTCAAAAGGGCAGATAAACATCTCAGGGAGGTTCAAGGTCCAGGAATACAAGGCCTATGATCCTTTGAAGTGCCGTGATGGTCTTGCTTAATAGAGACAGCACACAAGGCCAAGGCAAACACTCCAATGTAGGATATTTTGAGGTTACACATAGAATTACATCTGTGATCAAACACATCGGCTGTTTATTTAGTTAGCTCATGGAGATGAACTGAACCCTCTTGATGTCAACTGGTGCAAGATGTCTCCATCACCACCTAGAGGCCTTCTTTTGTTCATGCCTTTCTATTCCAGAAAACTGGAATTGGTTTGTTTGTGCTGAATGATTTTGAAACTCAAAAACCACCAACACACGTTTTTGGATTTGTGGTAACTTGTAAACACACCAAAGTACACAATGGGGTGCATTTGAGAGTAGGTGAATGCGTGCCCTCTTGAACCGAATCTGTTTTGGCACGTGTCAAAGACCTGTTGGAGCCATACTTAATGACATGATCTGAAAATGGAATCATGGAGACAGATGAAATGATTGTAGCGGTGCAGTGATCAATCATATCTCATTTTGTGGTGTTGGTTTGGGCTGAGGTTTGGATGGAAAGAATAGGTGGATGTGGGAACGCCATGACTGTAAGATCACCATGATGGCCGTCCAGAGGATGTGGAATCCTTTTTAGCCGGCACAACTGATTCTTTATATGGGCTTCACGCAGAGCAGGCCAAGGCCGTAACTGCAGCCTTGTTTGACAAAGGTGACATTTACTAGTCGTTTCTCTCATGCTGGTCTTCCATGATTCTCACGTTTCTGTTTCTCTGCACCATCTTACTGCATTTCTCCTTTGCTTTTACAGTGCTCAGAAGTCAAGCTGGGCTTAGCAACACAGTTCACTCTCAGAGTTTCAACAGACATCAGATGTGGGTCTCTGAGGTTGTTTGATTCACTTGAAGGTCCTCGAGGGAGTATTTACACCTGTCTATCAGAGTCTAAGAGCGATTATCTCATAGGTCTGGTTATGCCTTGGAGGGCTAGTGTGTTCATATTGAGTCTCAGGCGTATTTAGTTGCGGAAGAAGATGCTATAATTCCCTTGGATACTCAAACCACTCCAGGCCTAGTGTGCCCACAACAGTTTTAAAAGGGGAAGCCAATGGAGCCCCTAATCATATTTAGTTTATATCATGAGCCTGACACCTTTATGCATTGAAATTGTTCGCCTAAAGATTCAAATTCAATTGAATCGTTTGATGGTTATGAAAATGATTTTATAATTGAATTGGAATTAGTATGCATGTCCTTGACAATCAAACAATTGACTGCCCAAAACTTCATAAGCTGTCTGATATAAGCAGAAAATAAAATTCAGCTTAATTTATATATTTCTGGTGTTTTCTGTGCAGACAGACACATTTTTTGTCCACTTGAATCTATTATTGAACTATGTCAGATTTACCCACCATTGAACAGCACTTAAAAACAAAATGAACTGCGGTTTGTCACTTTACATGTGGATATAACTCTTCCTGTATAATTGGACTGTTCTTAAGCAAAACACCCTGCAAATTGGACTGTATGCCAACAATCAAAGTCTTGACTGTTATGAAGAAATTAAATAATGTAATAAAAAATAACATAACCATACTGTAGTAAATTCAGTGTAGTTGGAGGAAGAAGAAGACGGGGTCGGCGAAATTGGGACTCGCACTTTATTATCCACAATAAAAATAAACAAACAGGGTGCGCTCGTGCGCGGCCGCCGTGTCGCTTCACCACGGCAAACAAAGAACAAACAAACAGCACAAATACAGGCTCAGTTCAACGCGTCCACAAGTCCCGTGCGAGTCCCAGGTCTCTCTCTCCTTCTCACTCTCACTCTCAGCCGGCAGCTTATATGCAGTCTCCACGCCAATTACTGCAATCAGACACAGGTGTTCGTTATCTGCACTTGACCCACTTACTCACCGCGCGGCTCGCTGACTTCTCTCCCGCTACAGACTTCGCGGAACCACGCCCCCCTCGCCACACATACATTCGAAGTCTTACTCTTTAAATTAACACCATAATACCGAATACTGAAACAATTTAATTTAAGTAATGTATATTGCTTATATTTATTCAATGTATTCACTTTTTTATTTTCCATAAAAAGCAGCAAAATATTATAGGTAGTTATTTTTAATTAGTTAATTTTAAGATTGTTGTTACAGTAATGCACTGTAGGGTTAGTTGCTTGTAATTATGTATTTCACGTTAACAAGTGTAACAGACGTAGTCTAGTAAGAGATGTCCCCTGGCCTAGAGTTCGGTGCAAATCCCACTTGGAGCGGGTCGAATAGGACAGGTTACATTAGGTGCCGTGACCCGAAAGGGAGTGAGATTTAGGGGGTGAGTGTAACAGACGTAGGCCAGCAGGAGCTGTACATGTAAACCTCACTCTCCCGGCCTCAAGAGGCGTGCTAGTGATTGACGCTAGCATCTGTGGTCTTTAACTTACTTTTTGAATCCCACTTGGAGCAGTTCGAGTTGAACCGGTTACACAAGGAAACTGTAAAATAAAGTGTAAATTATTGTTACTTTTAAGAGTTACATTATCATATGGACTGCTACCATTGCGTTAAATTATTTGTAGTGGGTTGTGCATAACTGCAAGGCCAATTGGAGTCTGATAAACATTAATTCATGCTGGACAAGGATTGTAGGAATTCAGTTGGCTAAAGGATTTAAATGACATTTTAAAAAGACAAATACTGACATAAGTCTGCAAATTGAACTTTGTATCATTCTGTATGACAGTACTCTTTAATACTTTGACACTTGCAGTCACAAATCTCTTTTATGGCATGGATTAATCTGATATGTTGAGGCAAAGTGATTTGTTTAATATCCAAAAGTAACGTGTTGCATGACATAAAGCCTTGTGTGATGTTTCTAGTTTCCCAGATATATGATTCATTACCTGGTACTAAGTCCTGGTACATTTCACATATCGTTAAGCGTTAGGTTTTTACTCCAGTTTAAATAGCTTCGGTTTCCTCTGCGAACACCCTTCCCTGTAAAATAAATAACTATATTTAATGAGATATGAAATGCATACAAATGTCTACTGTCTTCACGGTTAATTGCAACTTGTCACCCAAAGCATTTGTTGATGTATTGCTTATGCTGGTAGGTTTTTCCAACTTCAGAGTTTCACTCCTTGTATCTACAATGTATTCAGTGTTTCACTTGCAGATATAACTAAAGCTGTTGTACATATATGAATGCATTATTAAGATACATAGAAGATGCATGTTAATAACAAATATTTTTAAATCTTTTGTTCCGAAAGATGATTGTTGATTTATCTCCATTGAAGATCCTGTACAATGCATCTATTCTTTAAACAACAACGTAGAAATTACTATCAAACTTTATTATTCAGGTAACATGTGCATCATTGATTCAGGTTAAGAAAAGACAAAGTTTATGCTAACATTATGCTCACTTTTCCAATTGTTGTTACTAAAGTTTCCTGTGTGTGTGTGATGTGTGTGTGCGTGTGTGTGTGTGTGTGTGTGTGCATGCACTGCCTCATTAACGTCTGTACTGTCTTCTCCATTGGTAAATTTCTCCAAAATTATTATTTTTTTTTAACAAAGAATGACTGTCAGCAGCTCTCATTATATGATATGTGCATTTGTATTAAATGATAACAATAATACTTCCATCTTCTCAGACAGGCTGTATGATCAAATAACATGGCTTTTGCCATGCTGAGCAAATGAGCTGCTAAGAATGCCTAGTGAAGCTAATACAATAAAAAAAAAAACGGGAGACAAAACTGAGGCGGACCAACAGAACCAGTTTTTTCCACAGAGAAGTAGAATAGAATAGAGAGAGAAGAAAAAAGCTAAACCAAACCAAAATCAAGGACTTCTTGGTGTCGCATTTATTAGAGACCCCCTGCTCTACTTCTAGCGTATCTGGTGCTCTCAATGAAGGAAAAGCAAAGCGTCAGATCGGGCCAAGAAGCATATCTGCGTCCGCATAGATTAGAGGAGGTCATGCCATGCTAATAAGAATCATCGCTATCAGCTGATAGCAAAAACAACTAGCTAATTGCTACGCTTGTTTACAAGACAGTGCGTCCTAAATCAAAAGGTTAATTATATCTGAAACTGACTTCTTAATTTGCGATTGGACCACAAGTCTTTGGTTCTCTGAGCGTTTATCTCGCTCATTCTCCTGTCTCTGTCTTTTTTTGTGTTTTATTTCAGACTTTTTCTTCCTCTCCCTCAAAGGAACATGGTGACAAAAAGGCAACATCCAGTTATGGCTGCCTGCATGTTTCTTGATAAGCTTCAGGCACTGACACCAGCCTATTACTTTCATTCTCAGGAAGTGCCATAATTAGCAAGCACCATCAGGCAAAAGAGTTAATGCCACAGAGGACGTATTCTTCTCAAAGTTTTTCTCACCCCGAAGGTTTCCCATAGCTCAAGCAGACTGTTAGCTCACCCTGAAATTAAATTTGTTTAGTTGCTATGGAACATCAACAACGACACAAAAAAAATTAACAATATGTTAGCTAATTATGCTAATTTTCAATTGTTCTCGCGTGGTGATATGTCGGCACGAGGAACGGAGGCGTTTCGCTTCCACGTTGACATGAGCTGGCTGTAGGCCAAGGCTCTATGCTCTCTCTCTCCGTCGTTCTTCACCTGAAGGCAAGAAGACAAGAAGACAACTGTCTCATTCATCCTGCCAAAGTCATTACTGTGCGTGAGGAAGAAGATAAATATTGTTGTAGATGCCCAAGTTTCCACAAATGAGATTCTTCCAGCCAGATCGCTCTAGCAATGCTTGGCGGTCTGAGACATGGATCTTGATAATATGATGTGTTCATGCATTATTGGTTTGTTCAGTGGACTAACATAGACTAACATTGCAACCAATTTGTTTTGTTTTTACTCACCCTCATATTGTTACAACCAGTGTTATTTAAAGATTTTTGAAGATTTTTGAAAGAAGTCTCTTTTTGGCAGATTCATTCACCATTCATTTTCCTTTTACGGATAATAGCAGCTTAAACATTCAGCTCCTTTTGTAAAAAAAAATATGATGTTGAAAGAATGTGAGGGTGAGGTATGACAATATTTTTTTGGTGATTAATCAGAGGTAAAACCATAGATGGTCGTCATGGCTCGCTCAAGATAACTATGGTGTCTATAAAACAAACTTTGTACATCTTTGAGGGCTTATTTTGAGGCTCATCCAACCTATTCAAGAATGTGATAACAAAACATCAGTCAACATGAGCTTGAAAGCAATGGCCTATGCATATTTGGACACAGTATACATATGGAACTTGATATCCAATTCGAAGGCAGCACCAAGAGCAACTCTTCATGTTGATGCTTCTGTAGCTCTGCAAAATCAAGTATTTGCTAATTGAATATTCCAAGAACAAACCCAGCAGTGTATTGGTGTATGGTTTAAAGCCTAGGTTTAAAGGAGTAGACTTATTGTCCAGACTGGTGTCTTAGTGAAGACATCTGTTCACTGGTGTAAATTACATGTCACGCGCAATGAAAACTTTAAATAGGGACGTTCGACGAAGAAAAGATCTTGTGGTATCCAGCAGCTTAAGTGTTGGAAAAGCCCAGCTGAAACATCACTGCTCCAGAAGCCCCAAATCACTCTCTCATTCTTGGGCTAGATGTAGCGACAGCACTGTTCTGTGTTTCTAACCCCGGTCATTGATGCTACAGCCTCTCTTTCCTCCACAAACGGGGTGGAATGGTTGAGAGAAATTTGAACGAGCCGCAGTAAAACCTGAGCATCCGAGCTCGCTCTAGCTATGGCCGTCCTTAACGATACTCTGTAGGGCCTCCTATGGTGCGAGCCCATATTTATGTTGGCAATATATGCAAAAGAATTAAGCCAGTAAAGCCTCACGGCCACACAAAGCTCTCATTAACTTAGAGGGGCCTCTATTCACTGCGACCCCGTTTATTTATGCTATGTGGATAGAGATGGAAATCCTCATCATTTTAAGCCATTCTTTTCTGCTTTCACACAATATTTTTCTTCCACGCGTCACTTTGTACTTGCAATCAATAGACTGGATTTATAGCTGGAAAAAAATGCCCTTTTGTTTTGATTGCAGTTGAGTGATACTGTGTCAATATCAGAGATTGTTTTTCTGCTGTGCAATAGTCTCGTTTCTGGAGCACAAGAAAGCATTGGCTGTGTTGTCTGTTGCATGCAACGCAATGATGACCCACTGTGTAACAATACAGACATAAAACCTTTGCTTTTTATTTTCCATTAAATCACGTTATTCATCGATCCAACAATGATGCAATATTTTGTTGCTAAATTGTTTTTTTCATTTTATTACAACACGCCAATTGAAACTGTTGTTCTTGTTTTAAAATGGCGTGTACATGAAATATTTTCCAGACTGCACCTGCTTTAAAATTTACCATGTTGACATTAATGATCATTATGAAATGAAAAGTGAGGCCAAGCTCCTTAAGTGTTGGAATCATTCATACACAAGGGGAAACAGAGTGCCGTACTAGCAATGACCTTTGACCCCAGCATATAAGCTGCCTGCAGTTATAGAAGATGGAGAGTTTAAAGGGCAAAGGTCAAGTCTGACAGTGTCATGTGTCATTTTTATTTTTCTGTGTTCTCAAAGTAGCAATATATAGCCTATATTGTAAATAAGCCTCACCACATGGTGTGTGTAGCTGAATTTAATTGTGTTTACATTTGTGGCATAAATGGAATAGCATGTACAGTAGGGGTCTTAAGACGCATCCAAGTTGAAATACTTTTAACTTGACATGGAGTCTTAAAAAGTCAGTGCTTGTGGCACGAGAAGCTAAAAAAAAACAGTGAGACGCAACACGACACGTCCTTCTCCTGAAACAGCTTAAAAATAACTCAACAGAATACAAGAACGCATACTGTTTGGATGCACCCTTAGCCATGCGTAAACTCATATTTAATGATTTGTATTATCAATTGTCTTAGTAAATTCATATGGTGTTTTCTTTGCTGTGAGGAAGCTTCTCATTATTTAATGAAAACGTTGTAGTAGTACTTCAAAATGGGCTTTGAATAAAACCTGGCTGCCTATTGTAGAAAGGCAACAAAAAGAATTGGTGTTGCCAGACTGGAGAAAACAGAAAAAAGGTTTTCACTGATAAAATAACTGTTCTGTTAATAATCTGTTGATCACACTGTCCGTGGGCGGGGATACAAAAATGCAGAAGTACAATCTGTAGTTTTTACAAAAGCCCCGGAAGCCCTGGATATTTTATCTATGATTTTCTGTTATATACGGTCTGTGGTATAAAGTTCTGGATTAAAGCTAAAGTACTCAAAACACTGTATTGCATTGTCAATTTCATGCTGACTTTAACTGAATAGTTTGCTAAATACATTATTATTTTTATTAACTTTGTAATATAATTATTTATATTATAAAATTACATTGTTTTTTTGAATTGGTTCATTTATTCAACCAACCTAAAAGAAACAATTAACTAAAATGAATTATTCTATCTATCACTACTTATGAAAGGAGATCATGTTTGATTTTTTCCCCAGTTCGCCACCCAAATCAATAATAAAAATAACAATAAATGTATCATTTTGCCACAATGCACCACTAGTTGTTGCAAAATTAGCTTGTTACAGAAAAAGCTCCATACAATCACATTACAAAAAAAAAGAAAAAGAAAAAAACTCTATTTGGTTACTCCCCAATGCTGGTTTTGCAGTCATGTGTGTTCCAGTGTGAGTGTTTTGAGTGATCTTCTGGAGAAAAGTCTTTGTGACATTTGAATGTACTGTATCAGGTATCAGCAGTATGTAAAATTATATTGTGTGATTTTATTTCACTTTTTCATTTGATAATATTCTCCGTTTTATGTCCTTTTCCTGCCCTGTGGGAGGAAATGTTTTCAGTCCTCCGCTGTATTTCTGCTGGTTTTGCAGAGGCGAGCAGGTAAAACGTTCAGCAAGATCTGTTTGTTTTACGAGGAGCGCTCAGACCGCCCGCTGAAGCTCTCTTTAGAGGAGAGAGGGAGAGTGTGTGTGTGTGTGTGTGTGCGTGTGCAAGATACGGGGTTACATTTTCACAGATCTCAGTTTTTGGACATGAGACAAACCTAAGGGACAGAAATGTTAGAGTGGGCTGAGTCACACGGTGAAACAGACTATCATTGCCTCATTGAATGTCACATGATTGGAAGTTGGTGGTGATTGACAGATTAAACTGTGCCCCAAATTATTTAATCTTATCAACAACACTTTCTGTTTTCCTACTCAAAGGTGCAAGTAACCTTTTCCCATGTAAAAACATCCCTAAATAAATGATTATGTCCATTCTTCCCAGAAGAAAAAAAAATGTGTAAATACATACATTTATCTTTTGAAAAGTTAACATTTTGGAGAACCCACTTAATTTCTTAATTCACATGTAAGTTTATCAACCTTATAGACTACTTTTGATTGAGGAATAGAATAATCATGGATAAAAAGTATGAATGTGATGTCTACACTCTAGTTTTCTTCGCTATTGTGACTTATATCGGAACGGCTTATAAGTGAGTGAAACGGCTTCTCGGACCAGAAAAAAATGTAGGGCGGGACTTGATTTTGGGAATTGATTGGATCATTGTGGTTTACTATTGGTGGATCTCATGTGAGTGACAGGTTGTCCCGCACTGACTCGGTAAGTACATAATCAGAGAAGAGAAGCTACTGCAAGAAGAGGGGACTTTTTTGTTTTGTCTAGTTATATATATAGTATATATATATATGCATGCGAAATCTTTATAAGTACTGGAATATTCAAAAAAAAAAAAAAAACAATTGTCAAAAAAATGCTTGTTACATTTTTTCATTATTTAGTGTACATTTATTTACAAGTTTGTTTTTATACTTTTATGCCTTCACCCTAACTGACATTAATTCAGAAACCCTGTGAATATCTTCCATAGTAAGTAACTTTTCTAAATGAGTTGCCTGGCTTTAGTTTATCTACATTTAAATTGTAAATATCTTCATAGTGGCATCGACACATGTAAGTACAAGACAATGGCTGCAAACAATAGCCTGTAGTGTAGTGTCACAGTTCTAAATGAACTAGAAAAATCAGAAGAGAGAAAGAGAGATGTCACTTAATTAGGCCAATCTTCTTCTTATTTAATCCAGAATGCCATGGTGTCCAGCTGCGTCATTCCTGACAGGCAAAGAATGTTATGGCCTCAGCAGTTTCCTGTCTTCACAAACAGGAGGAGGGCATGATGGAGAGAGAGAGGCAATATATTTCCAATTTGCTATTGAAAACACAGTTTACAGAAATAGATGAGTTTCAAATTAGAGGCAAATAGACAACCTATTTACAGCTCGGCATGACAGCGAGCAGATTGCTCATAGTGAGATTTGTCTATCGCCATGGCTGGTTAAGATTTCAGAGCTGTTAACCTCGGCTGTGTGCGAAGCAACTTTAGACGAAATCTGTGAACGGTCTCCCATTGTTACAATATCTACATTTGCAAAATAAAGCTGATTTTTGTATGTACTGTTCCTGATGCAGTTCCTAGCGGTCGTCAGATGAGACGCGGTGGTTTCCGAGAGCGGCGGCGGGCTGGAGGTGGGTCGCAGTCGTGTGCACGTCGGAGGCATTTGATTGGCCTGCCAGGAAGTCAGTGGGAAACTCTGATTTTAATTTCCGTGTTACAGCTGTGAGCTGCATGACAAAACTTCACTAACTGCATGCGCCTTGAAAAAGGATGCTTTTCATTTCTTTTTTTTTTCTAGCCTACTGATATGATCAAATCATATTTTCTTTACCAGATGTCTCAAATGTCCATGCTCAATGTACCTGTTTAGTGCCTTTAGACATTAAATAATTGAAACATGTTTGGTAACACTTTACAATAAGAAATAATTTTACAGCATACAGGTTGATGTTAATTTAACCTAAACTAATACATTTTTAGCATTCAAAGTCTATAAATTGCAATATTTATAAAAAAAATATTATATTTATGGACCCTTTTCACAGACTGTGATGCTGTGTTTCCACAGTTATCAACATAACAAATGTAAAAAGTAATACAAATGTAAAGGTTTTTTTTTTTAAATCATATACACTTATAATGCTGCTTTGTGTAATATCACCTTGGCAGTAAATTAAAATAAAATAATTAGCATTGCTGCAAGGGTGTTTCTAATACAATGACAAAACTATGGTGACTTCCGCTTCTGAGAACCGTAGAAATGTGAAAAGGGTCCATATGTAAAGGTACATTCAGCAGTTCTTTAACTAGCATTAGCATTGCTGTTCTTTACGGGCTACTTTAAAGTTTTCCATGAAATGGAAGTCGTAATAGTCTTTTCTTCCCTATTGTGACGTTTATCAAGTTAAACGGCTTCTTGAACAGCAACAGCAACAAAAAAATGTAGGACGGTATTTGATTTGCTCCATCTGAAATTGACTGGATCATTGGATTGTTTGGTTTGCTGCTTCTGTGATGTCATGTGAGTGACAGTTTGTCCCGCCCTCAGGTACAGGTACTGATTCTCTTGGTGTTTCCTCTGGTAAAGCATGATAATAAGTGTGTTTCATTGCCTGATTTTCACTCTTTAAATCACCAAACACTGTGCTACCCCTGCATCTACAGAGGCGGCAGCCAATTAGCAGTTGTGAGCATGAGGGATGTTAGCAAAACACAGCGTATCGCAGCCATCTCTCGAATTTTGAGTTTGAACGTCCGTTTATGGCATCGCTGCTGAAGAGTATTTAGCTGGTGAAGTGGATTTACTTACTGTAGAGTTAACAAAAGTTTTCATGAGCATTGTAAAGTTTGAAGCGGATGTCATAAGACATGTCAGTAGACTGTTGCTATTCAATTTTAGTGCATCATCATCCAGGGCTGGAAATTTATATGAACGGAAGTATCACAAGCCAGTTGTAAATCAAATTGAGTAACATTGAAAGTTTACCAGCACAACACCTACAGTGCTTTCACTGGTCTCTCTGGTCTTCAGCACAGACTGAGGAGCTGCCAGTCATGTCAGCACGGCTCTGATGGGCACGTGGAAGATCTCACAGGAGCTCCTCAGCATCCCGGCTCATTCCCGTCGCTGGTCCCTGTAGACATCACTAATTACTGCAATTACACAGGCAGATAACGCTCAGAGGTGTGCTGATGTCACTTATGATGTGTTCATACGGGACTGAGTTGGAATTCGTACCTTTGCTGTTGCTAATCGGCTGTCATGAATAGCTACGCAATTATACTGTTCTAAAATTAGGGGCATTTTCCAAGGCAATCGTCACTATTACTATAGCACATATTAGGATTACAGTTTTAAACGAACCTCTAATATCAAAAATTATAAATATATACATATATCAGACTTGGGGGCAGCTCTTTAGACTTGAACTTGTAAGAAACCTAGTGACTTCCCAGAATGCCCCAGAAACCACATAGCAACACCTTGGCAACCTTTCAAAACATCCTAGCATTTTGCCGTCAAGTTTTGTATGTGCATTTTCGTTATAAAATGTAAAAAGTTGAGTTAGTTTAATAATTTATCAGTGACCCACAGCAGAAGTTGATCATAGATCAGTTTGAATAAATGCTCATGTCTGATTTGAAATGTAATGCTTGAAGAAATAAGGTTGATTGATGAGGTGGTTGGTGGGACTGGGGTGAAGAATTAATTCATTAGCACTGTACTACTTGGATAATAAATTAACGCTGAGATTTTATTACGTCTCGCACAGAGGGCACAATATCACAAGCACTTTGGAGCGGCTGTTTGTTAAAATGTTCTATTTTATTACAGCCCCTCTAATTTACTGGCGACAAGCCTCCAAGCCACCCAGAGCGTGTGTGTTTGTGTGTGTGTGTGTGTGTGTGTGTGTGTGTGTGTGTGTGTGTGTTCGTGTGTGTGTGTGCGTGCGTGTTTGGATGCACATGCCCAAACTGTGCCGGGTGTTGCTGGAACTTTTCCATGCATCATAATCGTTTGCTAATTCAATATGCTAATTAAGTAATTAATTCTAGAACAGGAGATCAGATGCAGCACAAAACGAAATAAATAATTATTAAATTAAAGTGATGTGTGCTACCGCTGGGCTACCGTTTCAGTCAAACATTAGAAATGCAAACTGTCTGGGATGGAACACTTGCTTTGCCGAAGGCCAACACCATGATGGGACACACACACACACACACACACACACACACATATATAAATGGAGTTAATGTGTGTTTGAGAGGAAGTATTCTGTTCATTTGATAAGTGAAGTTACCAAGGCAAGCATCACTATTGCTTTTGCTAATACGTAAGGTTAGGGTGTTTTCAACGCAAAATTTTATAGGAATAGTTCACCGCAAAATGATAATTATCTCATAATTTATTCACCCTCAAGCTAGGTATATGACTTCAGCTACACAATTGGAGTTAATATCCTGCGCTCCAAAAAAGCGCATCCATCCATCATAAAAAACACATTTTCTTCATAACCTATATCTATACAAAATATCAATGCCTCACATGAGACTTTGTGACATTTTTAAGGAATGCTTGTGGATATGGAGGTGTGTCATACTGACTGCAATAAGAACACATGAGCCTTACACCGTAAGTTAAACCACTAGATGGCAGCAGTCAACACTCTAGAGAATGCGCCTGGGGGGCAACTGGATTTTAAGTTTTATGTATGACCATGATTTTTTTTTTTAAGTACTGCTTACATAAATAATATACTTTAGAAGAATAGAATTTGCTGACAAAATGTTTTCAGATGCTTATTTGCATGTTAATTGCAGTTGCAATTTATATTAAATGCAATTAGCTGAATTTTACAGTACTTTTTCTGATTTATTTTTATATAAGTATCTTTAGTTACACGCTATTTTAAGGTGTCCATGTCACAGTGTAATTGTACTTTTAAGTACTGAGTAATATTAATTAACTACATACCATAATGTTAGGGTTAGGAACAGGGTTTGATTTAGGGTTAGTTGCATCTAATGCATAATTTATAGTTTTATAGTAATAGTAACTACATGTGACGTGTAAAATACTGTTAGTAGTATTTAAGTATTACCACATTTTTATATAGTAAGCATCTTTATATGTAATATATAATTTACATATGTAATTTGTTATTATGTAATTTGTGATTATAAAGTTGCAATTCAGTACATTTAAAATATATTAATTTTAAATATAATATTGTATAACACTAAAATGATAATTATAATGAAGTACTGTACATGTGCATTAATATGTTAGTCAACACGGGGGCTCTGGAGGAGTACGCCAGAAGGAGCCAGAAGCCGGAGTAGCCCGGCAGGGATCGAGCCAGGACGATGGCCAGCCCCATCTCACGGCAATTCGTATGAATTTTACGAGGTGGCTAATTCGTAACAATTCATACGACCTCACTCCTGCGGATTTGTACGATTTTAGCTAAATCGTACAGATTTTACGAGTTACAAAATTTGTATGAATTCATACGAATGACCTACCCCTGACCCCGCCCCTAAACCTACCCATCACGTGACTTTAGACAAATCGTACGAATCCGTACGAGTGAGGTCGTATGAATTCGTACGAATTAGCCACCTTTTAATCACTCATACAAATTCGTACGAATTGGTCATGAGATAACGTTGCGATGGCCCATGGTGGAGTCGACACGGCGCAAGCTGATTGGCTTATTGTGCATTTGCAGCCAATGAGCTTGCTGCTCAACATTAAAATAGTTGGTCAGTGTTTGCTGTAGCAGTTTGCAGTGCTTTAAAAGTTCCTCAGAAACCCTCCACCTTCCCCAGCTCCACCTGTATAGATCTGCTACGGGTCATTTTTATATGCTATTTGTGCAGCAGCTGTATGTCTTACATGCTCACAGCAGAGTGTTCGTATGCAGCAGCAGCGTAACATCTATTCCACCAATGCCAAATACATTAACATTGTCATATCCATTACCATGCCAACCTCTTCACAGAGTTGCCATGACAGAAACACGATTAAGCACTCTTCTTTTTAACAAGGGTAAGGTGCACTGTAGGATTCAAGTTTAAGATAGCAGGAGCCAGCAATGAATGTTCTTCTCTGCAATGAGACCTGTTTTTTTTAACAACTGTTGTTTCACACTTTTCAGCCAAATGGTATATTTGCATTGCAGATTTCATATCACAAATTGCATTTGTCCAGTTTATTCCTGTTTTTTCCATCTGCCTGTCCCAGAAGCAGCACTATCAAAGTTTTTTTTTTTTAATCACATTTCCCTTGTTTCCATGCAGTGTTCTTGTTTGAGCTCTGTAACTGATACTGCAGGTCTTACTGGCTCAGAGATAAACCCGGGTGTTTGTGTGAGTGGTAATGTACTCTCATTTAAATCTTATCTTGCTGCCAGACACAAATTTCTCTCCGTGGTGTTTTTTACGCAGTCCCATACGGTTCAGTTCTTGAATCATTACCGTTGTATATGCCACTGTATACTATATGTCAGTAAATAAATCCCAGTATTCACATTTCCCTCTAGTAAATTGTTCCGCTGAAATAAACCCCTCAAGATAAATGCATGTTCATCCTGAGACGTAGCAGGCTGTTGTTTCTCTCTGTTTTTCTGAGTTGTACTGAACCTTCTTGATCTCTCTTGATAAGTCTCAGAAAGCCATTTGTGTTCTATATCTGTCCCCATGACTTACTATTAATCTCATTACAGGATGCACACTTTTTCTTTTCTTTTGATGCTTCTTCAATTTACTCAATTTCATTATGTTTGCTCAATTTGTAAAAAAAAAAAAAAAAAAACAGTAAACAGTGGATTTCTAGTTCCAAGCATGATTTACATGGGACGACATTAGGAGAGTAAGGGCCAGATTTACTAAACAGGGCAAGTTCGCGTATGATCACAATCCCATAAAAGCGTAGATGAGTGGAAAGTTCTGCGCGTGACCTACGGACGACACGCACATGAAAGAACACAGATGCAGTCAGATCATTTCCATAATGGCCAATGCAATCTACTAAGAGCTCAAACTAGTGTCTGGTTTAAATCATGCTCTTTTGGGTGTTAAATAATGGTGTTAAGTAAATCCTGTCAGTATAGTTTTTTAGTGCCAAAAGAGGGTTTGCACTGGAACGTGGGCTGGATTTCCCGAAACCTTCTTGGCGCTCCTTCGTTTTTAAGTTATACGTTAAGCTGTACCTTATCGTTAGTTAAGTATACCTTCTGTAAGTCATATGTTCGGAAGGTTGGTCTGGCCCACTCTTAGCTACACCTGATCACTGTTGACAGTCTATAGGAATATACTTCTGAAGTTGTAATAGCCTACACCCAGACAGTGTTCAATTAGGCTAATTCAAGTGTTTTCATGCAAGGAATAAAATTGTCATTACACTGATTGTTGTTAGATTTTTAATTATATTATCCAAAGGTACACCAGATGGAAAACCATTAGGCAGTAAAGGCTTAGGAGTCTACTTTAAAGGAATGATTGTGGTGGGGAGTTTGCTCAAACTAGCAGCGATACAGTTGTTCTAAAAGACTGGGGTTGTTCTAATGCCAGCGAAAGCATACTGTCAGTTAAGCCCTATTCAGACAGTAATTGTTTCTCATGGGATCGTACGGTATTTTCAATATTTACAGGGTTTAGTCTGTGATTTTATTGTCGTCCGAACCCACGGTTAACACTTGTATTCCTGAAATGCTGGAAAGTATTTACAACAACAATATTTCTTCACAGCTCCAGCTCTGCGAACAAAAATCAGAAAGAAGAAAACAGTTGTGATGAGCCGTTATTGTGGCAGTATTATATGACACAATTAAAAAAAAATTAGGTTAGGCTATTATAGTTTGGATATTTTTTAATAATTTTCCCATTAATCCTAATAAATGTAATTTCAACTATTTCTGAAGTGCGTCTTTTATAAAGAACACTCCTTTCTCTTTTACTGCAGTGAAGGAGCCCCTGCACGAGTGAATAATTGAATGGATATCAACAGATTCAGCACCATCGCCCTGGTAACGTCGCACGTAAGAAGGTATATCTTAAGCAACCTCCTAAGGTATAGTTCGGGAAACACGCCTAGAAATGGTAAACCTTTAATTAAGTTATACCTTTGGAGTCTTCGTAGCACGCTAAGAGACAACGTTATCGGGAAATCTAGCCGTGGTGATAAGGTATGTCGATGCTTTTGCGTTCTCTCGCAAATGTTTTGCGTTCACCTGAAGTCCTTTACAAGTGAACACAAAAGTTTCTTTGAGGAACGCAAACGTTTTGCGAGCAAATGCAAAGTTTCTCGGGAGAACACAAAACTTTGGTGAGAGAACACAAAAGCTTACATTAAACCAGGGTTAGGCCTTAGTTCAATTAAAATATTTAAGTAGCTTTAATAAATGTGCCGTAGAAGAAAAAAAAACATTACTGGTATGCATCTTGAGACAAAACAATGGCAGCTGTTTTTAGCTAAAAACATGCATTTTAGTCTGGGACTAGCTTAAGCCTTGTCTGTGAAACCGGGGACTAATACCATGAAAATGCGTCTCTATAGCACGCATTGTGTTTATCGTGCAATTTATACGCCAAAATTAGTTTTTACGTGCATATGATACGCAGTTTTCACGTGCATATGATACGCAATTTATTGCGTGTAAAACACACGCACTCCACACACTACTAAACCTACCCATGCGTATCATATGCACGTAAAAAATTATTTTGGAGTATAAATTGGACGATAAACACAATGCGTGCTATAGAGACACATTTAGTGTGATCGGGTTGCAATACCATATCATTCATCTGGATTTTTAAATGTTCACCATAAAATGTCATTGAAACAGACTTAAAATAAAACTGCTCTGGCTCACATCACTGGGTGGGATTGCCAGGAAGCTTGTGGAGAAGCCTGAGAAAATAGAGAAGCATGCGTACATGAGTACATCTATTCACAATATCTATAGTTAAGTAAACTACTAATTAACCTTCGGCTATAACATCCATCTTTGGGGATAATCTGGCTGTTCTGTGGGAAAATTGTATGAATAAAACCAGTTTCTCCGGGAAATGTCGCACAGTATGACCCAAATTGAATTTCACTGAATGACTTTAATTAAGTTGTATTTTAAGATGAAGTTGTCTTATGTGGTATTTACATTATAAAGAGAACACGCAATGACCAGTAAAATACCATGTGATTATCATTTGAAAGCATTGGCTTTATATGAATTGCCATGTGATCAGAGATTTAATACATGTCAGAACAAACCGAATTAAGGAGTGAAACAATACTATACAGTGCAAACAGCTACATTTTTGCTCTGTAATCAAAATGTGTACCTGTCAAGAAATGGAATGGGATGATTAGAAATCATAAAACCGCCCTAGGTTTTAAATTATTACCAACAATCATAAATATGTGATTGCCATAGTTATCCATAGTTATCAACCCTAAAACACTACATTATTCCATGTTTGGAATTCATATAAACTAAAAAAATATAAATTCTAGCAGCATCACTTAATAAATCACACATTTAAATATATATATATATATATATATATATATATATATATATATATATATATATATATATATTGCTTTTACATTCAATTATAATCAAAATGTTTGAAGGTTGAATGTCAGTGCGAAATGGCTGCAAGTAGCAAATATTACACTACATTATTTCAGTTTCTTTATATTTTTTTGGCAACAAAAACTGTAAAATATAAAAAATATATTTATACTGTAAGTATTAAGGAACTAAGGGGTACTTATTCTACTATTATGATACAACAATCTAACATTCGGGAGCAATTTAGCAAGAACATACACTGCTTACCTTTTTGTAATAATTGTGTATCAATACAAACTGTATAGGCTTTTTAAAAAGTACAGGGTACATATCTATGCATTTATAAAGTTTGTTTTTATATTTTTTTTTTATAATAAAAGTGCAGGGCCCGGTTCCCCAAAACGCTCTTATCGCTAAGTAGTTCTTAACCTATTCCTTAAGCTCTCTCTTAACCTTATGGCACGACTCCCGACATGTTCGTACGCTAAGTATTTCTTCTGTAAGTCACACTTTCGTAAGGTTGGTCTGGACCATTGGTGAGCTCTCTCTTAGCCTTGTTTGAGCTCAAGACACTATAGTCGCCGCCACTGTGCAGCGGTCTTTAGAAATCAGCGCAGCGCAGTACAAGTCAAACTATGGTATGTTGACAATGTTGTGGCTCAACAATGATTTTATGTTATGGACATTTTAAAACTAATAATAAAATATGTTCGCATTGGATACAGGCCTATTTAGGAAGTTGACTTTATTTGGTATCAGAACTAATATGGTGGTAATTAGCCTAGGCTTTTTCGGAATGTCACTAAACCGTTTAAATTGGCAATCACTTTTGATAATTAAAATCTGGCAAACAATTTGGCTCTAAATGGCTAAGATCTATAAATGGGTAAACATAGTGGTGTCCAGTAAGCGACCAACTATGGCAGCGATCCAACGTGTCCTTGTATTGAATCAAAGACGGCGCCGCTATGTTAAATTTTTAACTATGTTAAAAAAATTTTTACTGGAATAATTTGAGAATTGTTTCATTTGCATAGAACGTGTTGTCTTTCTTAACGCCGTAATGCACCTTCGCGTGAAGTGGAAAATCGATTCCTGAGCAATCGATGCCAGCTAATTCAGCACCATCACTTGGGACAGCGCCTTTGTAACGTCGAATGTAAGAGGCAGTGTCTTAAGAAGCTTCCTAAGGGACACTTCGCGGAACACACTTAGGAACATAAACAACTTTGGTAAGATATATCTTTTTGAGTCTTCTTAGCGCGCTAAGAGTGAGCGTTATAGGGGAACCGGGCCCTGATGTTTAAGTTTGGCCTTACATGTTTCAAGGCAAGTCAAATAAAACTATTGCAGTTTAAATACTGGGAAATATACTCTTGTTCCATGTGGTTACAGGCTAAGTGGTGCTTGTTAGAGAGCCTTTTGAGATTTAGTGAGGAGTGAGGTTTACTCACACGGCAACTACTAGCCGGCCTCCGTTACACTCACCCCCCTAAACCTCACTCCCATCAAGGTCACGCACGGCACTAATGTAACCCCTCCACCCGGGTCCCACTCGACTCACTCCGAGCGGGCCTCGAACCCGGGTCTCCGGCAGGAGAGTCAGGCGCTCTAACAAGGAGGCTAAAGACTGCAGCCTCTAGCATCTGTCGCTAGAGAGCCTTTTGAGATCAGAGGAGTGAGGTTTACTCGCACGGCAACTACTAGCCGGCCTCCGTTACCCTTACAGGGTAAGTACAATAGAAAATACATATACACAATCTAATTTCACTGACTCTGAAACCTTTATTTGAAAATCAACTTATTAAAGTTGGTCTGAAGCGATAGTCAACAATTTAAAAAGTTTAAAATATTTTTCTTACAAACACTTATCGTTTCACTTCAGAAGACATTGATCCCATCCATTGGATTACTGTAGTTACTGCGTGCTGTTTGATGCTCCAAGTCTTAGGAACACATACGCTTGCATAGTATTCCAAGATATGTATTTTTTTATTTTTCTGAAAACCTTCATGTGTGTTAATCTGAAGAAAGAATGTCGTATACATCTCGGATGGCATGATGGTAAAAGATGAGTAAATGGTGAGGACGTATTTCTGTGTACTGCATTTTCTTTTAATACATAATACAGAATAGCAAGCTACATGTTTTCTTCTTCAGATTCACCAGTGGAAAGAAATAAAATAAAGAAGAGGAACAAAAGGAAGAAGCCAAGCAAGAGAAAAAAGGGGTGACAAAACCTGCTACTTTCTGTCAAGACTTAAGCATTTGAAATGAATTGTTGAAAAAAAAGGATTGTATATCTGTTTTGAATTAAGTTGTTTTTCAAATAAAGATTTCTGAATCTGTGATATTAGATTGTGTATGTATTTTTATTGTACTTACCCTGTAACTACATGGAACAAGAGAGTAACAAGCACCACTACATGAAACAAGAGTATCTTTCCCCAATATTTAAGCAAAAGTTGCAATAGTTTTAGTTTTCAGTGCACTTTAGTTAAAAATATTACTTTATAAATGCATAGATTTGTACCCTGTAATTTTTAAAAGCCTATACAGTATGTATTAGTACACCATTATTACAAAAAGGTACGCAGTGTATGTTCTTGCTAAATTGCAAATGTTAGATTGTTGTATCATAATAGTAGAATAAGTACCTATTAGTTCTATAATACTTGCAGTATAAATGATCTATAAATATATATTTAATTCTTGGTTGTTACCACTTTATTCCCCAAACGTGATATATTGTTCCCATATACTTACATGTAAGTACTTTATTGGTACACTGTAATTACAACATTTTGATATTTCGTCTACATCCAACGCACATGGCACCCTTTTAGCGTCAATATGAGACGCAGATAGATATGGGTAGGTTTAGGTCGGGGGTAGGGTTAGGGTTAAACCGCTAGGAGGCGCCTTCTGGCCCATATCTCTGCGTCTCATGTTGACGCTAAAGGGTGCCATGTGCGTTGGATGTAGACGAAATGTCAAAAGCTTCAGTATATGACGCCTTGGGAAGAGAACGGGCTGGTAATTACCGAAATATGTTAGAAACCTCAGAATGTAAATATTAACAGTGGGAAATGTATACAGTTAAAGTGTGAGAGAGTGAATTTCTTGTATCTTTTAATCAATAAAAAAAAAAAACTAATTGTGAATTTCTCAGAAAATGTATCAAAAGTTGATATGATACACTTTCATTGTGTTTTATTGTATTAAATAATACTCTGGACAAACATAAACTGGACAACTTGACTCTCTTCGACAGGTTTTGGTCTGGATCCAGAGATCTGGTATTTTACGTCCCAGTGTTCCACTTTCAAGTTCGTTTCTGTAAAAGAAAATCTAATTTGATAAATGGATTGGATGTCTAGAGCCAAAACAAAGTCGCAGCCTCTCAGACAGGTATCAAAAGGAAGTGTGCCTTCTGCAAATGCACATCATCAGCCAGAAATATGAACGACACCCTCTACCAAGACTTTGTTCATATCAAGAGCTTCTGATTGACGCGTGTTAAGTCAATTACGGTCTATGCCTGCGTTTCCCCAAAGCATTGTAAACCTAAGTTAATCATAGAGACCATTGGTGGCAATTGTTCTTCGATCAACTTAGGCTCACAATGCTTTTGGGAAACGCAGCCCAGCTCAAGCCAAATGAATCGCAACTGTCATTTCCATCAGCATTCCAATTTCTCTGTTTTGATGAAAACTGAGAGGAAATGGAACCTCTCCGAGGAGAGAAATACATCAAAAGTTTTTCTATGACATTCTTTGAAGTTAGGTTCACCACTGTTACACTCATTGTCACCATTTTTTTAAATAAGAGATCCGTACAAAACAAACAGATCCAGCCTTCGGGTGTTTGACAGATGAATATGTTGTTTAAATATTGTAAGGGCTTGCTGGTGATGAGTAGAAAGATCTGGCATTGGTAAAGTGCTCAGCATGTAGACGTGTAAAGTAATTAGATTTCCACATGGCTTTCTTCTTCACAGATAGACATGTGTGCTTGCCCTGCAGCCATCCCAGCAGGCAAAGTGCCTGTGATTTAATTTAAAGACTGGACATTTATCTGAAGCCTGTTCACAACAACATTTCCAATGCTTCCATATTTTTATCTTAAACAAACTTGTGTTTGCCTGAAGGGGGAAAACATGTGATAATGCTTCTACTATTCAGAAAGTCTCTTAAAGGTTTCATGACAGGTCAAGCCCTTTATAGGGGATTTGGATCTAGTTAGCGAGCTCGAACTTTTGTTAGATAATTAGGTGACATGATTTTCACATATACGTGAAAGCTAAAATTACATAATTGACCTTTAGGCTGGCGGGAAGTAAAGCAAAGACCAGAGATGCAGCCTTCAAACCATCTCTGAATCTTTTCTTATAAAGCACATAAACATTCAGTGTCTGTTACCCCTTGTGAAAAATAAGTGCACTTTAGAATATTTTTTAAAAGAGTACGCTTAAAGGGGTAGTTCACCCAAAAATGAAAATTAGCCCACGATTTACAAGCCATCCTTGGTATATATGACATTCTTCTCAAAAAAATGTCCTGGCTATTCCAAGCTTTATAATGGCAGTGATTGGGAAGCCAGAATTTGAAGCCCAAACAAAAGTGCATCCATTCATTATAAAAGTAATGCACAACGCTCCAGGGGGGTTGATAAAGGCCTTCTTAAGCGAAGCGATGCGTTTGTGTAAGAAAAAAAAATCCATATTTAAAACAATTTTTAGCACATCTTCCAAGCCTTACCTGGATTTGATTCACCCTCCGCCTATACCAATCAAACTAAAAAACACATTCTTTCCTTGAGTGTTTTGGTGAGTCGCTCTCTCACTGATATACCTGATAATTTTGGAGTTAATTATGCGAAATGCAATTTATCATCTCGCACAAAAATTAGAAAGGACAACATTTTGTGTCAGGTTGTTATGTTGTAATGCTAAATATAATGGCAAAATTGTGTATTTACGACCCACTGCAATCCCTATGTGAGATCCACCAATCAGAGAATTTCCCGAATCTCAATTGGATAAAATAAATGGAGAGTATTTAGTGTTTTCAGCGCCTATGCTAACAACCACTTAGCAACCATAACTTTTCTTTCGTTCAACATCACTCTATAGCATTGTTGCAGCGATGCTAAGAAATCCGAAAATTACACAACCCAGGCATGAACAACATGTATAATGCGTCCCTGACCATGTCTCCAATAGCTTATGATGAGATTTAGGGTTGATTTCTAGTCTGGCAGTTATAGGGTTGCTTGAAAATATGCAAAGAGTAGATGCAAAACAATCTCTCTTGTGTTTGACCTTTGACCCTGTTTCAGCTCACTGAAGTTCCCTGCTGGGCTTTACTGACTCTCTGTAATGTCTGAGGGAGGGTGTTGATCAGGAGAGCAGCAGTCCTCCCCTGGTGTCCTCTCACTGCTGTCCTGGGATGACACTTCCTTAGTGTTTGTATGTGGTTAATTAGGGAAAAGTGAGCCGAGGCTATCTGTTGTGTCTGGAAAGGGAGGGGGTGATAATATTTACTTGAGAGGACTGCTTGAGATTCATTAAATGTGCCACCAAACTCCCTCTCGCCATTATTTTGCCATGCCAACCTTAAATGGTAGGAATATGCAAGCTATTGGTATGTTCAAGGATAAACCTCAGTTCAAAGACTTAGCAGAGTTTTCAACAGAAGGCTCTGTTGAAATATAATCTTGGGCATCCATGGACAAAACAAAAAAAAAAAACATGACGTAAAGTAGCCTACTACATTACTAAAAATATTCTTTATACAATTGTTTAGGGGTTAAATGGATCGTAGTTGATCCGTACGGACCAGGAACCCTGGTTTGGCATGTGATCCTCTTTTGCATCTCCATGCGCTTGAAATGATATATATACACACAAACTTGTCAAAAATACCAGTCTAAGCTAGTATTCTCACAAACAGTCGGTTATGTCTTAAAATAACGTAAACAGTTAAGAAAGAAATCGGATGTGTATTACTAAGCAGTAATTAGGAGTTTATTGAGGCAAAAGTCGTAGTTAATATTTAGTTAATAGTGAGAACTGGACCTTAGTCTAAAGTGTGACAAAAATGTTATTCACAATATGATATTTGAGTTAATCAGTAAACTTCTCAGTATTATCAATCCTGTACGAGATTGTGGTCAGGTTAATGTAATGACCGTCACTGTTTGATTGACATGTTGCACTGTGTGGTTCTGTGAGATTTCCTGACTAATTGTTCCCATTGTCTCCTTTCAGCAGGGCTTCATAGACACTCCTACAAACAGGAAATGGGCTAACATCCTTCTCCGTTCTTGAGAAAGTGGGCACCGAACAGTATCCAACCATTCATTTAACAGAATATCCATTGTCCAAAAATGAAATGTTTGGATCCTTATTCATCTGTAACTTTTGTAGAAGGTCAGCATAACCAAAGACACTAATCCTTAACCATAACAACATAGAAAGAATGTTCTAGAATGACAATGGATGTGTTGTCAACAGGACATGGGACAGAAATAGTTAGTCTTAAAAGCTATACTTGAAATGTTTCTTTTGGCAAAATCCCAAGTTTCCTCATAGAGTGAAGACATATCTCTCGTTCATGTTTATTTAATTGTTTTTTTTTTTTTTAGATGTCATTATATTTATTTTCAGTTACTGACCATGTAGATGTTGACAAAAATTGCTCAATATCAGTCCGAACATCTAAGGCGCAATATCTATGCAACAAACAAAAACAATTTCAATGTAATTTTATAGCACATTTCAAAATGGATATTGTTTCATAACTATGAATCAGCTAATCAGGGTCTTCAGGATTACCAGAAACTTCTAGGCAAGTGGGCTGGAGCTGGTTGGATTTTCAAATCCCTCACATTTTCAAACAACTGTCCATCAGATGGACTGATTGATAGGATTGTTGTTCTCCTGCCAAACAAATTCATATTTCAACATGTGTAAGATAACTGTTTGTTCAGTCATTCTTTGAAAGACTATTTTAGCTCTTCTCAGTGACATGAGAATAAGTTGTTTTTCTTTCTAGTCAGGCTTATCTCTGGCCATAGTGAAAAAAAAAACATGGAGATACATGTTCCCTCTGATCAACTGTATACCGGTTGGGTTCTGTTGATTCAGCTGTGAAGTAAACTTGGCCCAGAGTTGGTCATCAGGCTGAAGAGAATGTCCACTAGTGGTCATGGCTGAGAGAACAAATTCAATGACCCCACTGTCCTGCTCTCTTCAAGCTCTTGACTCTACGCTGGACAGACCTTACAGAAAGCAGGGAAAAACAAACACATACTAAGATTTTAACAACACAGCCTCCCATTGACTGCCAAAATCTCCAGAGTAAAAAAAATGCAGTTTAGGCTACTTCTTTTATACAATATTTTTGAGATTTAAAACACTGAACACAAATGCATCAATCATTCATTACCAGGGCAAAATTTTACAAATATCACGATGGCAAAAAAGCATCACATAAAAAAAGAATGACCCAACTAGCCCATACTTGTCCATACTACTAGAATTTTTTGAAAATTATCAAGTCTTAGGGCATAGGCATCTATAGTATACTAGTGTAAATCAACACAATTCTTATTTTCTTAGGTTTAGCCTTGCCACAACAAATTACACATAAAATTAGACATATTTAGTTATGTTTGTCATGGCACAACATGAAACACAATGCTTAACATAGTGAAACTACATTCTAAATTGTCATATCAATCATTTTTCAGTTCAGTGAACCACATGGATTATCTATAAATATATGCATGAATTATAAAACCTCAACATCCATCATACCAAATGAATATGATTCATTTGAAAAAAACTAGATAAAGTGGTGGTTAATTTTCCCCTTCTTTATAGTGTCTTTCCCACCATTTCCCCAATCTCAATTTCCTGTTTGGGATGATATTTTTTTTCATTCGGGAGACAGGATCTGACAAACTGAAGTGTGTTAGAAACATTTGTTTTAATCCAAGGTCAGCAATTTCCATAAAATATCAGACTGCTTTCCGCCTAATCCACAGACTGTTTCCAAATAGTTACCCTAAACGAGCAATAAATGGCAAAAGTAGGGGATATTTGATGTAATATATTTCAAATGTCACTGTTTTTCAACCCTCACTGATTATTAGGAAGGCCACACAACTACACAAACCCTTTCTTTGAAGATCTGAGGACCTGGGATTTGGTCTCTAATTGCCTTTTATGTTGGTTTATGGGTCGTAACACTTGGCTTGATATGAACCAACCGAAGCTAACACATCACTATCATAGTCACACAACCAAAACAAAATATTCCAGTTACTATCCATTACAGATAGAAAGTCAGACAGCAACAGCAAAGCTAACAAGCTCTTGTGTGCCCTCTGTGAAAGTGTCTATAAATATTTTCTTAACCTTGGTGGCTGGAAAGAGACAGAGCAAAGGATGTGTCCTTGGTCATTAACATAACAGATGCAAAAGTCCCTATGGAAGATTTCCAAAAGTTATTGCCACTAAATAGAAAACTTTCATAATGTGATAGCAAATACTTCCCATCTCCAATTTCCTATTTCAATAGGAAAGTATAAGATGATGCATTAACTATAACCTATATTTCAAATGCATATGGCACTTTCCGTAAATTGAGACTTGAAACTTTAGATAATTTAACTTTAGAAAAAGTTTTTTTTTTCAACAAGATGTTTTCATCCAGAGTTTCCAAATTTTCCTTCAATACATTGGAACATTGCATAAAACATTCGCGAATAAGAACAAAATAGTCACAAAATAGTAAAAATAATATAAATGGAAGTTGCAATCGGGGAAGCCACTGTGGCTCTTTTTTCCAACATAATAAATGACTCTGAGCACGCAGATGAAACGCAATAAACGCTGTCAGTGTCATGTTATCTTGCATTCGGAGGTGGATGGTGTTTGGGAATGCAATCATGTAAGACACTTCTAGGACGGGAATTATACCCAACCATTTTGATGACAAAATTTGTCTCCAGCATTTCAGAATGATCCATTCAACATTTGAGATGATGCGCTACGAAATTGGTCCACTGGTGAGTCGTCAAGCCGATCCTGATCACATGATGGGTTGAGGCAAAGTCAAAATACTGTTTTTGTTGCACATAGAGGGATTTATTTGATATCTCATTCAATAAAATCACACAGCTCTTTAGCTACAGTAAAATGAGTATGGTTGCAAATTTAGCCTTAATTATTCTATTACTACTGGGGTTATCTAGCTTTGGACCACATACTGATACACGTATTATTTTTCATGAATAAAGGAAAACATCTAGGTTACAACTGTAACCTCTTTTCCCTGAGAACACTATTGGGGAACAGCCTCCACATGAACCGTTGTCTGAAAAACGATGTAATCACAGCATATGACGTCACTACTAGTGCGACCCGGAAGTATAAAAGGGGCGCCTAGAGAACATGTCATCCACTTTCATCTGAAGGGACTGTTTAGCAGGCATCCCCGAGACATGGCTAACGACACAGCCATTTGTTCTCAAGGAACAAAGATTACAGTTGTAACCTAGACATTCCCTTTCAAAAGGTAAATCGCACTGTGTCGATGACGCTATTGGGGAACTAAGTACAATCCCACCATGCTGAAGGGAGTGCATGCCAATTATAGCTCGTGACAAAACGTCAGAACTGGCAGTTTCAACTTGAAATGCCAATAAAACAGTCCCCCTTCGGGTCACATACAGGCTGTCAGTGACATTATTCCCTACGCTATAAGCATCAAAGAGGCCTCCAAACAAGGAAAAGCCTACCAAGGCCGCTCAAGGGCTTGAAACCAACAGCTTCCATGGAAAGGGTTCCTTTAAGGGAATATGGCCAGGGGGACTGAAAGGAGTCCCGTCCAGTCACTTTCTGAGTGGGACATAAAGTCAACCCCATATGCCACTAGGGAGGCTGACCTGATCAAGTCTACTGACCTAGTCTTGCCAACAACCTGTCTGTGTTCCTAAACAGAGTCTCTCACAAAAACCCAATAGGGAAAAACTTATTCACTATTAATGGCAGTAATCACTCACACATCAAATCATAGAGACAGTATCCTGGAGAGTAGAACTCAGCATAGCGCTTTATAACCCTTGCAAATAAGGGGAGTAACTCTACTCGTTTTTTTTTTTAATAAGGCCAACCTGTTCACTACCACAGATTGACACTACCCACTATATAAGCCTGACGACTCTAAATCAGAGGATGCCTATGGGAAGGGTATGCACAGCCTACCTATATATGGGAACTTCAGGGCATTATTTCCTATGAAAACCCTACCTAACACATCTAACAGGGAACCGAGGTCTACTGTTCAACCTTACAAAAAAATCTAATAGAGCGAGGAAACCTACAGAGATTAACCTGTTGCCCGTAGAGCGATGGCCTAAACGTCATTTTTTTACAAAATGGAGGCCTATCACCATAAAGAGCTCGAAAGAGCGCACTTACTACCAAACCCTATGCCAGACCTACAGAAGGGTATCCAAATTGAAGGAATCACTCATCACAGGTCCAGCCTTAGGGCTGATGCAAGTAGCGCTTAGGGTAAGAAAGTGTGCAGATTCGGACCACAGTGTTATGCAAGATTTAATGCAGCCGAGCGTGCCTTCGCCTCTCTGAACTGTCCCATCACCGCTTTGACAGAGGTGCCAAAAAGTTTAGAAGGGAACACTGGTGCATTGAGAAGGAAAGCTTTCTTTCTCCCCAATGTCATCCCAGTTCAACCACAGATGCCTACCCCTGGCCACCATCGCCGCCATTGAATTTGTCCGATCGCGGCGGCTGTTAGTTTGGTGGCCCGGAGAGCCAATATGTGGTGTGGCGCAGCTTCTTTTCACTGCAACAGGGGAAAGACCCTGACCTTGGTCCAAATCTTTCAGCAGATCAGCGTGGTGTGCTTTGCAGCACAGCCATTGTGTGCAAGGCATCACCAGCCAGACCTGCAATCGTGTATGCCCTGCCATTTAAGCTCAATGTTTATTTAAAAAGCAGGACCAGAGCACTTAGTGTCGATGCCTCAACAACCGCAAGATAGTTCGCGAACCTCTCGTCAACTGAGGCATCGACACATACCGTGTTCGCGCATCCCCTCAACATCAGCGTAGGTTGCTCGCTGATGGCGATGGATGTGCTCTGAACACGGGTTCTTCCATGCCTTTTTGAACTCATTGTGTAGATCGGGCAGGAATGGAAGGCTCACGGGAGCTGGAGCATTATGGCTGGAAAGAAACCACTCGTAAAGTCTGCCATGAGCGGTCTATTTCCTCACGCGCTCCTACGGCAGCAAAGCCTTGCTGAGCGTGTTTCATAACACTCACTGTGAGCTGCTGTGAGTTTGTTTGCGTCGAGGCTGTAAGCTCTACGCCTCGTATTAGCTTTGTATTTCTCTCTGTTTTGAACCATCATTTACTATCATTCCTAGTTGTTTATATTACTAAATATAGTTTACCCACCATCTCAGATTAACCTTACATCGCTAGCTTCCGTTATTGTTAGCACAGAACGCGTGTTTACGCGCCACCCGCGCTCATTTATTTATTATTTATTTTCTCTCGCGCGCCCGGGCCTTTGAGTTCATAAAAGCCCAGGTAAGTAAGAATCAGTCAACACAAACGGTGAGTAATGTCTTGTCCTGTTATTGTCACCTGTGTTACATGTCATATGTTTAGTGTAGCCTTCTCCGATGGCAATATAGGATTTATTTGTGATAAATGCAAGGAGACAGTCAGGCTGACGGAGAAGATTTCAGAGCTAGAGACACGCATCCAAACTTTAATTGAGGATAGTAAGGATAGTACTAGAGCTTTAGATACTATTTTGGATGCGCCTAGCATAGTGAACTCTGTACATGATTCGGTTCCGGCTGAAGTAGAGCCCAGGCAGGAGGGCAGATGGGTGACCGTGAGAGATCGCTCTAGTCGTGGATTAAAAAATCACTCTTCCGTTCCGATTACCATAACAAATCGATTTGCCCCACTCAGTGAAACACCCACTGAGAATTCTGTTGATCGTGCCCTGGTAATTGGTGATTCGATCACACGGAACGTGAAAATAGAGACACCAGCCACCATAGTCACATGTTTGCCGGGAGCCAGAGCGCCTGACATCAAAGCAAATTTAAAAGTGCTGGCTAATGCTAATCGTAAATTCTCTAAGATCATTATTCATGTCGGCACTAATGATGTTCGACTCCGCCAGTCGGAGATCACCAAAATTAATATTAAAGAGGTGTGTAAACTCGCAAGTACGATGTCAGGCACTGTAATTTTCTCTGGCCCCCTTCCTGTTCGCAGGAGTGATGAGATAGTTAGCAGATTGGCCTCACTCAATGGTTGGTTGTCTAAGTGGTGTCCGTTGAATAATATAGAATTCATAGACAATTGGAAAAGTTTTTGGGGCAAGCCTGACCTGTTGAAAAGAGATGGTGTTCATCCCTCCTGGGATGGTGCTGCTCTTCTCTCTAGTAATATGGCACATAGTCTTAGAGCTAAAACATGACAATCTGGGGCTCAGGTCAGGAAGCAGACAGACTGGCTAAACCGACCGTCTGCTAGCGGCCTCACGTCACCAAGGTCAGATAAATCCCATCACATAGAGCCTCTTTCACCTAGATATCATCATATAGAGACTGTCTGTTCCCCGAATTTGGAAATCCAAAAAACGTCAGGTAAAAAATGTAATTGATGTTCAACAAATAAAAAACAGATATAATACAGATGAACAAATGATAAAGCTTGGGTTGCTGAATATTCGATCCCTTACTTCAAAATCGCTCATAGTTAATGATATGATTTCAAGTTATAATCTAGATGTGCTGTGTTTCACAGAAACCTGGCTAAAACCAAACGATTACATTACTTTAAATGAGTCAACCCCACAAGATTACTGTTATAAACATGAACCTCGTCTAAAACGCAAAGGGGGAGGTGTTGCTGTAATTTATAGTAATATTTTCAAAACCACTAAGAAATCTATTTTTAAATATACTTCTTTTGAAGTGTTGGTGCTTAATGTAAAAATATATAGTGTAAACGATAAATCACGTTTGAGATTTCTGCTGGCTACTGTATACAGGCCACCAGGGCACCATAAAGATTTTATCAAAGAATTTGCGGACTTTCTATCAGAATTAGTATTGGCTAACGATAAAGTACTAATTGTTGGTGATTTTAATATACATGTAGATAATGAAAAAGATGCATTGGGATTGGCACTTAAAGACATTGTAAACTCAATTGGAGTTAGACAACACGTGTCAGGACCCACTCATTGTCGTAATCATACTCTAGATCTAATATTATCACATGGAATAGATGTTGATGCCGTTGAAATTCTGCAGCAGAGCGATGACATCTCAGACCATTATCTAGTCTCATGTAAATTACATTTAGCCAAGGCTGCAAAGCCGACTCCGTGTTATAAATATGTTAGACCTATAACTTCTGCCACTAAAGATTGCTTTATCAATAATCTTCCTAATAAGTTTCATCATCTCAGCATCCCGGATAGCTTAGAAGAACTTGATATTGCAACAGAAACTTTTAACTCTCTCTTTTCCAGCACTTTAGACGCAGTTGCTCCGTTGCGCTTAAAGAAGATTAAAGAAAATAGTCCAACGCCGTGGTACAACGAGCACACTCAGGCCCTTAAGAGAGCAGCCAGAAAAATGGAGCGCAACTGGAAGAAAACAAAACTAGAGGTATTTCGGATTTCATGGAAAGAGAGCTCGATTGCTTACAGAGAGGCTTTAAAAGCTGCTAGATCTGCTTATTTTTCAACCCTATTAGAAGAAAATAAACATAATCCTAGGTATTTATTTGAAACAGTGGCTAAACTAACGAAAAAGAAAGCTTTAAGCACAGAAGTTTCCAAGCAACACAGCAGTAATGACTTTATGAACTTCTTCACTTATAAGATTGAGAATATCAGGGACAAAATTATAACTATGCAACCGTCTACTACAGTATCGCATCAGGGAGTGCATTGTAGTCTCCCTGAGGAAAAATTGTTTTCATTTGTTGCTATAGGAGAGGAAGAATTCTGCAAACTCGTTAATTCATCTAAATCGACAACTTGTATGTTAGACCCTATACCGACTAAGCTACTGAAAGAGATGCTTCCAGAGATCATAGATCCTCTTCTTAATATCATTAATTCGTCTTTGTCTCTAGGATATGTACCAAAAACCTTTAAGCTGGCTATGATAAAACCGCTTGTTAAAAAAAACGCAACTTGATCCTTCAGAATTAGTCAATTACAGGCCGATCTCAAATCTGCCTTTTCTGTCAAAGATATTAGAAAAAGCAGTATCCTCACAACTGTGTTCCTTTCTTGAAAGAAATGATATCTGCGAGGATTTTCAGTCAGGATTTAGACCGCACCATAGTACTGAGACAGCTCTCATTAGAGTTACAAATGATTTACTTTTATCATCCGATCGTGGTTGTATCTCTCTATTAGTGTTACTTGATCTTAGTGCTGCATTTGACACAATTGACCACAACATTCTTTTAAATAGACTGGAAAACTATGTTGGCATTAGTGGAATTGCACTAGCATGGTTTAAATCATACTTATCTGACCGTTATCAGTTTGTAGCAGTAAATGAAGAGATGTCTTATCGATCACAAGTTCAGTATGGCGTACCACAAGGCTCAGTACTAGGACCGCTGCTGTTCACTCTGTACATGCTACCATTAGGACATATCATTAGGAAACATGGAATTAGCTTTCATTGTTATGCCGATGATACTCAGCTGTATATTTCTTCAAAACCTAACGAAACTTACCAATTCACAAAATTAACGGAATGCATAGCTGATATAAAAAATTGGATGACTAGTAATTTCCTACTACTAAACTCTGAAAAAACAGAGATTCTAATTATTGGACAAAAAACTTCCACACGTAATAACCTAGAATACTGTCTAACACTTGATGGCTGCTCTGTTAAGTCTTCGTCGTCGGTTAGGAACCTGGGTGTGCTCTTTGATAGCAATCTTTCATTTGAAAGTCATGTGTCTAGTATCTGTAAAACCGCATTTTTCCATCTTAAAAATATATCTAAATTACGACATATGCTCTCATTAACAAATGCGGAACAGTTAGTTCATACTTTCATCACAACAAGACTAGATTATTGTAATGCTCTACTGGGTGGTTGCCCTGCACGCTTAATAAATAAAATACAGCTGGTCCAAAACGCAGCCGCTCGAGTTCTTACTAGAACCAGGAAATATGACCATATTAGCCCGGTTCTGTCAACACTGCATTGGCTGCCTATTAAACATCGTATAAATTTTAAAATATTGTTGATTACTTACAAAGCACTAAATGGTTTAGCTCCGCAGTACTTGAGCGAGCTCTTAACGCATTATAGTCCTTCACGTCTATTGCGATCTCAAAATTCGGGCCAGTTGATAATACCTAGAATATCAAAATCGACTGCGGGCGGTAGATCCTTTTCCTATTTAGCACCAAAACTTTGGAACAGTCTTCCTACCATTGTCCGGGAAGCAGACACACTCTGTCAGTTCAAAGCTAGACTAAAAACACATCTCTTTGACCTAGCATACACATAATATATTATAGACTTCTATAACTCAATGTTAGGCTGCTTAGATTAGGTCAGCCGGAACTGGGAACACTTCCCTTAAATCCTGATGTACTCGTTACATCATCATAAGAAGAATGGCATCTACGCTAATTTTAGTGTCTTTGTTTATCCCGAGGTTTTCCCGCAGCCGACCGGATCCAGGCCGTATCCAGATCTGACTAGGAGCTTTGCCTGGACCCGATGACAACGCAGTGCTGAAGTGCCAACTAGCCTCTCCCTATGGAGGATCCCTTTCCCACTCTACAGATAAAATGTTGTGATTCCGGTTCGCGTACCCACCCCGAAGTGATAAAATAAAACAAAATTCTGTATCAAATTACAGTTACTGTAAATCCGGCCTCTAGTTCATAAACGCCAGAGGAGAACTGGCCCCCGACTGAGCCTGGGTTCTCCCAAGGTTTTTTTTTCTCCATTAGGTCACCTGATGGAGTTTTAGGACACCAGTAGGTCACTTGATGGAGTTTTTCGGTTCCTTGCCACTGTTTGCCTTTGGCTTGTTCAGTTGGGGATATTCAAAATAATTAACCAAGCATTAATACCATTGATCAGCCCTACCAAACGTGGATGTTTTTTCACTAAGAAACAAACATTGTTATGTTATTTGATTGATATTGTGAAGCTGCTTTGATGCAATTTATATTGTGAAAAGCGCTATATAAATACACTTGACTTGACTTGACTCACAACTCATCATACGCCGGGCAGGGTGGCTGTAAGGGTTCGGGTTTTAGATCCTCTTCACCCTCATTAGCCATCTCCTGCTTTCTTGGGCTGTCCAGCAGAGCACTCGCTGTCAGATCAGAGGATCTGTGTTGGCGAATATTTAAGCAAGTGTCTTATCAAATCTCAGTGTTAAGCAAACTTGTCCTTATTGTTTGAGAAATTGACCTCATTGCTTGTTTCCTTTTTTCTTATATGTTATCAAGTAAATCCACACCACACAGACAAGCTGAGAGAGATAAGTTTGCAAGAGGTGGTGTGAAAAAATGTTTGGAAAGGTGATAAAACCAACCTTCATATCCTAGCATAATTTTTCTTGGCTGGGTTTAATGCAAAGTCTCCCAAAATGCAGCTGTCTTTTCTCAAGATTTGCCATTTTCACTTTGATGTACCTATAAAAGTCTATTGTGGGAAGTGTTTTTGTTTCAGGAGTTTGACTGTTGCTGTGCCTTGGAAAAGGCAAGGCAAGGCAAGTTTAGTTATATAGCACATTTCATACACTATGGTAATTCAAAGTGCTTTACATAGAAGAAATTAAAATAATCAAAATAAATAAGAATAATTAAAACAGTTTAGAATAAAGAAATAAAAATAATCAAAAGAAATAAGACTAATTAAAACAGTTTATAATAAAAAAAAAAAAAAAATACAGTACAAACAGTCGGACGAGCAGTGGCACAGTGCTCATTCAGTAAATGCATAGGTAAACAGATGTGTTTTGAGTCTGGATTTGAATGTGACTACTGTAGGAGCACATATGATCTCTTCTGGAAGCTGGTTCCAGCTACGGCTGGCATAGTAGCTAAAAGCACACTTACCATGCTTAGAGTGAACCCTTGGTATTTCTAGCTGATGTGATCCTAGTGATCTGAGTGATCTGTTGAGTTTATATTCAGTGAGCATATCTGCAATGTATTGAGGTCCTAGGCCACTGAAGATTTATATACCAGTAATAATACTTTAAAATCAATCCTATATGTAACTGGGAGCCAGTGTAAAGACCTGAGGGCTGGTGTGATGTGTGCATGTTTTCTACTGTCTTATGGTCTTTTTGGGAAGGCCATTGAGGGGTCCATTACAATAATCCACCCTGCTGGTGATGAAAGCATGCACAAGTTTCTCCAAGTCTTGACTGGAAAAGACCTGGAATTTTTTTGGGGGGCACCTGACTTGCCTGTACTTTTCTTTGTTTTCCTAAGCCATTATAGCAGTAGCTTTAAGTACCATAGCTATATCATTTTAAACAGGAGAACTTGAAGTTTCTATCTAGCTCATTAAAGTCCCAATTTTACATGTATTTTGTCTGAGAATGGATGAATTTACCAGAATTAAGAAAAACGCTAGCAAAATGTTTTTTTTCCTTTAGAAGGGCCTACTTGGATGTTCTAGACTTCGAGATTAAATTTTATGTAATAATAATAATCCCTACACAAGTTATAGCCATTTATTACAGCATTGTTATATGTGCTTCTCAGTAAAAAACTGACGTTTTTTTTATTTTTTTATTATTTACTTACAATGTAGATGTGTCCAAAAAAACTATCAGGAAGTAATCTAAATAGAAACATTTTGATATGATAATAATAATAGGATGCGCTTTTTGACGTCTCTTTCTCCTTTCTGGAGTGCGTCACAAAAATGAACCGAAACTTAGTGTATATACATGCCTCAGTCAGAGAAAGCTTGAAATGTGAAATGAATCCATATGAAACCAACCAGAGGTACAGAGGTAATCTGCTCAAACCTGGATGTTTGTGTATGAGCGCTTCCCAATGAGGAAAGGACAAGGCACAAGAGTGAGAATTGCGTTGTACTTGATGAATTAAAATGTAAAAATGGATTAAAATTTTCCCTTATTGTTTCACTAAAGTTCATAATTCAGTTTTCAGTAATTAAGTTCTCTACGAATCACTCCCTGTATACAATCAATCTGAACAAGCAACGAAAGCAAATGGTGCAGCAAGTGAAAACAATTGTGAAAATTGTCAAAAAAGTGCTAACACCTATCCTAATAGACCACAAAACAAATTCAAAACATTGTAAAAGGGCATAATATGGCCTCTTTAATTAAGGTTTTAATTCACACATGAACAACAATCATCGCACTTTGAACTTTTTGAACTGTGAAAATGTTACCTAGACTTTCAATTGATGAAAAACAAATGTGAGGGAATATTATAAAATTGTTTCATTCATGAACGAAAGTCTTATTTGTTTTGGAACAAAAAGAGAAAGAGTAAATGAGGACTTTAAATGAGGGGGGGGGGGGGGGGGGGGTCTTCTTACTCTATGGAGAATGCTTATTTAAGCTTTATGTTTATTCCTTTCACCCTAAGGTGTGGAGAACAAACTGCTATAATTATAAAATAAGAATATTCTTGGAATGGTCTCAATCTACAAATGTAATAACGCAATCTACCAATGCAAAAACGTCAGAAGAGTCACACGAGAAACTCCAGTGTGCCCAAAAGAACCATCTAAAAAGTAGTTGCTTATGTTTTGGGTTCACTGATCATAAATCAGAGCTTTATACCCCTATTGGTCATGCAAACATAGAGGTAAACTGAATTTGAACTAGCATGAAAGAACATCCACCGATTGCAGAAACGGATCAGGTGACCTGACCTCACAGGTCAGTCTATAAAGCTTTCTCAAAAACAAGTTCTCCATGTTCTTTCTCATCTCTACGCGCTGCCGGCTCCAACCCATCCAGACCTCTGCTTCCCTACTTTGTTTTCCTTTCCTATCCTTCACAGGCTCAGATGTCTGACCTCTGAGCAGCAACCCCTCCAGTTTGTAAACCGAGTACGTCAAGTGGTGTGCTCCTCAATCAGTGACGTAACGGCCACATAGTGCACTGTTTGTACTCACACATATTTTTATTTGACTGATAGCAAAGTGGAATGTAAAAGTCACATTTGATCGTGAATGATTTAAGAGGAACAGGAGACAACCAATTTCCTCTTCATCTCCAATGTCTGACGTTGGAGACAGTGCTATTAATATATCTTTGGGGGAGGCCAATTAGAGTTGTCATGATCTGCCTTTGCAGGATTCATGGCATGGGAGGATGGAGTGAAATATCTGACCACTCAGATAGGAGGAGCGTTAATGTCGAGTGGGTGTATGCTGGGGGTGGTGGTCTTAACAAGCATATACTGTGGAAATACAGACATGAGACAAGTTTTCATCAAAGGGGGGTGGATTGTGTTTGTACATGCTGATGTGTGTGTAAGTGTCAGGCGAATCTGACTAGTCTTATTCGTGCAGTTCAGTATCAGGGCACTGATCTGCAGTTCTTATCCACCTCATCAGGTAGGACACTTTCTGATTTCTAAATGAATAGAATACTATTTAAATGTAATTTTGATCAAGCCAAATGCACTAAGGGCTAACCCTGTTAATTGAGAATGAATACCTATCCATGAGTTTGGATAGGAAACTGAAAACAGAATTGAAATTCACAAGCATACAGCACAGATTTGAAATCCTGATTTAGATGCAGTATTTTGAATCATGTATTTGTAATGATAAAGCAAGAATCACTATCATTATTAGTGCTTATAGTTTAGAGTTTGCCCTTAACTTTAAAATATATAAAATTATTAAACATATTAAAATGGAAGTGCCTGATTTCTTTCTGCAACAGACATGAATGATACCTTGAACTTTGCAGCTTGTTGAAGGGAAGTCTGCTATTATTTGTGGTCTTGTTTTTCACCTGTTGAATGATAATATGACCTGGGGTTGGACCCTTTGGCTTGGGCCAGTAAGCAACCGCTGAGCAACCAGCTAAAACACCTTACAAACAGATTAACAACACCTTGGAAACCACCCAGAACATAGTAGCCCCCTTCCAATGCACTAAAAACTTCTGAGAATGGCAACCATCTAGTAGATGCTATGGCACTAAGTTTTGCATGAGCAAACACCTCTCATATTTTCTTTTGCAAATGTAAAAATATGCTAATTTAATATTGACAGCAAGATATTGTATCGTATATGGACTCATTTTGTATATTTAACACCAGCAAGACTGTGTTCAGTTATAAGAAAAAGTCACGCTGATTGATTCCTTTAGAAATTTGTATGCGTGTGATGGTTAAAAAATGTTATTTTAGCAAAAGCCTGTTATGACAGTCATAGCACTTTTAGTCTGGTGCATTGTTCCCATCATTCTGCACATACAGAAAAGGCATGGTAAGGCTCATTTAATAAGACTGTCATTAACACACACATTTACCTTGCTATCTAAGTGAAGACATACTATTGTCAATTTTTTTTTTTTTCCACTCCAGTCATGTACACATATACAGAGGAACAAAATGTTGTTTGTACAACAAAATGTCTGCAATGCACCTTACAGACATGATCTAGATTTAAATTATATTGCTTTACTGAAACAATAAACTCCATAAAAATAAAAATAAATGGATCAGGGAAATATACACTATAGTGTGTTCACTGTGAATAATAAAAGCATGTTTAGTATAATGCTATATGTTAGCATGTTGCTAAGCTAATGGCATGATCCTTTAAGGTATACAAATAGGACCAGAGCCAATTTAAAGTGCAATTGGACAGCAACAAAGGGACCTGAACTCCTTCATTTTAATGAGAGCTGGAGACTGGCTCATTTACAATCCTGTCACATTGCTTCCTGTCTGCTCTGAAAATCCCACCTTTCTGTTAAAAGTCCAGTGGTTGTATTCAAATTTGCCCACTTCCTTACTAAATTCGTAAGTGAAAAACAGCAGCCTATCTGAAAAGTGTATCTATGAAATCAGTAAATGAAAAGTGCCTGGATCACCTACTAGGCTACTTCTGCCGAGATTCCGAAGTGCGTATACGATGGACACTTTACTTTCCCATGTGGCCATGGGAGAGGATTTCTGAATGATAATGAACTGATCCTGGTGAGAAACTATTTCAAAGGTTTTGGTTTCCCCAAGATTTTTTTCTCAATTCAAGTTCATAGGATATTTACTTGCATGATTGGAAATAGCTCACAGGGGCCATTTCCAAGATGGCCGCCAATTGAACCTACTTCGGTTGCGTCTGAAATGGCATACTCTCTTAAGTAGGTACTTATTTTGAGTGAGTACTCACTTTGAGACTGCTAAAAAAAGTATGTTCTATCTATATAGTATGAATGTAATCCGGACACTACTACATTCACTATGTTGTCATTAGCAATGTGACCTACTGGCATCAGTTGCATCGCTTTAGTGCTATTCACAAATCCTCTCCCGTGGCCTCGTGGGATAGTAAAATTTCCTATGCACACTTTAGAATTTCGCCGGAAATAGTATACGATCCTGGTACTTTTATCAGTACTAGGAATTCAGGAATTCATACTTTGGTCACATAATGATTATTTTTTTTTCTATATTGTTGGGAAGTATGCGATTTTGGATGCAGCCTTTGGTAATAGACACACATAATTATATTGATAAAATACTCTATATTTGTTACACTTATTTATTTTGAAACTATAATTTTCAGTATTGAGATTTCATTGATATACTTTTAAAAATAGTATTAATTGCAGGAATAATATAAAAATAATATACTTAAGCGCAAACTGAATGTAATGTTTTTAGAAAATGAATTGCATGTTAATTGAAATTAAATGAAAATGTATTATAATTTTAATTAAAGGCAACTATTTTAAGAGCATCTTTATATGTAATTTCATAATTGCTTCTATTATCTTTGAAATATGGTTAAAGTGTACAGCAGAATATACTGTCAAGTATTTATGGTAAAAACAAAACGTATTTAAATATTTTTGTCATTACACATTTGCAATGAATGAAGTTGCAATTTAGTAGATTTAAAATATCTTAACTTTAAATGTAATGTCAAATAACACTCTTCGGTTACAATTATGACAAAGTACATGTGCTTTAGTATGTTTGTAACATTTAAAGCATGATAAAAGTTTATTAAAACAATGATTTAACATGTACTTAACATGAACTTATAAATTGCATTTTTTAAGAAACAGTCATAAAAGTGCAGGCTGCTCTCTTTAAGTACACCACAGTGGCCTTTTATTTAGTTAATCTACAGGTACAGTTTTTTATATACTTTTAAGATTACACTAGAAGTGCACAATTAAGTGCGCTTCTTTTTCACAATGGTTCACAAGTACATTTGGGGATTTTCTCCTCCAGAAATGATACATGTGATGCCCTCTTTAAATTTGGCAGCATAATTACGCCATCTACCTTTTAGAACAGCCTCAGGAATACACCTATGATGCATTTAAATGTTCCCTCTGCAGGCAACTCTTTAGGAACGGAGTGATTTTGTAAAATGTTGTTGTTAAAAACATTAACATCTCTTGAGCTCAGACAAAGCCAATGTTTTATTGAGCTGCAGTCTTAAGGCTGACTAATATTTGTTGTCCACAACTCCCATGGTGGCAGCTTGCATCTATCTGATGAGAACTTAAACACGATAACAGAAGCTAAATTACTGCATTGGGCTTTTATTGTGCTCTGCTAAACAAAATGTCCGACAGATGTCTGTGTCCTTCCATCTGCTGTTAGGCCTAATTCAAACAGCCGTTTGCTTTAAAAGCCCAGTCAACAGAAATATACAAAGCCCATCTCTGCTGTCCCAGCGGGTAAAGAGAGATAATTGTTTTTTTTAGTGGCCACACTTGTGCTGGTGAGGTAAATTTCCTCATGGTAGTCTACCTCTCCAAAGTGAGAGAAGAGCAGACTGAGTAAATCTTTAACTAGATCAGTGATGGTTTTAGTGGCCAGTCTAACGCTCTACCTGATGGTGGTGCTCACACTACACTTCTGATTAAACAGAGTGTTAATATTTTGTTATTTCTTTAGGCTCCACTTTTGACTATTCTTGTGTAAGACTGCCCTTGTGTAACTTATTTCCGTTATGTTATGTGTCCATCATGGACACACCTAGACTAAACAAGAACTAGGCCTTGGACACACACACACACACCAAAAATTATTCACACACCAGATATAATTTTTTATATTTTTTTACTAGTGGGTGCAGGACACTATTATAGTTCATTTATGTAAGCGAGGATAGCAAAATAAAGTAAACTGTGACATAAAATTATACCCAAAAATTCTTCATACAGTGAACTACCAGTAAAATGTATACACATTTTGGACCAAAAATTATTCAGACACTTTGTCCTGACCATGTTTTGCTAACGTGTTTTTTTTCTTTAATTGCTAATGTGACCTTTTTACACCACAGACACAAACAATGAAGCATTGCTTAGTAATTGGCTGACCTAAATTGGTATTATCTACTTAAATTAAAAAAACTGACGGCTATTCAAACTAATTCATTTGTGAAACAATCTAACAGAAGGATGGCCAAAACTATTTTATAACTCTAACTTTGATAAGTTCTTGTCATATTTTATAACCAATTTCTAAACTAGCGAATAAACTGTGATAATGTGAGAAATGTTGAAGGTGTCTGAATACATTTTGGTTTGACTGTATATATAATGTATATGTACTGTATGTATGTGTGTACAGCAGCAATTTTCAGGGTTCAAGGGCTTCAAGGCATTAATAAAAACGAGTGAGTGAGGAGAGGCAGGTTTGTGTGTAACTCGCTTTCGGAGAGAATAGAGAGCGAGAACGCGCAGCTGGTATCCTATATCTATTCTGCAGAAGAGTTTCAGATATTTCAGTGTCGATATGTATCGAAAACAAATCATTATTTTTGACAACACTAGATTGCACTTAGTTTTCACTAGGGTGGTCTGGTTCCATTTAGCCAAAAACCTTGAATTAGTATGCAAAAGTTTGTCTTGAGCCAAGGATTCCAACGATAAAAGACACTTGAGCCTGCAACAAACAGGGGTGCGTTTCCGTACAACGATGTAACTCGCTGTTTCACTACCATGATGCATCGTTAGAGAAATCAACTAGATAGTCACGACTGTTTCCCGAAACCCACTGTCGCAAAGTATCGTTCAACCATGATGGTTTCGCACGTGGTGGAATAATAACTACTTTTAATGAAACTGTTTGAGATCCAGTTAACGCTAGATTTGTTAATATAAATTACAGACATGTCATCTGAGGACTATTTCTAATTGTTCTCAGTTGTTTTGCTTTATTACCAGACTCAATATTTGGCTCGTTCTTACATAGCAGAGCACGTTCGCACATGCGCACTCTTCAACCACGTTACTTTAAATCTTTTGACAAACTAAAAGACGTAAATTACATTTGTATGTATTCTAAATAAAAGGCACTGGTTCTACTGAATGTCAGCTTGCTTATTTTGCTCAAGATAAGGATTTATTACCTCCAAATGTGCTGCAATATAGAAACGATGTCTCTAACCACAGGTCGAGATCTGTCGTTCAAACCACACAACTTTGTGATGCTGTTTGCGAATGTTCGCTGGAACGATGGTTTCGGGAAACACAGACTCGTTGAACTATGCTGATAACGACGGAACTTGCGACCATAGTTGGCTAACGATGCTTTCAGGAAACGCACCCCAGGTTAGGAGTTATGAGCCATTACATACTGATCTCTGTAGTGCCACCATCAGGCCGATTGGTGCGATCTTTGGTGGCATAGACTGGGTGGGCACTGTACTATCAGGGACGTCGTTAGGCCTATTTTAGGGGGGCTGAAGCTACCCCAAAATGTTCCTAAGCCCCCCTAAATGATAATAAGAACAACAATAACATTTTGATTTATCAAATGTGATATTTAATTTATGATCGATAAATCATAAATGACAAGGAGGCAGCCTCTCGCAATGCAAAGTCAATGGAGACGGTCAATGCCCCCCCCCCCCCCCCCCCCCCCCCCGTCTTCCAATCCTAGTGACGTCCGTGTGTACTATCATCCCTCAAGTTTCAAGTCGGTTTGGTCTGCCTGATCACTTTTAGAGAATTCAGATCCTTGAAAATTTGAACAATTACAATAGGGTTTCAGCGCTTTTCAATCTTGAAAAAATAAAATGTCTATATGTACAAATACATAATGTAGCAACTGTACAGTACAATGGGGAAAACACCAAGGCTCTTCTGTACGCCAAACAGCACTTCAGAGCAAATGGCATTTAATGTCATTTGGCAAACTAATGTAAAAGTCTTTTCTGCCTTTTACGGTCTCCATTTAAAGTTTCCATTTGCTGTCCATTTACTGTAAATGCTGTCTTGGGAGGAACAATTATTATATTAAAGAGTAATTATTATCTAGCTTAAGAGTAGTTATATTGGTGCTGTGTCTTCACAAAATCAGTGTTCCTTTTTTATGCTCTTCTTTACAGACATTTGTTGCGGGTATTTTATTGTATCCAGAGAAGCAGCATGAGAACACAACACATGCACAACTAAAAGTGGGTTAGTCTTGCACATTTAGTTCAGTGATCCCTGTACAGTCAACTTACAGCCGCCTACTGTTACACTCATTTAAAAAAGAAAACAGGGCTAAATCAAATGGTGACGTGCGGAACTGCTTTATTGCATCTTGCAGGCCTGAGGAGGAGAAATTCAGGGGTGATATTTCATTATCCTGTTACCCTTGGCACCCCGACGTTGTGCTCTTTCTTTAGCAATGAACACCACCACATCTGTAACTGATATGTTTGGTGCTTTTACAGAAGAATGCACGCTTTTTAATATGTCTCGCCTGTGAAACCAAAGAAACCCACGTTCACTTGACATATAAAAGAAACTGCTCTAAAGTGAGGTGTGTAAATGAAGAATTGTGTGGACGCATGCAGAATGATGATTCTTTCAGAATTGATTTAAATTAAACTTAAATTAGAACTGTTCATTGTGATTCAAAATGAAATCAGATTTTTGCTTTAAGATTGCAGCTGAAACCTTGAAGAAAAACCCTTTAGTGCACCCACTTGTGGCAAACTGAGGCCCACATTACATTTGTGATGTAGAAAGCATTTTATTATTAAATAAATGTATAAACAATGTTCAACATGGATAATTTTTCCTCATTCAGCACGCTCATTTTTTAAGAGCAAACAGGTTTGATTTTCTCATAGGCACTTTCCACAGCCTAGACCCCTGGTGACCTGTTTATTTAGGTGTGTGCTGATTAGAAATTCTCATGCTGAGCTCCTTTCAGCACAGTGTGTATGGAACATAACAACTCGACAATGCTCTAAAGCACTTCTCTCTCTCTTTCTATCTCCTCCATCAACGAATGCTGTAGTTAGAAAATAATGTTTACTGCATCGAGCACAGAGACTTTAGTTGCTAATACAGTAACTTGTTGTATGAACCTAACACATTGTATGTGGCATTATTATACAACCCTAAAAACCAACCACCATCATAATACAACAGAATATAAATTAATATGTGGTGTTCAAAATTACTCTGTCAGCTCCCTCCCTCATTTATTAAGTTGACATTTTACAGCATTTTTCAGAAATATTTTGACATTAAAGTGCATATTATTTTTGCAATTTAATATGTTGACCCAGTGATAGTGAGTGATAGTCAAGAAAAAAAAAACACTGGGGGTGTAAACACTGACAATTTATTTCAACATGGAGCAGGATAGACAGCAAGGAATAGGAAGAGCTTGTGGACAAGCGATCCGTCAGAGAGGTGGGTATGGGCACCAACAGAGAGGTCAGAGAGGTGGACATGGGCACCAACAGAGACGTCAGAGAGGTGGACATGGGCACCAACAGAGGAGAGGTCAGAGAGATGGGCATGGGCACCAACAGAGACGTCAGAGAGGTGGGCATGGGCACCAACAGAGGAGAGGTCAGAGAGGTGGGCATGGGCACCAACAGAGACGTCAGAGAGGTGGGCATGGGCACCAACAGAGAGATCAGAGAGGTGGGCATGGACACCAACAGAGCCCATCAAAGGGTTGGTCATCAGAGAGAGGGAGCCAGAACTGTTGTCTAATGAAGTCCGGGTCATCATTGTTGATCACGTGGTGTATCAACCGAGCTCTTACTTTGGCAGAGGCTGCCAGATTAGTTGATCTGAATCTAAAAAGATCAACTGTCAATTCCATCATCCGAACTTTTCGCCAAGAAAACAGGTAAGTGTGAAGGATATATACTATGATTTACCATTAAATTTACAGTAAATTGTAATGCATGTAAATGCATCAAACATGTTATAGTATTCTTACAGTACGATCTATAGACAGTATACTCCGTTCTATGCTTAGAATTGACAGAAAACCCCATAGAAGTGGCCGTGTGCTGACCAGCAGGAGTGGGCAGTGGTGGAAATGTTGAGAGCCAGGAATGATATACGGCTATCGGAAATAAAGCAGGCAGTTGAGGAGAACGAAGACACCTTTGCCAATAAGGCATCCATCAGCCTATAACAGTAGGCCGCCTTTTGAAGAGGCACCATGTATCAATGAAACACATTTACCTGGTTCCTTTTGAGAGAAACAGTGACTGGGTGAAAAAACTGAGGGCTGAGTTTGTTCAGGTACAGCACTATATATTGTATTACTGTTACTATTTGATGCATCACCTACTTCTTATGAATATTGGAACTACACTGTAAAAATAACTTACCGAATTTTATATTTTAGAGGGTGATGGTGCTTGATGCTGATGTGAACCATCACAAGTACATTTTTGTGGATGAAGCGAGCTTTAACCTGGCCAAAACTTGTCGCCGTGGGCGGAAAATCATCGGCCAAAGGGCCACTGTCCAAGTGCCTGGACAACGTGGAGGAAACATCTCAATGTGCGCAGCTATCTCTGAAGATCTCTGAAGTAGGACATAGGCCATTACTTGGCTTCTATAACGCTACACATCTCATAGAGTTTCTCAATGAAATTGAGCCGGCCTGTCAAGGTAAAGGGGTCACCTACAGTATGTAATTGTGTGGGATAATGTCAGGTTCCACCATGCAGAGGTTGTTCAAGCAATGGTTTCAGGCCCATCCCCGATTCATGACCTCCATACTCTCCCTCTCCCCGTTTACTCAACCCTATTGAGGATTTTTGATTTATCATTGATCGCCAACCCCTTGAGCGCACCACCCTCCTTTAGGCCATGGATGAGGCATGTGATGACATCAATGTAGATCAAGGTCAAGCTTGGATTCGCCATGCCGAAAGGTTTTTTACAAAGTGCATGAACAATGATGCCATTCATTGTGATGTGGACGAGAATCTATGGCCAAATGCTCAAGACAGGCTTGATCCAAATTAATGTAATGTGTGCACTAAATGTTATGGTGTGTTTTCATTTAGTTAATTGGTTTTATATAACTGTGTAAAATTCATTATAGAACGTATACCTATGTTACAATTATATCTGAAAAATTGTAATTTGCCCAAATGTTTGTAGAGGATGTCTTTATTGATCCTTAACTTGATAACGCATAGAATAGATACTAAGGAAATTATAGATTCTGTAAATGTTGGGTAATGTAACTGTATTGCCTAATGTGAAAACGAATGTGTAATCTGTCTTTAACAATACTGTAGAATATTAATTTCAGCACTTCTAAGGGTGATTTGAATCATGTATCTTGCATTGTTTGCTATTAAATGAACTGATTGTTTTAAGTACTAAACTGAAAGAAGATTGTACTGTTGTGTTTCAGTGATTAAACCAAATGTTCTCATTATATTTTACAATAATATTGACTTTAAAACAATATGTGGACTGAAAATATGTGCAACTGAACAAAAGCATTACATCAGGTTTTGAAAGAAAGTCTAGCTGTGTTATAATTGTGATCAGTTTGGATTTTTGTACTAAACGTTTTGAAAAAGTACACCTTACTTGTGAAAATAGTACCAAACCGCATTCAAAATAAAAAAGGGTGGATGGACAGACGGATAGACAGATAGACGGACAGATAGATATAGATTCCCTGAACTTTTTTCATGTTTCCATGACTGTGAGAACCTTCTGATAAACACAACAATTTCACTGTACCACTCATTAAATAAGAGAGAGCTTTAAAGGGGTTCCAGGTGGTCAGATCAGTGTTATTTCAAAGGGCCATTTAGAAGGCTTAGTCATCAAGCATTTGTTTTTGATAGCAGAAGTAGCATGATCAGTGAAGAGCGTTTTAATGTGCAGAGCTTAATAAGGGGGGCGTAACAGGAGCTCTTTCATGTCTGATGTTTTATGGCCTGTGGCTGTGCTAATGATGCCTCTTCCTCTGACGCTTTTCGTTGCTCTCTTTTATAGGTGTCAGGAGGTATTTACCCCAAATCTGCTGTTGGCTACTCAAGACATACCCTGTGGGTAGTGGAACCCATTTGTTGTCACATAAGCAACAATAGTGGAGCGAAAAATGGAGAACAAAACCTCAGGAATGAGTGAGCGCTTCCACGTGAACTGCAGTATGTCTGGAAGACACGGCTTCATCTTCACCTTCATTCCCGTTGTCTATGGATGCAATTTTGTCATAGGGTTCATTGGTAATAGCATGGTGGTGGCTGTCATCTACCGCTACATGAAGCTAAAAACAGTAGCAAACGTATTTGTGCTCAATCTAGCAATATCAGACCTTACCTTCCTTATTACGCTGCCATTGTGGGCCACTTTCACAGCCATGGGTTACCACTGGCCGTTCGGCACCTTTCTATGCAAGGCAAGCGCAGGACTGGTCATCTTCAACCTCTACACTAGCATATTCTTCCTCACCGCTCTTAGCATTGACCGGTATCTTGCTATCGTACATCCGGTGCGCTCCAGACGCCAGCGCACACTTCTCTATGCTAACCTCACGTGTGTACTCATATGGCTGTTTGCCTTGCTCCTCAGTGCACCTACAGTGCTAAGCAGGAGTGTGTATGACATTGGGAACTCGACTTTGTGCGCTGTGTGGCACCACAGTGAGCAGATACACTTCCTAGTTACCCTAAGTGTGTTAAAAAGCGTTCTAGGTTTTCTTGTGCCGTTCCTTGTCATAATCACCTGCTATTGCCTTATTGGTCACGCACTGCTGGATTCAAGGGGTGTGTTGAGGAAAAGCGTTCGCTCTCGGGAGGATGAAACATTACGGATGATAGCCGCTACTGTGCTAGCTTTCTTTGTTTGCTGGGCTCCTCACCAAGCTTTCCACTTCATGGAGCTGCTGGCCATGCTTGGCGTTGTGGAAAACTGCCAAACATTGGATGTTATTGACACAGTCATGCCATTTACCATCTGCATCTCCTATTTAAACAGTTGTGTAAACCCCATTCTTTATAGCTTTGTTGGACAGAACTTTCGCAAGAACCTACTGAGGTTGCTAGGCTGTGGGTCTGGACAAACTAGCAGTCACTTTAGCATTAGCTCAAAGATGAATGTCCATTCCAAATGTACCTCTGGACTGCTCAATCCAACAAGCACCAAGAATGATTCAACACCCAGTGTTAAGACAGCTTAAATGGAAAAGGCATAGCTGAAATGTTGTATTTATCTGTGTTTTGGGGATTTTAAGGTACTATCAGAGCACAATGCTAGTTAGTTACGTTACTGTATCAGTAACAGTTCTCAGAACTTAGAATGATAGAGCTCAAATGTCTGTGCCTTTAACAAAGATGTGTTACCCTGCAGGTAGTCCCTTGTGACAAAAATGAAGTACACATTAGCATACTAGAATACATATTACAGAAAAAGTATATTTTAGAAGAATATACTTCAGTGCAAACTGAATTTCATGTTTTCGTACAGCTAATTGCATGTTATTAAGTAAAATTAAAATTCTAATGTAAAAATATGGTTAAAGTGTGCTTTTGAATGTACTGTAAGTGTATTTATGATAAACTTAAATATACTTTAATGTCATTTCTATTGAAACGTGAGAGGAGGGCGCAAGGCCGGTCTCGTATCTCTCACACAGAAGCGGAAGCATAAAAGGAGGAGCAACGACAGTGGAGATCGAGAGAGGAACAGGCCTGGATTTATGTTGTGTTTTGTTATATGTGACAGCAGTCGTTCATGAGGGGCTACTGTCTTTATTTTCATTTAATTTTTTTCATTATTTTATTAATAAAGTCTTTAAATGTTCGCCGGTTCCCGCCTCCTTCTTCCCATAAAAAACGAACTGTGTTAGAAAAAGAATATACTATTAAGATTTGAAGTAGACCTCGTATGCACATTCAATACACTTTTCCACAAGGGGCTAGTTATAAACATGTTGAATTTAACTTACTCAGCAAGATTATCTTCAAATTGTTCTGTCATGACTGCAGTTGATCTCACTACTCGTTTATTCTAATACCCACATAGCGCCCCTTGTGTCAGCACTGAGAATGCATCAATTAATCATAGAATAATTCAATTAAATTGGAATTTGAGTTCATACACTGAACAATTATGATATAATATTATGATAATTAATTGATGCATTCTCAGTGCTATAATTAATTGATGCATTCTCAGTGCTGTATATATATATATATATATATATATATATATATATATATATATATATATATATATATATATATATATATATATATATATATATATATATATATACAGTCGTGCTCAGAATTAATGGTACCCCTGGTAAATATGATAAAAAATGGCTGTAAAAAATAAATCTGCATCATTTATCCTTTTGATCTTTCATTCAAAATATTGGCAAAAATCTAAACTTTCATTGAAGTAAAAGAATAGAAAGTGGGGGGGAAATCACATTATGAAATAAATGTTTATCTCCAAAACACGTTGGCCACAATTATTGGTACCCTTTTATTAAATACTTTTTGCAATCTCCTTTTGCCAAGATAACAGCTCTGAATTTTATCCTATAATGCCTGATGAGTTCGGAGAACACAGACAAGAGATCAGAGACCATTCTTACAGAATCTCTCCAGATCCTTCAGATTCCCAGATCCATGTTGGTGCTTCTTCTCTTCAGTTCACTCCACTCATCCGGTCTGGGACGGTCATGGCAGAAGCTTCATTTTGTGCTACTTGACACATTTTTGTGTTGATTTTGATGTTTGTTTTGGATCGTTGTCCTGATGGAAGATCCAACCACGGCCCATTATAAGATTTCTAGCAGAGGCTGTCAGGTTTAGATTTTTTATCTGTTGGTATTTGATAGAATCCACGATGCCATGCATGTATCTGAACAAGAAGTCCAGGACCTCCAGCAGAAAAATATGACCACAACATTAAAGATGGTGTATTAAATTCTACACATGGGGTACTTTTTATCCTTGTGTGCACCAAACCCATCTTGCATGTTTGCTGCCAAAAAGCTATTTGTTAGTTTCATCTGACCACAGAACCCTGTGCTGTTTGAAGGTCCAGTCGTGTCTGACAACTGAATTTGCTGGGGTTTTTTTTTGGATGAGCAAGGAGGATTTTTCTTGAAAACCTCCCAAACAACATGTGGTGATGTAGGGGTTGTTCAATTTTTTTTTAATAGGCTTTCTGAACCCAAGACTCAACTAATCTCTGCAATTCTCCATCTGTGATCTTTGGAGAGTCTTTGGCCACTCAAACTTTCATCCTCACCATGCATTAAGACAATATAGACACACGTCCACTTCCTGGCAGATTTGTAACATCTTTAGTTGATTGGAAGTGCTTAATTATTGCCCTGATGGTCAAAATGTGGAGTTTCAATGCTTTAGCTATTTTCTTACAGCCACTTTCTATTTTGTGATGCTCAACAATCTTTTGATGCACATCAGAACTATATTCTTTGGTTTTACTCATTGTAATGGATGATTAAGGCAATTTGGCCTTTGTGTTTCCTCATATTTAAACTCCTGTAAAACAAGAAGTCATGGCTGGACAATTTCATGTTCCTAGTCACCCTGGTGTGCAAAAAAAAGGTAAATATGAATGGGAATATACTTCAGAGATATTTTACTCGTAAACAATTCTAGGGGTACCAATAATTGTGGCCAACTTGTTTTGGAGAAAAACATTTATTTCATAATGTGATTTCCCCTCCACTTTCAATTCTTTTACTTCAATGAAAGGTTCGATTTTTGCCAATTTTTTTAATGAAATATCAAAAGGATAAACGATGCAGAATTATTTTTTACAGCCATTTTTCATCATATTTACCAGGGGTACCATTAATTCTGAGCACGACTGTATATAGTCATAATCTCCTCAATCTCTTTAAAGGGTTAGTTCAACCCCCAAAAAATAACTTCGGTCATCATTTACTCACCCTCATGTCATTCATGTTATGTCACTTGTAAAAACACACATTAAGATATATTCAATGAAATCTGAGAGATTTCTGTCCCTCCATTGACAGCTACACAACTACCAATTTTACAAGTTCATAAAGAGATTGTAAAAGTAATCCATATGAATTGAGTGGTTTAGTCCAAATTTTCCGAAGAGACTGGATTGCTTTATATGATGAACAGATTAAATTCCGGCTCTTATTCACTCTTTTTATATAAAACAATGTATATACATAATTATCTTGGTTTCCCTTCTTTCTTTGCTTTAATGTCTTGTAAGATGTAAGAAATATTTAACATATGACTTATGAACATATGAACAGTCATGTGAGATATTGAAAAATATATTTGAGGTCCCACTTTATATGAATTGTCTTCAAATACAACCATTTAAATTCATTATTTGACAATGCACTCATTGTGTATGTACATGTTTTCACATTGTAGCCTAAAAATACCTGCATGTACAGCTGTAATTCATTTATACCACCAAATTAATAAACTGTAATTTACAAGTGATTCAAACCACCAAACCTGTATCTAACCTTACCTGTATCCCACCTCAATAGCAGCAAAAGTGTCTTGCATTACAATATGACCACAATATTGTACAGATTGAGATATTTGAGCTAGCTGTGTATTACACGATTTTGAGAATAAGGTCTCTAGTGCTCAACTAAACACTATCACTTGAGAAACATAGTAAAGTTAACATGACATATTACGCATAATCATCATCATATCATTTATCTCTAATATGATTGGTTCTACATATGTCCAAATTCATTATCTGTTACGGATAAAGCAATTTTAGTCCAATACCCAGATCATATGATTATTAGTTTGTTGATTACTCAATGTCATGTGGCTATCATATTTAGATAGCTGTCTAGCTTGACTAAAATTGTTGGTATATATATATATTTTTTTTTTCCTCAAATGTTAAACGTTAACCCTGCAAGAAAAAGAAATGTTAGATATGGGAAATGAAAAAATCTCTCACACAAATGACTAGGATTTGGGCTATTTACTAATATTGATAAAGCACATATTATGCCTTATTCTGTATGACAAACATTCTACATCCCTTAATCCAACCAATACCTAAACTTAACAACTATTAACTATAGATAAGCAGTAACTATGAGTTTATTGATGCAAAAGTCATAGTTAATAGTGATAATCGTAGTTAATATAAAGTGTGACCATGCAAAAAAACGTACTATAAAGGGACCATATTTCTTTACTGCAACTTTAATGTTTCTACACTTTTTTTGTGGATAAGAAAATTAGTAGATAACTGTTGTAAGGTATTTACTAATACGAAAACCATACACACTGAACATTTTGCACACAAAACTTGTTGTACATAAAATGTATCCCCCCCCCCCCATTTATTTATACGCACATTCCATCGACAATGTTGTACTCATCTTCACATTCAGACAGCAGTACATTTGTGTTTGTGAACAGTTAAAGAAAATAAATACTATTTTTTAAAACGATGGTCTCCTGTTAAGGTTTTCTTCTAGTGAACATTTAGGCGACAGCCTTTTAACAGGTTAATGATTGAAAGAGGTGCATTTGAAGCTGTTGTCACCTCAAATCACATATAGCTAAAAATATCTTGAACAGCATGTGCAACAGGTGACTAATAATTGATACATATGAAGGCATTCTGGAGGTCAGTATTGGGCGGTCCTTGATGGCCTGACATTATAAAAAGAGATCTGTGTGCGGAGCAAAAAACACGCAGGCAAAATGAAGATCCTTTTGCTCTTGGGATTGGTGGCTGTCGCTCTCTGTGAGCCAATCAGATTTGTGGGGTAAATTCTTAAACATTTTTCTCTGTTGAACCAAAAAAGATTACACTATGTGGAGCAAATATCCAAGATGGTAAAGAATATATCTCTCCACACTTTTCTAGTGATAAAGTCATCCGCCTGACACCTGCAAATGATGAACAAGTGACAATCATCAAGGAGCTGGGACAAAAAGTCAAGGTAAAATGTAAACTCTTATTTATTATAGAAAAAATATTGTTTCTTTTATTTAATTTATTCACATTTTGCAAAGAAGCCCTAAACAGCAAGATAAAAAAAAAATCTCATTAAAAATTGTACCTTTTTGTCCGTACAATTGTTTTCATGTGGGACCAACCTTGGCCACCAGGTGGCACTATCAGCAAACATAAAATCTAATGCTTAAAAGCTTGATTTCTGTTACTTTATCTGTCGATTTCTTGTTGAATAATATAATTACAAGAACTGTAACACAAAATTGTATATAATGTTACCGCGTCTTCCAATACAGTAAATCTCTCAATGAAATTTATTTACCTCAAGATACAAGTATAATGGCATCAATATATCCATTGATGAAGGTCGCTAAACAATTAGAAATAACTCCACTTGTCAAACATTAAATAGAAAAAACATACAGAGAGAGAGAAAAAGAAAATTACAGGGATTATTTTGGTAACGCTTTATTTCGAAATTCCACTTTAAACATTAACCATAAGCAACTTTGGGTTACACTTTATTTTAAGGTGTCATTGTTATAGTGTAATTCTATATTTAAGTACTGAGTAATACTAAGCAACTACATGTACTTACTATAGGGTTAGGGTTAGGGTAGGATTAGGATTAGGTTGAGAGTTAGTTGCATGTAATTATGCATAATTTACTGTTATTACTATGGCAAGTACATGTAATATATGCAACAAGGACACTGTAAAATAAAGTGTTACCCAACTCTACAACTACAAGTCAACTAACTGTCATTAGAGTATTAGTAGACTGTCAACTTAATATCTTCTATCACTTTATTTTGATGGTCCCGTAACAGACATTCAAGTGACTATAAGTAACTTAGCGACTACATGTTAACGTATTCTACTAACACAAACCCTAACCTAATAGTCTACTAATGATAACTCTGACTGGTAGTTTACATGTACAGTAGTTGCAAAGTTACTTGTAGTTAGTAGAATGTCTAAAGTGGACCATTGAATTAAAGCGTAACCAGATTTAAAAAAAATATTTAAAAAACTCAATATAAGCCACAAACATACTTATTAATCTTGCAGCTCATTGCTTCTGGAATTTTGAGATCTACTGACTGTATACACATCTATTGATTGTAAAGTCCTCTATGGCCTTTTTGATACAGACGATAGCTAACCATTTTCACAGTATGGCAGCATGAATTTACTTGTGAAAAAAAAGAGCATGCAGAAGATCCATGCATGTACCAAGTAGGGTGAATTCAGTTTGATTCCACTCTTTCCCAAATCAAAAAGTGTTCCAATCAACCGAAATTCACCCCTATACAATTTATACCAAAATATCTGGCCAATAAATGCCACATTAAACCAAGAAATGTTTGATACAATGCACTTCTTGAAACATTGCTTGAAATCATGAATGATTTTTGTTTTAAACAATGGCTCTAGTCGTTGGATTTCATCAAGGCACACGGTTGCACATCCACATTTTGAGTAAGTGTACATGCTGCACCCTCAGGTGGATTTCTGGAAGCCTGACAGTCCTGACCTCGTGACCATTGGCATGAAGGTTGACATTCATGTTCCTGCAGCCCAGCTTGACATGGTCTTCACCATTTTACAGCAGAGTGACATGGAGGCTAAGTAAGTTTTTGACAAACACGTAAGTTGCCTTAGACTTCGAAATGAACATCAGAGCAAATGACATGGTACTCCAAAAGTAGTATACTTCAAAGAAAGCCAAGGTGAATTTCCCCTCTCAAAATAAGGTCATTTTTGATATTTTTGGGATTCATTAGCTGGTGGTCTTTGCAGGGTCATGTTTGAAAATCTTCAGGAAGCTGTGGAGGATCAGATGGACAACAAGAGGGTGACGAAAGCCCATGACTACACAAAGTACAACAACTGGGCGACGGTATGACTGACAGTGCACTCATATTTCCCTTTAAAAAAATCCATTCCAGGTGTGTAATTGTTTTTTTTTTTACTCACCTTCAGATTAATGACTGGGCAATCTCCATCAGCTCTGCCAATTCTGCCCTGATCAGCAGGCAGGTGATCGGGAACACTTATGAGGGACGCCCCATGCACCTTCTTACGGTAAAGTCCTAGATCACTTTATAAAACTCTGCTATACCAGTGTAAAAAAGTAGTACACTTAACATACTTTTAAAAATAATACTTATTATGGAAATAATATACTTTCAAATAATACACATAAGTGTGAATTGAAAGTAATGTTTGCATATTAATTGCATGCAAATGTATTATAAATATATAAAATGGAATTGTTCAAATGCCGACCTTTAGAGTGAATTTTTTTACCCACTTAAGTATGATCTTTATATGTACTGTAGTTTCCATAGGTATTTTAATAGTAACTTCTACTGTCTATCAATATGGTTAAAGTGTACTGCCGAATGTAATATAGTAAATTAAAATTATACTTTAATGTCCTCTCTTGTGTCAAATTGTATGGCATGTATTTAAATGTGTTCATTTAAAATAGATGAACTATATCAAACATAATACAATTTAAACTATTATCAAATTCTTTACATGTAATTATGTTGTCAATGTATCAAAAAGTGCACTTTTTAAGATTTAAAGAACACATTCGGTACTATTAAGTGCACTTCATTTTCACAAGGGTATGATTAAGTCAGCACCTAATGTATGACAATTTTGAGATAACCTGCATTGATTACAATATGAAAACATTGTTAAACTCAATACTAATTATGGTTAGTTTTAATAATAAGAACACTTGCCATTTTTCTCTTCCAGATTGGAAAGAAGACAGGCTCTGCTAAGCCAGCTGTCTTCATGGACTGTGGCTTTCACGCCAGAGAATGGATCACTCATGCTTTCTGTCAGTGGTTCGTAAACGAGGTACAGGATAAACCATTTCTTTTTGAATTAATATCTTTCAAGAGATCTGTGAATCTAAACTTAATGTTACTCATGGTTAGGCTGTGTCCACCTATGGAAGTGATCCTGAGATGACCAACCTTCTCGATAGAATGGACTTCTTTGTTCTGCCTGTCTTCAACATTGATGGCTATGAATACACCTGGTCTAAAGTAGGTTCATAACATTTGTGTTACCAAAATTTTGTGCAGCAAATTGATGCTCTGGTATGACAAGACAAAAGTTGCTGAATGTATGTCTCATGAATGAAAAATGATCATGCAACTGATGCAACTCGGGCATCAGGATTTTCTCTGCAATGATTCTGTCGATGTTTAGTGAAACACAGTGGATCGCGTTATTTTTTATTTTAATTTATTTAAATTAAATTGATGTAGGACTACTATATGCATATTTTAGTTTGATAATGTTTTTATTTGTAGGAGATTTTATGGTAGGGCTAAAATACATTTATGGAATAGTTAGTGATAATCCATTTAAGTAGGCTACTTTTTGCATAGATCTGAAAATGAAATTTCCCACTTAAACTGTTATTATTCTTGAATGCTTTGGAGCACATACTTAAGTTTGGCCTCTTTTAAAGACAACGCTTGGCAGATTATTGCTGAAAAAGTAAACGTCATAAAAACGTATCAAGCCAAGGCACTCGAGAATTTAAGTATATATATATATATATATATATATATATATATATATATATATATATATATATATATATATATATATATATATATATATATATAGCCTTTATTTAGTCATGACTTAGGCAATTAAGGTCTGTAAAGGTCAATTTATAGATAGCAGCACACCATTGTTTTTTTTTTTTTGGCTTTTTATATATACTTCAATTCTCGAGTGCCTTGGCTTAATTCGTTTTTATGAGTCGAATTGTCCCTACACCCAAAGAGTATCCCTACACCCAGAGTATCCCTACACCCAAAGAGTATCCCTACACCCAGAGTATCCCTACACCCAGAGAGTATCCCTACACCCAAAGAGTATCCCTACACCCAAATAATATCTATACACCCAGAGTACCCCTACACTCAAAGAGTATCCCTAACACCCAGAGTATCCCTACACCCAAAGAGTATCTCTACACCCAGAGTATCCTACACCCAAAGAGTATCCCTACACCCAAAGAGTATCCCTACACCCAGAGTATCCCTACACCCAGAGAGTATCCCTAGACCCAGTGTATCCCTACACCCAAAGAGTATCCCTACACCCAAAGAGTATCCCTACACCCAAAGAGTATCCCTACACCCAAAGAGTATCCCTACACCCAGAGTATCCCTACACCCAAAGAGTATCCCTACACCCAGAGTATCCCTACACCCAAAGAGTATCCCTACACCCAGAGTATCCCTACAACCCAAAGAGTATCCCTACACCCAGAGTATCCCTAGACCCAAAGAGTATCCCTACACCCAGAGTATCCCTACACCCAAAGAGTGTCCCTACACCCAAAGAGTATCCCTACACCCAGAGTATCCCTACACCCAGAGAGTATCCCTAGACCCAGTGTATCCCTACACCCAAAGAGTACCCCTACACCCAAAGAGTACCCCTACACCGAGTACCCCTACACCCAAAGAGTATCCCTACACCCAGAGTATGCCTACACCCAGAGGGTACAGATTTTACACCCTACGCAGCACTTTTTTTGCACTTTTGTTTTATGAAATTGTGTTTAAAATTTGAGCATGACATCTCAAAAAATTTGCTTTCAATAAGATTTTATTTGGGCGCAGTACCAAAAGTTTGCATTAGATTCAATTATAATTTCCAATGTGGTCATTTTTAACCGCGAGTACAAATGTACTGAGTATTTTTTCAGGACCATTTAACCTTTTCTAATCATGTCCATTAATTGTATTTATTGTGTGTGTGTGTGTGTGTGTGTGAGTGTGTGTGTGTGTGTATGTGTGTGTGTGTGTGTGGTTTGGTTTATGTGATTTATGAGTACACAAATTTGTATAATGACATGTGTATTACACTGGTATTACAACTTATATGTGATTTATGAGGACATGTCAAAGGTCCTCATAATTCAAATAGCTTAAAAAACATAAAAAACAATGTTTCATTAAAAAAAACAAAAATGCAGAATGTCTCCTGTGATGGGTAGGTTTAGGGATAGGGGCAGTGTAAGGGGATAGAATATACAGTTTGTACAGTATAAAAACATTACGCCTATATGAGTCCTCATAATGCTGTTGCACCAACATGTGAAGAGTGAAAACTAATGATCTGAATTTATTCATTTTTTTTAATCTGAAACAGAACAGGATGTGGAGAAAGACTCGATCCAAGAACAGTGGCACCACCTGTATCGGTACTGACCCCAACAGAAACTTTGATGCTGGATGGTGCAGTGAGTACATGCTTCCTATTAAAGCGAGTGTGATTAACTAATAGTATACTAAAAAATAAAGTCCACATGAGTCCACATGACATTGCTAAACAAGCCTAACGGGCAAGGCTTCCTTGGTCTACCATACTCACCTCAAAGAACATGCAGCTTGACCACCAGCTAAAGGTTTGTTGGTGAAAAATAATGCTATGCCAGCCAGACCTGTATCAAACCACACTGGTCTAAGATGGCTTGGGACAAGAGAGAAATAGTCCTAAACAGAAGAGCAGACAAAAACCTGACAAATATCTTGAAATAAAACATCTGAACAATGTCTTGACGCGTGGTAACCGTAGTATAAGCAGAATAATTTACTTGATTAAATTATCAGAAACCACCTCGGGTGATCATCATTTTTCTAATAATTCCACGGCCGTTGTCAATTATTCCTTACACAAAGTCTGCCGTTAACGTTCCAGCCACTGGAGCTTCCAGCAACCCTTGCAGCGACACCTACTGTGGAAGCAGGCCAGAGTCTGAGATTGAGTCCAAGAATTTGGCCAACTTTATCCGCACCAACAAGTCTATCATCAAGGCCTACATGACTGTCCACTCATATTCCCAGCTGCTCCTCTTCCCCTATTCCTACAAATATGGCCTGGCTGCTGACCACTCAGAGCTGGTACCTGTTCACATACACATACACACATGCGTTAAACACACTACAAAAATGTCCATTATAATTTCATATAATGTGAGAATTTATTTACTGACCTGAGCCTTAACTGAACCTTTTCTTTCTTGGTAGCTGAGTGTGTCTCAGGGAGCTATTGCAGCTTTGCGCACCCTGTACGGAACCAAATACACTAGCGGCCCTGGTGCTACGACCATCTGTGAGTATAAAGAGTCCAAGATAAAAGCTCTGATCCAAAGCCTATGAAGTGAGCTGCCTGCTTCCATCTAGACATCTATCTACCACAAATGATATGAATGTACATTGGTCTAGGCATCTTCTAACTTGAAAGGAACCTCACAACTCACAGTTGATTCCAAAAGATGTTAGCTTGTTGCTAAGCTAACAATGCTGAGCAATGATTTTCCTATTGACTTTTGGAGAAAATATTCTATGTGACCAACTATTATTTCCCTTTGATTTTAGGGATAACTTATGGGTAGGGTTAGGTTTAGGGTATAGGGATAGGGTTAGGACGATCAACAAAATATGTTGATCCACAAACATGTCAGTCCTGGCAAAATCACAGTGACCTGCTAACGTGTTAGCGTTTTTGGCCTATAAAATGTCATCCCTCTATAACAAGCTATAAGCATAATAAAAACAAAGCACATAAATATGAGAGAAATAATTTTTAATGAAGCTATAAACTATATTGTAACTATACCTAGCTCACTAGGTTTTGTAACAGGGAATTTCAGTGTTTTCAAAGAGATTGTAGTCATACTAGTACATTATTAATCTTTTAACCTCTAAAATAACTTTAAAACAGTGGTTCTTAAACTGTTCATACAAAGTCTAATTTCAGATTAATTCAAACCATCCAGCTATATGTAGCACTAGTGCTCTATTTGCACCTTTACTCCTGAGTATGAACATAAGCTATGAGTAATATTAATTTCCTGATACTAAAATTAAACAAGCTTTATTATTTAATTAATATTTTATATTATAATATATTTTTTATGGTGTAGCCTACAATCTGCAAGTGATATGTACATGTACAGTTTGACCAAGAAAACATTTTGCTGGTAGTGAGCAGATTTTTGAGTTTCACTTTATTTGGATGGTCCCTTTAAAACATTCTGTTGACTATAAGTAATGTTGCACTTGAATGTCAACTAACTCTCATTAGAGTGTTAGTAGAGTATTAGTAGACTGGAAGGGTTAGGGTTAGAATAAGTCGACATGTAGTTGCAAAGTTACTTATTGTCAGTTGAATGTCTGTTGGAGGACCATCACAATAAAGAGTAAGCAGATATTAAGCAGACAGTACACTAATACTCTAATGAGAGTTAGTTGACATGTAGTTGCAAAGTTATTTATAGTCAACAGAATGTTAAAGGGACCATCAAAATAAAGTGTTACAGGTTTTTGCTGACGTGTGCTTGCCTAAACATGAGCTTTGTCATTGCAGACCCAGCTGCTGGTGGCTCTGATGACTGGGCTTATGACCTCGGTGTGAAGTATTCATACACCTTTGAGCTGCGCGACGAAGGACGTTACGGGTTCCTGCTGCCCGAGTCCCAGATCAAGCCCACTTGTGAGGAGACCATGCTGGCTGTCAAATACATCGCTAGCTATGTGCTCAACAACCTGTACTGAGAAGGAACTGTCCTATAGAAAGCCTTGTGAATACATCAGGGTTTGTTTCTTATAAAATGGAACGTGACTGCATTCTGTGATATCAAATCATTGCAAATCTCAAAATACCATGATCAGTAAAGTAATAAAACACAAAAGTCTGTTTGTTGAATAATATATAATACAAAGTATAATATGATGGGTACATTCATTAGAAGCAATTAACAGCTATTAATACCATCCAAAATATATGGCGCCTGTGTTATAATTTGAAACCTAACATACTTCTTTTTTTCCCTAAATATTTTGCTTGAAATGTGTGTTTGTGCCATTGATCTATAATATATACAAATAACTGGGTTGTGCTAAATTCATCTCTCTAAATTCAATAAATTACACTTGGTTTGATATTATTATATAATGCAAATACATTTAAACATCTTGAGAGTGCAAGTATATCTGGGGCTGTTTATACAGTATACTGTCATCTTGCTTCACTCAACAATTCAATGCCAAACTTTTCTGTAATTATATGCCAGGTATTATATATGGTGACTGATAATCTATTACACAGCATAAAATGAAAATGAAAAGTTGGATGTAAACACATCAAATTTTGTACTCTTAGAGTGAATACTGAGGGGAGAACAGTCCGAGACAGATTCAGGACACAAGTCTCACCACTTGATGTCTCTCTTTCACAACAATAATTTTAAGGGACAATTTTAACACACGGGCTGCATCCAAAACAGCATACAGGTGTTGCTGTTATTTATAGTAATATGTTCAGAATTACTGTAATGTAGTTTTAAATATGATTTTTTTTTAAGTGTTGGTGCTTAATGTAACACTATCTAGTGTAAATGATAAATCACGTTTGAGATTTGTGCAGGCTACTGTATACAGGCCACCAGGGAACCATACAGACGTTATCAAAGAATTTGCTGATTTTCTATCAGAGTTAGCACTGGCTGCAGATAAAGTACTAATTGTTTACTGCAGTCCGCCGTATCCAAGCCGTATCCGGATCTCATGATGGACCTGCGCCTGGACACGACGGCAATGCAGTCCTGAAGTGTCAACTAGTCTCTCCCCCGAAAGGCCCCCTTCCCTTTACCTTATTACAGATAAAATGTTGTTGGGATAATTACGTTTCACGTGGCTATGCGGAAGCGATAAAAAATTCTGTATTATACATTTTTCAAGGCTTGTACCTTGGAACCTATTTCATGTTTTGCGTTCTCAAGCCAGCAGCCGGATCGTATTAAGGGTTTTCTGTCAGAACGGTGTTGTGTAAGCGGCCCTTTCAGTTAATAACTAATGATCAGTTAATAACTAATGATCTTTGCAATGGAAGTGAATCAATCAAAATTAACTTTAGCTGGAAAATACCTTTATTCTAGAGCTGCTGTAAATCCAAAACAATCTCTGTTACTTTAATTTCCTATTATCACTGTAAAGCTGCTTTGAAACAATCCATGTTGTTAAAAGCGCTATATAATTAAGGTGACTTGACTATATGAGAGGTGAAAAACAGTATGAATTCACAGAACTCATAAAAGAGTAGGCAAAAAGTGCCTGGATGACCTACTTCTTCGAGTGAGACTGAAGTGCACATATGCTGGAAACTTTACTATCGCATGAGGCCACGGGAGAGGATTTGTGAATGGCAGTGAAGCGACGGAACTGACACTGGTAGGTCACATGATGAATGCAAGCCTAGAAAGTCCACATTACATTCACACTACACATTCATAGTAGAACATCATTTTTTATCAGTCATGAAGTTAATACTTAAAAAAAAAAAAAAATAGTGGTTGAGGAGAGATTCCCTGATGTGATTGTAAAGCGCTTTGGGTGTACAGTAGTACATATGAAAGCGCTATATAAATGCCTCATTCATTCATTCAAAATAATACCTACTCAAGAGAGTTTGCAATTTTGGACGCAGCCATGCTTTTGTTCTCTTCAAGATTGAAGACTGTCTGGAAGCAGTTTCCCAATACTTTGAAGGCAACATTTTATTATAACTGGTTTTAGGATCCGTGGCCCTACTTAGGAAATGCGGTTTGGGAAATAGGACATACATTTAATAATGTCAGAAAAAAAAATCCCCTGTAAATCAATTTAAGAAGGCAAGAACTGAGGCAGCTGGCCAGTTCTCATTATCGGGCAGCAACTATTATTGACCAACTGTTTCCTAGATACAGATGCTCTTTCTCCATTGGGTGTAAATATATCAGTTTTAAGGATCTATTTTCAGATTTCAAACTAAAATTCTTTTTTACCTGGGCGCCTTTTGTCATTAGACAAATATAATTTAAATACACAGGTCTTGTAATATATATGACTCTGACGCCATCTAGTGGTCCTATCTGACCATTTCCGGACATATCCATCCAGATCCTGCATTGATTTAAAGGGGTCATAGATCTGTTTCACTATCTAATTGTAGTTATGTAGTACTCAATTTAAACTATTAGTAAATAATATTTTATGCTCACATTTTCTATTCGTATGTCTAATATGTCAAAAATGTAAACGTTTCTTGTCTCGTGACATTCAGTTATGAATTACATGAATCATGAAAGCATATTTTCAATTCAAAACCCGTCTTCTTTGATTTGATTGGCCATCTTGATCATTTTGATGTTGACCAGCCATGTCTCAATAGACCACTCTGTTAGACCACTGAGGCAGAGCAGCCTAAACATTTAATCAAACATTTTTGTAAAGGCTCATACCAATTTATAACATTTTATAATGAAAATTAAGCCTAACAACTGTATGTGAAGGAAAATGTGAATGGATTAGCGAGTGCAATGAAAGAAGAACAAATAAACACTTACATTGAAGATGCATATCATTGAACACAATGATTTTCTCTTTTTCATTAGAGCTAGCACAGAGTTATATTTTTTTCTGAGATTTTGTCTTCAAAGTTGATGAATAAAAACATCATGTCAGTGAGTGCGAGTAGGGGAGAGTAAAATCCTATTCCACTAAACACTGAACAGTTTGTTCCTTACTCCATGAACTCTGGCCGAACATGCCTCGCCACCAATTTTCATGAGCACTTTTTGGAGAACTTCAAATGTATATTTGACCTCCTTGGGGTAAGTGATATTCAGAGCATAAAGAAGCCCCATTAGTACAGCAAAGGCATTTGACACGTCCTTTAAAGGGACACTAAGTAAGAATTACTCCCATCTAGAGGTGAAATTGTATTTTGCATTCAAACGAATTGTGCTCTCCAGCGCCTCACGTTTTCAAATGCGTGTTGCATCTACGGTAGCCGTTATGTTCCAAAAAGCTATGACAGGATGTCTTCTAATAGCACTTCGTTGAGTTTTCCCTCGGGTGAACAGGTTTGTTATTTCAAACAAACTTCAGATTGACACAACGAACAAACGAATGTTACAGTACGAAGTAATGAGTGTCAAAAACATGAACTATTGTAATTATGCCTTGTTTACTCGTTATATTTTTTTGAAGTATGTGCACTGTTAGATATCATCATCAGATGATTCAACAGTAGGGAGAGGAAGAAGTAACGTTAGAGGTAGAGGAAGAGGACAGAGAGGCAGTGGATCAGTGGGATCTAGGGGAGGAGGTGGACGACGAGGAAGAGGAGGAGAGTGAGAGTCAATACAACCACGACAAAGATGCCCGGCAGCTACAAGAGCTATATACAGAATTTATGCGTCTGTATTACTCAATGTGAGGTCACAGTATAAATGATAAATAACAGAAAATATCAGATAACATAAAAATTGAAGTAGAGTTAGCTATGCAGACAATGCAAGAACAACCATATGCTCTATTAAAATATATTTGTATCGAATTTCTAGCTTACAAAAGTAAACTTACAAACTTTTTTTAGTGCCTTCTCTATATTCAATATCTGCTATTCATCAAAGAGCCTTTTTAACTGTAAATGTTCTTCTGTCTATATAATAAAGTAAACAACCAAGCAATTAAAAAAAAAACTTGTAATTAAGACTGTAACATTGATTTACCTGTCGAGGAGAAAGCAGGCAACTTCAGCGTCTCTTTTGAATTCTTTCTCCTGCATTAGCTCTTTCCACGGGGGAAAATCAATCCCGACCTTCACTCGTGTTTTTTGTATCCTCCGGTCACGTTTCCTTTTACGATCATTTTTGGTCTGTTTTGGCAAAGAGGATTTCTTATCCAGTGGCTCGGCATAGGTATGGTCCGCCATTAAAAATAAAAGTGACAAGCGCCTCTCACTGCTCTGCTCCTCTGTTTCTGCTGCTTTCAGTTACGTCACGCTGCGGCTCTGAAAGAAAACGCGTTGTGGAAACGCGTTGGCGTACTTTTTGTCCCTCTCTGCTATTATAGTTTTTCAAGATGGCGGAACTACATGGAAGCCTCCGTGGACTGCCCGTCCCATGTATATAAATATAATAAATTCTTCGTTTAGGAGAATAAATCAGATAGTTGGCAGAAGTATTTGTACCCCATTGGGGACATATTTATGAATACAAATATTGATTTTAGATTATAAATTACCCAAAAAGTTACTTATAGTCCCTTTAAAGTCATCAAGCACAATCTCCTCCTCTAACACCACAGCCACATCAATTATTTCCTTCGGGAGGAGGTTTGCAGTGTTCTCCTCTGTGACCACAGAGTCCAACATTCATCCCCTTCACCACCTCTTCCTCATCAGTTGGCTAATAAGAGAAAAAGGAAATTACTATGAATAGCAAAATTACAAATTGTAGGTTAACAATGCATGAGTTTTAAACAGGCGTGCCTGCATCAGAATAAGGGTATGTGAATAATCTATAGTTCAATTAATGGTAAATGTTCTTTAATGTTTTAATTATTTTAGATCAATTATGCTTTAATAAATTTAGATCTTGGCAACGTCAGTTTAAGATAGCTTGAGATTATTTCAGTTACTCCAAAGAACTGTACAGTCTACCTGTGGTAGAACCCCTCCCCTGAAAAAAAGAAAAGGCATTTGGCAAACCCCAATGTAATGTGACGATAAAATATTTTAAAACACAAAAATAGACTTTTCTTGGTCTGGACGATATAAAGCATTGATACTATGATGTGTATCCGCGAAAGCCAGTAGAAAAAATCCTTAGCATTGAGCCCTGATGTGGCGAACAGGACGGCCGAGGGACGTGAGAGAACGGCGCGAGACCGGTGTGCTTCACAGGTGTTGCTCATTAGCAATCGCACCACCGGCCTCGCGCCGTTCTCTCACGTCCCTCGGCCGTCCTGTTCGCCACACCTGACTTTATTGTATTAAAACAAACATGACATTAACATACCCTCACACATTTTGATGAACTTGGAGGGTTCCTCTTTAAGGAAGTAAGGAGGCCCAAGGAGGAGAACTGCTCTTCTACGTTGGTTTGAGCTCTGCAATGAATAACATTGTTTTAAATAAAAACTAGTAGTCATTAGCCACTTTTCCACTGTCAGGCCATTGCAAGCCAGGGCAAACAGCGTGCCGGGAGGGGGCCAATAGCCTTGGACATCGAGCACCGAGGCCAAAATCAAGTTGTGACAAAATGAGCATGACAAACACAAAAGTTTGGTTTTTACTTGTCATGAATTATGTGGCTGTTGTCCCTTTTTTTGGCCATGTGAGGTCATCAGTGTTCTTTTGTTGTTATTTTATGCCTGCCACATGTTCTCATTATTGATTTATTAGTTTCACCTGAACCTTGTTAAGTTGCCTATTTAAAACCCCTGTTGTCTTGAGTTCTTTGCTCAGTCTTGAGTTGACCCCGGGTTGACTATACCATTCTGGGAGTTATTTTTCCCCAGTGTATTTTTGTTTGTTACCGACCTGTTCATGCCTGTTTTTTGGATTATGAGGTTGCCTCCTGTTTTTGGATTATTCAATGATTTTGACTAAGATAATGGACTCTGACCTTTGCCTGGATAATACTTTTTGTTTTTGCCTTTCCTTGTTGGATTCTTTTGCCCTGCTTTTCAAGTAAAGCCCTTGAACTGAGTTCTTGTCTCTGCCTCTGCATTTTGGGTCTAATACACCACATTGTGGCACTGAGGTAGTGCTTTGCCCTGGTACGCAGGAGACCCAGGTTTGATTCCCAGTCAGACATAACAGCAAGACTGAGCCATGGAAGAAGACTTAGCAGAGACGCAGCAGAGACCTTCTCCCCATCCTCCATCATTGGAACAGATGTATGCAGCGGTGGTCAGTCATGATGCTTCAGTACTTCGCCATGAGCAGCGACTGTAGACTCATGAGAGTGCCTTTAGCCGCCAACTTCTCCATGACATCCACCAGACTCTGACCACCTTAGTTAATCGTCCTTCTCCAGCCCCAGCCCCAGCTCCTTCTGTGCCTCCAGCTCCACCCGCTCCAGCTCAGCCTGCCTGTGAGCCTCGTCTACCTACTCCCGAGAGATTTGATGGAGACCCTAGAGACTGCAGAGGATTCTTGACCCAGTGCTCACTTACCTTCGAGCTCCAGTTCTCTACCTTTCCTACTGATCGTGCTAGGATTGCTTACATCATCACCCTCCTGACAGTAAAGGCCCGAGCTTGGGCTACCGCCATTTGGACCATCCATCCAATTGGAGGAAGGGAGGCAGCCAACAGGTTATTCCAGCTGCGCCAGAGCAACTCCAGTGTGGCTGAGTACGCTGTGCACTTTCGCACCTTGGCGGCAGAGAGTAGGTGGAATACGGAAGCGCTCATTGCCGCTTTCCATCACGGCCTGTCTAATCGCATTAGAGACGAACTGGCGACAAAAGACCCGGCCACAGATCTTGAGTCCCTGATCGACCAGACTATTCGGCTTGTGACGGGAGCGACTCTTACTCCCCCAACTTCTACCTCCTGCCTGCAGATTCCAGTCACAATTTCCTGGGGACATCAACATCACCACACCCTGCAAGCCCTTGTGGACTCTGGTGCTGCTGGTAACTTCATGGATTCCTCCCTAGCAAGTGACCTTCTTCTCCCTGTAACCAACCTGGACCACCCTCTCACTGTTACTGCCCTTGATGGAAAACCCTTGGGAAAAGGTACGGTTGACCGTATTACTACTCCTCTTCTTTTGTCTGTGGGTGAAAAGCATCATGAAGAGGTCCAGTTCAACCTCATTCAGTCTCCAGATTTCCCTGTCGTGCTTGGTTTTCCCTGGTTGTCTCACCATAGTCCCCACATTAATTGGTCTTCAGGGACGGTGGTTGAGTGGGGGCCTACTTGCCAAGCTACCTGTCTTCTCTCCAGAGTCTTGCCCCCTGCTCCTAAGTCTCTTAGCCCTCTCGAGCTGTCCCGAGTCCCTTCCGAGTACTATGACCTAAGTGAGGTTTTCAGTAAGAAGAGAGCCACATCACTGCCTCCTCACAGACCCTACGATTGTGCGATTGAACTCCTTCCGGGTGCTTTTCCCCCACGTGGTAGAATCTTCTCCCTCGCATCCGCTGAGATCATGGCAATGGAAGAGTATATCACAGCTTTCTTAGAAGCTGGTATCATTCGCACATCATCTTCTCCTGCAGGAGCTGTTTTTTTTTTTTGTTGGTAAAAAAGATGGCAGTCTCCGGCCCTGCATCGATTACTGAACAAAGTGACTGTGAGGAACCGTTATCCTTTACCCCTAATGTCCTCAGCTTTTGAGTTGCTTCAGGGGGCAACAATATTCACCAAGTTAGACCTTCGCAATGCCTACCACTTGGTGCGTATCCGAGAGGGGGATGAGTGGAAGACAGCCTTTAACACCCCTACAGGACATTACGAGTACTTGGTTATGCCCTTTGGGTTAACCAATGCTCCAGCTGTCTACCAGGCACTCATTAACGACATCCTGAGGGATATGTTGAACAGGTCCGTCTTTGTTTATTTGGATGATATCCTCATTTTCTCTAAGTCCCTTCATGAGCATGTTCATCATGTCAGACTCGTTCTCCAGCGTCTTCTTGACAACAGCCTGTTCGTTAAACCAGAGAAGTGTGAATTTCACGTTCCCGAGGTGTCCTTTTTGGGATTCATCCTGTCCAAGGGGAATCTTTGCATGGATCCCAAGAAGACTCGAGCTGTACGTGACTGGTCTCAACCCAGCTCTGTCAAGGAGGTCCAGCGCTTTCTTGGGTTCGCTAATTTCTACAGGAAATTCATTAGAGGGTTCAGCTCAGTAGTATCACCACTGACCGACCTAACCAAGAAGCGAAAGGGCCCTTTTGTCTGGCCTCCAGAGGCTGAGCGGGCTTTTCAAGCACTTAAGGTGAGGTTGACTTCAGCTCCAATCCTTACCTTACCTGAGCCTTGTCTCCCTTTTGTTGTTGAAGTAGATGCTTCAGATATGGCAGTGGGTGCGGTCCTCTCCCAGCGTCTTGCTGATGGCAAGCTCCACCCTTGCGCCTTCCTCTCCTCTCGTCTCTCTCCTGCTGAGAGGAATTATGATGTGGGTGATCGGGAGCTTCTAGCAATCAAGATGGCTTTGGAGGAGTGGCGGCATTGGCTTGAGGGGGCCCAGAACCCTTTCCTGGTGTGGACAGATCATAAAAATTTGGAGTATGTGCAGAGAGCCAGGCGTCTCAACCCTTGACAGGCAAGGTGGGCACTGTTCTTCAATCATTATGATTTTGTGCTGTCTTATCATCCTGGCTCTAAAAATCAGAAGCCAGATGATCTGTCCAGACTTTTTCAGAACACTAACCAGGAAATCACACCGGCAACAATCCTTCCAGATTCCAAGATTGTGGCTCCTGTGCGATGGGGAATTGAGACAGTGGTACAACAAGCCCAGAGGAGCGAGCCTGATCCTGGTAATGGTCCTTCGGGACGACTTTTTGTTCCTACCTCTGTGCGCACACCAGTTCTCCAATGGGGACATTCCTCTCCCTTAACTAACCATCCTGGCACAGGCAGGACATTAGAGTTTTTGAAGAGGAGGTTCTGGTGGCCCAGGGTGAATACTGATGTCAAGTCCTTTTTTGCTGCTTGTCCTGTATGTGCCACCTGAACCTTGTTAAGTTGCCTATTTAAAACCCCTGTTGTCTTGAGTTCTTTGTTCAGTCTTGAGTTGACACCGGGTTGACTATACCATTCCGGGAGTTATTTTTCCCCAGTGTATTTTTGTTTGTTACCGACCTATTCATGCCTGTTTTTTGGATTATGAGGTTGCCTCCTGTTTTTGGATTATTCAATGATTTTGACTAAGATAATGGACTCTGACCTTTGCCTGGATAATACTTTGCCCTGGTAGTGCTTTGCCCTGCTACGCAGGAGACCCCGGTTTGATTCCCAGTCAGACATAACATTACTTAAAGACTTCAGATTCTAGCATTGATATTTGACCAATGTTTTACAATAAAAATTTTACAGTGACATTCATTTATTAATTTGTTTCAGGAGTGCTTATCAATCATGCTGAATCAAACTGGTATTTATCATTTCACATACCTATTCAGTTGCACCTGCTTCCATGCATTTGCGATCACTGGACTTAAAAGCCCTAATGCTGCGTTCACACCAAACCACGAATTGAGCGTCTGGAGTGAGTGATTTCCATGTTAAGTCAACGTAAAGACGCGTTTACGCGCGTCTGGGGTTCCTGCAGCGCGATAGACGCATTGAGCGCGGTGCGTTGGAAGCGAATCCGCGTCTGACGCCCGAAATCTGATCTTTGCCGTCTGTTCGCGCCGTGTTAACCAATCAGGAACCTGCTTGCTGCTGTCATGTGGTGAAGTGACAGGATAAACTCCCGCCCGGAGTCACTCATTCAAAATGGAGGAAAGGCTGATATTGGCTGTGAGCAGTCATACGGAGTTAAAAAAACAAATTCTCACTTAGCACTGTCCAGACACGAACTATGTTCTTATACAAAAAAGTATGATGGTTGTCTTTACATTACAATAATAATGTTTATTACTGAATAACTTGAGCATTCATCGAGAGAGTCACCGCTCTGTATTTGCTCTGGAGAGCGGGACAACAGGTCATCACACTGGGTGCGGGACAGGCGGAAGTACCGCTGAAAGCGGCCATCATCCGCAGCTCCTGGAGCAAGTGGTGAAACTCGCCAAACTGGGTACGCCTCCGGAGGGTCTGGTGGAGCCAAGTACGGCAACGATGACCCCTAAAGTTATGCCGCTGTTCTGCTTTCCATAGCAAATACATAGCGGTGACTTTCTCAAGTGACCATCTTGCAAACAGACAACCGCCTAGCACTTACCCCCCCCCCCACAAGAAGCAAATTTCACCTCGAACGCGCGTCTATTTCGCTTCAAAACGCTTGCTTTTTGAACTTGCCTTTGAACTAAAGCAAGAGGAAACAGGAGTTATTAGGTATACGAGACAACCGGAGTAAGTGCGTGTTTTTGGCAAAGCCTATGTGGATGCATTAGTCCTGTATCAACAAATGCACAGGGAAGAAAGGGACATAAAAATATGTGTATTTATTATCGCAATGGTTAGCATAAGTAGCCTTTAACATCACGTATAAATGTATATCTGCCTCTTACAGTGATCAGAATCTCCATCGAATCGCAAAACTCGCTGGTTTCTGAAAGTGAGTTTTGAACTGAAAATTGCTAAATTGTCTTAAATGTTGGAAGTTAGCTGGTAGCCTGATAAAATAACATGAGAAATGAGCAGCAGTGTTGACCCTCTCCTGACTCAGGTAAACCCTGCCTTTGTTCATGACCTCAAGCCCCAGTTGGTCCGACCAAGGTATTATGCGGGCCAAACACCTCTGGCCATTTGCCTCGAGGATGAGGCCCGATCAAGCCCTGGAACTGACAGTGGAAGCGCGACTGGCCCTGGCACCCACTAGCATGCTCGCTTTTGGCCCGATAGTGGAAACACGCCTATGCAGTTGCATGGAATTTTTAATTAATCAGGCATTTGACACTGGAACCATTTTTCTTCAAGAGACTGAATCAAGGTCATGAGTTCTTCGATGTCTTTGGTTTGGTACAACCGCAAAAATCCTTTCAGGTACTCATCAACCCCATGGAAAAAGCTCGTCTTAAGGTCTGTGGACACTATGCATCGAAATTCTGCTGCAATCTAGTAAAAAATGCCAGACCCACAATTAAAATATTACAGTTTTGTTTTTTTAACAATTGCTTGGACACATTTCTCAATACTTAGGTCACTTTTTCAGTTTTGAAAAGAGTATACGTGCAGATTGGCCTGTAGTTTTGGTAATGGTTGTCTGTAAGAGACAAGAATTCATGCAAAGAAAGATTTTTTGAAATATATATTCATTGAAAGTATTTTGTGCCAAAGCAGTGATAAATGATCCACAGTTTAGCCCACATAGACCACTGTTGTGCTTACTGTGTGAAAAGTTTTTAAAAAGTAACCCAAGTATTGAGAAATGGGTTCTAACGGGTTATAATTTTTTTTTTTTTTTTTTTTTACAAAGCTATGCTCTATGTTCAAATAGTCAATTTTACTATTGTGTGAAATAAGTGTTTTTAGTCTTAGAATAGGTAGTTTAAAAAAGGCAGTTTATAATGCAAGGCAATCCTGTATTACAAAAGTAACCCATGTTTTAGTAAAGAATTCTAACCTGTCTCTCGGTAAATAAAGCAGGCCATCTGCTCCTCACATCTTTAACCAAAGGTTCATGTACGACCACTTCCTTTCGCCTCAATGAGAATGTACTCTCCATCAGCATATCAACTTTCTTCCAGTCCACTTCCTTTTTCTTCATTGCATTCTCAGGAGCAAGTCTTTCCACTTCAAGAATGTTGGAGCTTTTGCCCTCAGGAAAGTCAGGTAGAAAATTCACTTCAGACTTCTTGGGCTTCTTAATTACTCTGGCTTTATCACCTGATGCTGATCTCTTCTGGCTGTTTACAGCAAGCTCTGAGCATCTCGCAATGCGCAACTTCTGCCTAAAATTCCCCATATTGAACTTCAAGCTGAATTTCCATCCGTACAACCAACGAATTCTCATCCTAGGGCGTCATATTTGACATAGTTTGACATTTCGTCTACATCCGGCACCCTTTAGCGTCAATATGAGACGCAGATAGATATGGGTAGGTTTAGGTCTGGGGTAGAGTTAGGGTTAGGCCGCTAGGAGGCGCCTTCTGGCCCATATCTATCTCCGACTCATATTGACGCTAAAGGGTGCCATGTGCGTTGGATGTAGACGAAATGTCAAAAGCGTCAGTATATGACGCCTTGGTATGAGAACGGGCTTGTACCACCCACATGAAGGACCAGGCTCTTTCAAACATGGATGCCTGTCTATTAGAGCTTTTGCAACAGCATTATATTCATCACTGTTGGGATTTGCCTTAACAGCATAAATAGCTTCTGCCAGCTTATCAAGAATGTCACTTTTCATGTCTTTGTTCATGTTTAGAAGAGACCCATCTTTTAAGTATGCCTCATTTCCTCTCATCGTGTAAATCCTCTCATGCAAGTAATATTACACACTGACACGGTTTGCTAGCTACACAACCGAAAACTTGCAACTAATTTAGTTTTTAAAAAGTTGTTTGCGTTTGTTATTGTTGTACTGTTACTCACTGTACTGTAGGCTTGCTACTATAGTCAGTGTTACCGGTGTTACACGGTGTTCAGTCACAACACCGGTTTCATCACTTGCCCACCGTGGCACCGCAAAAAAAGAAGTTTTAAGCGTTAAAAATATTTAACGCAATTATGCAGTATCCGTTTTTTTTCTGTCACCCGTTGACTAGCGTTGTATGATCACGCTCTTATTAATAAGAATGCTTTTAAATCATTCAAGCGCGACAAGACTAAAGAGGACTAAAGTCCTGCCTATTACACACACACGACTCACAGAAAAGACGTGCGTCAGTATTGAGTTCTCTTTCGGGCTTGAACAAACCATAACACACAAATTATGCCAAAATGACGTTTTTCGTTCACTCGTTTTCATTCACTCCTTCAAGTGAATAGCAGCCTTCAAATACGTTAGCAGAAGTTGTGTTGAAATGCCGTGGATTTCAGTTTATCCTTCATTCTAACTTCTTTTACCTCACGTTACTAACGTTAAAAATAATTTTCCATTAAATAGGCCTACGATACATGATCATGAATAACTTAAGTGTTTTTATATGTAAATAAAATTCAGAAACTTTACTTAAAACAAAATTAATAAGGAACAATTTATAAATATTGATACAAAAAACATAAGAAATTACGTTTATTGATTATGACTGATATTTGACATGCACAACATCATGGAGCGATGCACACAGCGGCGCTGTTTAGGAAGGGTTCGTGTTTAAGAGCCGCTAACTAAGTAATCTTTTCACATAATGTTCTCTCTCTTAAAATGTAAGCGAGTGTAAAAGTCAGCATTATCATAAATGTCTGAAGAATTGAAGTCTGACAGGTAAAAGAAGAGCTCATTGATGCAGTTCAGTCTGTCTGATATTTTATTCGTTACTCCTCATCGGAGGCGGCCGTTAATATTTAGTTTATACGTAGAGTTACGCTTCAACTGAGTTTAATGGTGCAACGCAAAAATATTTAGAAGTGTGCAAATCGTAACTTAGTGTCCATTTACGTCAAGACTAGGCCAAGTTGTAACTTACACAGTTGGTGCAACCGGCCCCTGAAGTATACCAAGTGTATTTCCTATAAAATGACTATTACAGCAAACGGTAGCACTTTTACTCTACTCAAGTATAGCAAGTGTAGGAAAGTCTCATGCCATTTAGATGAAGGGATTTAAAAAAAAAAAAAAACAATACCAGATCTCAACAGCCTAGAAGGGTTACTTATTTAACTATTTTAACTACTTGAAAATATTTTGAAAATAAATAAATAAGTTTTTTTTTTAAAACAGTTTTAAACATTGAAGAGTTTTAATCATCAAACGTAGAAAGATGCTAAACGTATTCATTACATACTCATTCAATTATAATTAGAGAAAAATAAAAAAAATGTTGCACGAAAAATTTAACCTGGAAAAAAAGATGTAAACATTTGACATTTTTTACATAAACTGCCAATGGAGTGAAAATGCTAGCACTATACCTCAGTGGAGAAGAAAAGCCTTTGGATAGATGAGACTCCTTCCTTGAATTGTGTAGAGTGAGAGAGGTGCATAGTCATTCAAGTCTTCAGGCTCTACGACAATTAGATGAGAGGACTGGCACTTGCACAGTTCAAAGCAGCGAAGGTGCTCCACATACTATGCTGTAAAAAGTTCAACAATGAATGAAGCTTTCTGTTCAACAATTACCACTTTCTTTATTTTTCCAAAATCAGGGAGCCCACTGGTTTGGCCAAAAGACACAAACATGCCCTCAGAATATGGTGTGCCATCCAAGCAAGCAGTAGAGGCAGGTCTAACTATCTCCGCAGTATTGTATTTCCTTTGAATCGCTGTCTTGACAGAGAACTCCAAAATGTCCAGGGAAACACTTTCAACATTTGTCACCTCTAATGCTGGCTTGAAGATACAAGATGATTTAAGATGGCAAGCAAGAAGGAGCTGGTGTTGTGAGGCAAGGGTGAAGAGGATGTTTTTAAAGTTGTTGACATCTCGCACAACTTTTTTGAAGAAACTATGTTTTGCTTCAAAACGGACCGTCCAAAAGTCCAGCACAGGACCAAAGCACTGAATAATATGTGGATAGTGTTTTAAATAGTGATGTTTGGGGCGTAGTTTGAAATGTGGAAAAACCTCCTGGAGTAACTTCCTGTGGTCAGAGATTTTACATTCCAGGTAGCAGAGTGACTCGGTTGTGAACTTTGAACTTGCCAAAAGTTCAACAATGTCTTTCAACTCCATGAGAATGCCCCATGCCTTGTGATACTCAGGAACAAAATGACCAATCATTAGGGAGAGCAAACGTCCAATTTTCATGTCCGTTACCCTCAATTGATCCTTTGGCATGAAAAGTTATTGGAATTTTCTGAGGTCGATTAAGTCTATCTTAGAATTTGTAAGGGAATTTCTGGATCACACCGTTGAGTTCATCTAACGTGAAGAATTTGTCAGAAATCAAAGCATGCAAACAAATACTCAGTTCGACTGGAACAATGCCCTCAAATAAATTGTGTAAAAAGTCTGGAGGGAATCCTTTAGCAGTTTGAAAATGAGACAGTTTGTTCAGGACACAGTCTTGCTTTACTCCATCAACATTGGACAGATTTTCAGTGCACTGTAGTTTGGACACACAAGTATCAATAGACTGTTGAGTTCTTAGAGGGAACACCCCACTTCTCACTTCATGACTCTGTATGTCTTCACGACTCGCTAAGCAAAATCTACAACATTTCTGAGTGTTAAACTTTCCTGGAACCCAGCTCAAGAGTGTGCTCCTAGGTTATCAGAGGATACATACTGTATTGTCCCAGTTACACTTGCACCAAGCCTCTGAACATAAACACCCTGGTTTTCTAGCAGCTCAATATCTTTTACAAGAGGCTCTAGAATTCTATCATATCCAAAGAGTTTGACATCACAACTGTAACATAAGGTTGCAAGATAAATAGATGACAATGATGACCTGTATTTAATGGGCAGGTTAGCAATCACCCAATAGATACCGCAAACCTAGTGTTTTTTTTTCGAAGTACCTAGAGGGTTACAAATTTCGAAATCATCAACATACAACCCCAAGGAAACGTGAAATTCTTCCCCAGCAAAGAGATGATTCTCTTTGTAATACAAACTGTCATAAAATGACCTATACTGACCAGTTTGTGAGCTTGAGCTGGTAGGTTCTTGGAGAACTTTATCTAGAACTTCATCTCGATTAAGCAACTCGGTAAGAATTTTTAAAATTGGTACATAAATGAACTTTCTATTTGTTGCACCATCTAAGACATACTCAGTAGGTTCGATGACTGTATAATTTTCTATATAAAATGCTAACCATTTATGATTCGTGCTCAATGGACCTGTTCTTGGAAGTGAATCGAATGGATTTGTTCTCTGAACAATTTCAGACACCAAAGTCAGGACAGTGCTATCAAGATTGCAGTTGTGCTGTTGTAGAACACTTCTAACTGACCTTTTAGAGGAATCTTGAGCTAAAAGACTTATTTGATAAAGCTCTTCCACTATCTCTTGAATACCAGATTTAGATACATGCAAGGCAGTTTGCATTCGCAAGAACAATGAAGCAAGACTCTGTTTAACGGAATCCTCATCGACATCATCATTGAGATCACTCTCCTCATCCAAAGTTAACTCCAAATCAATTCCAGTGTGTTCAGCCTCTACAGTGCAACTGGGATTCACCAACTGGGGTCCACAACGAATAAGTTCATCTCTAACATCTTGTACACTAGAAGTACAATGATACCTACTCTTGTGTGCTTTAAAAGAGTTATACACATTTGATTTGAAACAACACTGTTTAAAAGGGCAGACCACAGTTTCTTTGTTCTTTGTGTGTTTTCCCAAGTGAATTAAGTATTTAGTTACATTAAAAAGGTTCACAAAAGTTACATAACTCACAGACAAGTTGGGTGTTTACTGGCCCTGGATCTGAATGTCTTTTATGTTGAGAAACTAAGTGACATTTTAAGGCCACGTGAGTTCTAAATGAACAAGGGCATTCTAAGTATATAAATGGAATCTGGCAATACCTTCCATATTGTCCATGCTTAACTTTATAATGTCTGATTAGAATCCTTTGATTTCCTGAAGTGAAGGTACAAAACTTACAGCTCCAAAGCATAAATAGATAGTAACAGTGTAAACACTGTTTCTGCGTTTCTGCAAAAAAATAAAAGACAGTGTTAAATGTTTAAGACCATTTAAAATAACCACAACTAAATCACTATATCGAATGTTGATGTTACTGTTATTCTGGGGGGGGTTCTTTTTACTTTTTCTTTCATACAGTTGTGAAACAGTTAAACTTATCGGTCCAATTTGAATTTTTCTTTTTTGACATATTATAAATAGGGATGGGTACCAAAACCCGGTATTAAATGAGCCCCGATGCTAAGTTATGAAAGACAGCATTACCGATGAGCTCTGACGCCATCGAAACTTGAGAAATTATACGCACTATTTATTATTGCTATATAGACGTTATCTTGAAAATTGTATCTTACCAGCCATTTCTATATGCAATATTAAACCATTTGTCTGTGATGCATTTGTGCTATTCTCAATCCGGAAGAGGGCGAGATCTCTCACGCGGAGCAACATCGTGCACAACACGAAAGTCCTGCTTAATGAGTTACGACGATGGCTTAGAGAACTAAACATTCAGACGTCTGGTTACACTTTAACCCTGACATTAATCTAATTATATTTTCGATTTCGATTTTGGCTTCCAAGGATTATAAATAGAGGTCGACCGATAGTGGATTTTACCGATACTGATAGCTAGGTTGGGCCGTACTTTCCGATAACCGATTAATCAACCAATATGTCTGGAGCTAAAGTACTAACTATTGAGAATCCAAAAGCGCAAATAGATATATATATATTTCTAACCCCAAACGATCGTCTACTGATCGGATTCAGCTGATAATCACTAACTTTGATGAACTTTTGATGCCGTTAAAACATTAACGATACCCATCCCTAATAATGAGCAATTGTTATTATAAACCCGTCATCTCTCAGAACATTATGACTGAAAACACTACTGTAAAAGAATATTGTGAATTCTTTGTGCGCCCATGTCTTAACTCTTTGTTACGGGATAAGTGCATCCACGACATCTTCATGACTGTAAGTTCACTTTCGCATTCACATACATTCATATCCCATACGTTGTAGGCCTAATATTATATTTTATTTAAATATATATTATTTATCTCATATAGGATGATTTGGTTAAGAATTAACGCTGTTGTAAAGCGCGCTGGTGATCATCTTTAGATTCAGCGCATGCAGCTCAAAACCTGCAGTGCACAACATTAATAATTTTTGGGACTGTCAAATTATTTAACATTATAATGAGAACACTATTGTAAGAAGAAGTTGTGAATTCGTTGGGTTTACAGGGCTCTACAGTGCGACATTTTAATTCACATTTGCGACTGAAAATGTAAGCGTGCAACAAAAGTATTTAGCAGCATCCGATCAGGCCCGGTTCTAGTTGAAACTAATTACAGCATATTGCCCAAACAGAATTTGCAAACATTCCAGTTTGTATTTGTGTTTGGACTCTGTAGAGATGGCCAATCAGAGGCATATAAGTTAAAATCAACTCACCACTCAAAACGCTGAGTTATACAAGCTCACAAATCCTCTCTTAACAAAGTACAGACACAATGTAAATAAGAGATTCATTGGTTAGTGTAGATTTAGTGATTAGGATAGTGATTTTATACAAAAAATTCAAGAAACAAAAAAAATAATATTAAGTGACTATCATTTTAGGAACAGTACTTTCAGATTTTGCTCAAATTCATCAACGAAAATAGTTCAAAACAAAATCACAGCTGAACTGCTGTGCATCTCCGAGCAAACACGGGTGTGTCGTTTATGAATTAATCTGCATTTTCAAACGAATCTAATGAGTCAATGATTCAATGACCCATGGCCGTTTGAACGAGTCGATTGTATGAATGATTCAGTGCCGCCCCCTTCTGGATATATGTGAATGATATCTAAGATAATATTTTCGCTTATTGGAATCGAAATAAGGAATTTATAAGAATTGGAATCATTAAAATTCAAATGATACCCAACCCTATTAATGTCCAGACCGGTTTAGGTTCTGTTCACACATTTCGAAAATGTTAAAAACGTATAAAAGGCTCATGTGTGAAAGCAACTATGTTAACGTTCAACCACTAACATTAAGGTTATTAAAATGGCCTCCAGTTGAGATAGATACATATTGAATTTTAAAATTAACGTTACTTTCCATAAACAGCCTAGCTGAGAGGAAAATGGCATTTGAATGCATTATATTTTAAAACGGTCAATACATATCATGTTAAATCATGACGAAAATGAGAAATAACTAAAAAATTATTATTTATCGGGATTATTTTAAGGTTGAAACGCTTCACTAACAGCCTTACTAAACTGTAAAGATGACATAAGAAACACACTATTGAGGCAATAACGTTAGGCCTAACGTTACTTATAGATTTAAACCATGTTCTGATTTTTCGCTGCCTAGGAAATAAATTAAATTACCCTTAGACAAAACCAGTCTATAATGACAGTGAATTTGAAAATGACTTACCATAAACCGTCTTTCCTTGCTTCTGAAGAAGCTGAGAAGAAAATTGCGCCTTCTCGTTCAAGTGTCGTCTTGTCTGTGTCGTTTACTCCCGGCCCGGGCGTCCAGCGCATGCGCAAGGAAAATTACAACTCAGAGGTCTAGTGAACTATCTATATTAGTAGAATCAACTAATGTTTTTATTTTATATCAGTGCATTGCCACCAAGCCATTAGTTTAATCAACCTAAACTAAAAGAGTTCTCTTATCTGAAAAACATTAGTAAATCTAAGTGGATTTGACAAAAGAAAAAATGTTGTGTTAACAAATCATGGAAATCATTTTTTACAGTGTGTGTTTGCATCTATTTATTGCTACCTGACATGTGAGAATCGGTGGTCGGGGCTAGAGAGGCAACGATGTAGAATATCCTCTTCTGCAGAGGCAGTCTTTCGGCTATGATGTCATACTTTGACAAAGTCCGAAACTAGTCTTTTTGGGAGCTTGGTTTCATTAAAAGCTGTTATTGGACTAAATAGGAAGTTTTGAGTTCTGAAATGTACAGGATATTTTATAGTACAATGACCTCTTATATGTAAAAAAAAAATCAAGGACATTTTGATTAATCAATTATTAGTATAACAGATAACAGACAGGTAAATTGAGGTAAATTCAAAAGTACAACAGAAGCAACCTATTAGCTCAGAAACCAATTTTCTAGCCAGAAATTGAAATGGCTGATACTACAAGCTATACTAAGTAACCACCACAAGATGTCAGCCGGCTCAAACCCTTGCACTGCACATTTAATTTCAGATGAAGACAGCAACTGTAACCATAAAAATAAAGTGAAATTAACATAAAAGTTGCAATTAGACTCAAGGAAAACTCTTTAACATTAACAATACATTATCTAACCTGAACAATTAGCAATACATTGTTAATATATACATTTTACATACATATACATCCCTGCTCCAACACACCTGCCTGTGATCTTCAATGCTGAATTCTGAAGACCGTCATTGGCTTGTTCATGTGTGTTTAATTATGTTTGGAGTTTAACTCTGTTAAGAGTTTGAAATTCCTGCTGTAGAATAGAAATGTATGCAATACTAAACTCTGACCAGCAGGTGGCAACAGAAGATAATAAATAAATGACCTGTCTCCATTGATTTTCAGTCAGCCATGTCTCAACACGTTGCTGATTATCTGTTTCAGTTGCACCACATAAGCTATATAAGCTTGTCATAACATTTAGAATAGATGCACAGCATTTTATGACTCATTTCTGCAGTCATTAATTCTGCTCTGACTTGCACCTGACTTCTGACACATTAACAGGTATGTTAGAACAGCACACGGATACCCGAAATTCTTGTCTGGGCCACCTATCTATTAGATATTTATGCTTTCTGGAGGAGCAGTGCCCACATAGAGTAGACTACTGTAGTAGCAGCTGACGCAAGACAGAGCAAAACTGTGCAGATGCTAAGTTCACATGGAATAAAATAATATGTTCATGCTCCCCATTGTGTTTTTACATATTCAAATATAGGCTATCTAAGGAACTAGCATTAAAATACATGTAAACGCATTGAGAATATGTATTGGTTCAGGATCCAACACATTTCTGTGGGGGTTGAAATACCTTTTATGAAATCAGTTGTTTACCTTGATCTCACCAGATCAGTTAGCTGCAGCTTTCAAAAAATTTCTCCTGTTAAAAATTCACGTCTCTGGGGCTGCTGGGCGGGAGCAGCCCCGGCCGTTTACAAGTTCATCTCATAGAGCGCAGCAGAAGCAGAGTGTCGCGTCTCGTGCTCCCCCTGCTGGACAGTGGGCTCAGGTGCGGCACTCTCAGCCGAAGCCTTCTAGCAATAGGCCTGATCTGAGGACAATGTTATTGTCTAAGAAGGCTTCGGCTAAGAAGAAGTCCTGACGCCGAGGCGTTCAGGATGTTGAGGGTGGTCCCCACCGAGACGGAAAGGAGTTCACCTCTCTTTACGGTGGCCATTCTTCCTCGGTGCCCTCAGGGGGCCATTCTGCCAACCCCGCCTTTATGCCGGGGCGTAGACGGTCCCAGCGAGCGCTTTCCCGAGGGACACTCGCTCCCTCTGAGGAGGGTTTCAGAGCAGTCACAGAGCGTTCCCTGCCGGTGCGCCGTTACAGGGCGCTGTGTTTGCTGCTCAAGTAACACCAGAGGCCAGTCTCGAGAGGCTGGTACCCTTAGTAGATTTTCTGGCAGAGTGGAAAAGCCTTCCAAGAATATCTCATTGGGTCCTGCAGACAGTAGAAAAGGGTTATGCTATCCAGTTCAGGTGTCGTCCACCGAAATTCAGAGGGGTTCTGCACACAGTGGTGGGCCCCGAGCAGGCTCTGGTGTTGGAACAAGAGGTGAAAACGCTCCTTCAAAAGGAGGCTATAGAACGGGTTCCTCCACCCAGTTTGGAGTCAGGTTATTACAGCCGATATTTCATTGTTCCGAAGGAGGATGGGGGGTTGCGTCCAATTTTAGACCTGCGCCTATTGAATCGCTCGGTAGGGAAGCTAAAATTCAAGATGCTCACTATCAAGCAGATCGTGTCTCAAATCAGATCCGAGGACTGGTTTGTCACGATAGATCTAAAGGACGCGTACTTTCACATTTCCATCCTTCCACAACACAGGAAGTTCCTGAGTTTGGCCTTCGGGGGCGAGGCGTACCAATACAGGGTTCTTCCATTTGGCCTAGCCTTATCTCCCCGCACTTTCACGAAATGCATGGATGCAGCACAAGTGCCTCTGAGGCTTCAGGGCATTCGTATTCTCAACTATATCGACGATTGGTTGATTTTAGCTCAGACGGAGCAGATGGCGGTTCGGCATCGAGATGTCGTCCTTGCTCATATCAGAAAGTTGGGGTTGAGGCTGAACGCAAAGAAAAGTGTATTATCTCCTTCCCAGAAGACCACTTTTCTGGGTGTCGTTTGGGATTCGGTCTTGATGCGGGCGCGACTCTCTCCGACCCGCATCGCTTCGATTCTCTCAGCCGTGAAACAAGTAAGGCTAGGCCAGCTACTCACTGTGAAGCAGTTTCAGAGACTGTTGGGTCTGATGGCAGCAGCGTCCAACGTTTTACCTTGCGGCCTGTTGTACATGAGACCGTTGCAGCGGTGGGTCAGGACCAAGGGATTCTCCCCGAGGGGAAATCCGCTCTGCTTGATCAAAGTCACGCGGCGCTGCCTTCGTGCACCACCCCGAGGTGGTGGAGCTCCTTTGGTTGATTTTCGGTCGCGCCGAGGTGGACCTATTCGCTTCCAAGGAGACCACGCATTGTCATCTGTGGTTCTCCATCAGTCTTCCAGCCCCTCTGGGGTTGGACGCTATGGTACAGCCGTGGCCGAGGTCACGCCTGTACGCCTTTCCCCCGATTGCTCTGCTACCAGGAGTTCTGGAGAGGGTTCGCCAGGACGGGGTCAGCCTACTATTAGTAGCCCCGTTCTGGCCGGCCCGAGTATGGTTCACGGACCTGATTTCTCTCCTGGACGGCTCTCCTTTGGAGCTCCCGGTCAGGAGGGATCTACTCTCTCAGGCGGGCGGCATGATATTTCACCCCCGCCTAGAGCTGTGGAAATTGTGGGCTTGGCCTCTGAGGGGGCCCAGCTCATAGATTCTGGTCTCTCAACTGAGGTTGTTGAGACCATTCTTCACTCCAGAGCTCCATGCACGAGGAAGCTTTACGCCTTGAAGTGGAAACTTTTCACTTCTTGGTGTGGAGAACACCTGCAGGACCCAGTTAACTGCCCAGTGGGTGCAGTGCTGGATTTCCTGCAGGAGCGCTTCTCCACAGGGTTATCCCCCTCCACACTGAAGGTGTATGTGGCGGCACTAGCTGCTTACCACGTCCCTTTTAGTGGAGTTTCTCTTGGGAGACACCCACTTATAACTCGTTTCCTCCGTGGTACTTTGAGGCTGAGGCCAGCAGTTCGTACGAGGGTGCCGACCTGGGATCTGGCCGTTGTATTGGAAGGTCTTTCCCTAGTTCCTTTTGAGCACATCGAAGAAGTTCCTGAGAAGTTTCTCACTTTTAAAACTATCTTTCTACTTGCTATCTCCTCTTTAAAAAGAATCAGAGATTTACAGGCTCTGTCGGTTTCACCCTTGTGCCTGGAATTTTCGCCTGGCATGGTTAAGGCTTTTCTGCATCCTAGACCAGAGTACGTTCCCAAGGTTCCTACCAATGTTGTTAGACCTACGGTTCTGCAGGCTTTCTGTCCTCCTCCATTTATGTCACCGGACCAGGAGAAACTTAATTTACTCTGCCCTGTTAGGGCGTTAGACGCCTATGTCCATAGAGCTGCCCTGTGGAGAAAATCGCAACAACTATTTGTATGTTTCGGGCCACCCAGGTAAGGGTGTCCTGCGTCTAAACAGAGAATAAGCAAGTGGGTGGTTGAGGCTATCTCACTTGCTTATGAGTCGGCTGGCCAGCCTTCACCTTTGGCTGTTCGAGCCCACTCTACCAGGAGTATGGCTGCTTCTAAAGCTTTATTGTCAGGAGTTTCCCTGAGTGATGTTTGTGATGCGGCTGGATGGTCTTCACCGCATACTTTTATTAGGTTCTATGACCTAGACCTAAGCTCTACCCCTGGGGCACAGGTGCTCTCGTCCTCTGTGCGCTAGTCTCACATGGCGGTCATTTGGTCCTATGGCGACGTGGGTATTCGCGTTCCCACAGCGTTTGACGCAGCTCGAAGTTCCCTTGAAAGGGAACGTCTCGGTTACGTATGTAACCCTAGTTCCCTGATAGGGAATGAGACGCTGCGTTGTTCCGCCATACTCCCGGCACTCCCGTTAGCGCTCCTTCAGGCCTATCAGAAGCTAATGCGCTTGTGTTTTGGGGTGCTTTAATAGTTCCTGGTCGATGACGTCACCCGCCTATGACGTTTCATCTCTCTATTGGACTGATTCCATACGTGCTTCATGACGCACAACGCAGGGGCGTTCCCACAGCGTTTGACGCAGCATCTCGTTCCCTATCAGGGAACTAGGGTTACATACGTAACCGAGACGTTTTTCACGTACAGACGTCATTGTTGTCAAAATCAGACGAATCTGCGAAAAAGTCTAAGGGTATGTTTACACGACAACGATAAGCTTAAAACAAAGTTTTTCCTTTGAGTTTTCCACGTACAGAAGACACCTTTTTCAAAAGATCCCCATTCACACGGTTCTGCGAAAAAGACTAAAAATGCTGTGTTCTGCTGCCAGACCATTAGATGGCGATGAAACACTATAGACTGAACACGTAATACACATGTGCATGACGTCATCTTCTTCAGAGATTCACTTTTTTGTTTTTAACAATGAGACTGTTTTCAAAAATGTGCATTTTTAGCCACCCAAAACGCTGCTGTCATGTAAATGAACGGCCACAATGCATAAAAAGTTTTACGTTTTTCGTTGAAAATGGTGTCGTGTACAATTTGTAAATTATTGTGTAAATTATGCTGCCAGGCCAGTAGTTGGCGATGTCACTGTTTTCACAAATTCATGATTTTGTAGTTTACACGGAGATGGTAATGGTAGCGTATGATAGAGTGTAAAATGCCAGTTTATAAATAGCCACGTGTAAATTGCAACGTGAAAAATGCACAGGATTCCTTTTACCCAGGGTTTAGAATGACCCAGGTTTAAGTGTTTCATTATGTGAAAAGCCAAAAATTGTGTGTATTGTTGAAAAGAGGCTTGCTATTACTTTCGTAAGATTTTATTACTTACATTTAACTTCCCTTTGAAGGCAGAATATAGATAATATAAATTTTGTGAGCAGTAGAATTGGGCTCTTATTGAAGTGGTTAAATGGACTTTCTCTTTTCTTTTTTTTCAGGGCTGGTGGTTTCTAATACATTCCTGATTAGTGAATAAACCAGGGCTAAATAATCTTTACATAAGATTTTGGCTGCTTTTGTTGGCCTGTGAATGCAGCCCTCAGTGGTTCATGAGGTCAAAACTGTTTATAAACCTTGGATCCACTCGCGGTACTCATTCCGCCCTTGTTTACCCTTATAATTCCCAGAGAACCTAGATATTTCACTCTGTAATAATATAGACTGTACATGATATAAAATACAGAAAAGGAGAGGCAAAGAAAAATATTCACAACCCCCCCCCCCCTTTTTTTTTCCCTTGCTATTTTCGCGTAGAGACGACAATGTTGTTCACACGGATCTGCGAAAACTATTAAAAACAATGTATTCTGCACCTATGTGCGCATGACGTCACCGTTTTCACAAATTCTCGTTTTTGTAGTTTACACAGAGACAATATTGTTTTTAAAAACTGGCCCTCAAACCGCTGTTGGCATGTAAATAAACATCCAAAACGCATAAAAAGCTTTGTGTTTATATCTGATAAGGGTGTCATGTAAACGGCCCCTTAGTTCCTTCAGCTTATTGTTCGGTATTGTTAACGTTTGATGAGTAGATTCCCTGTGTTGACTGAAGTCTCTTTGTATCACTATTCTGAGTCACGCGTCGTCTGTGTTGGATGTTGTGTTTACCACACGTAACCATGACAATTTGATTTGATTTGAATGCATCAAAATAAACTTCTAAAATGGCTCATCCAGGTATTTTAACATTCTATTAATGTTTTGAGTCTTTTGTTTTTAATGTTATGTAATAGATCATTTGTTTTTGGTTTATTTAAATGCATTTTTTTTAAGAATAATCTTTTCAATAAATAAATAAATAAAACGCATTTTATCCAGTGCTATATTTCAATCATTGCATTACCAAATACAACCATTGCCAAATGTTAATGTGTAAACATTGTTTGGTCATACCACCCAATCCAATAAGCCATGTCTAATTACCCAAAATATTTCATTAATAATCATGAAAGGCACATTCCAGTTCTGTGGAAATTTCATGTGGGCCAGGCTGTAGCTGTTTTTCCGACAATAAGCTTCTGCACAGCAACATGCTCCTTTTCCAGGATTTTTTCTCTCTCTCTCTCTCTCTCTCTCTCTCTCTCTCTCTCTCTCTCTCTCTCTCTCTCTCTCTCTCTCTCTCTCTCTCTCTCTCTCTCTCTCTCTCTCTCTCTCTCTCTCTCTCTCTCTCTCTCTCTCTCTCTCTCTCTCTCTCTCTCTCTCTCTCTCTCTCTCTCTCTCTCTCTCTCTCTCTCTCTCTCTCCACCAACCCCCCTCAGTCTCTCCCGCTCTCCTCCAGCAGCTCAATGGGCAATGACAGCTATTACGGGCCTCATTAGTGTGTTACAGTGGCAGAGAGGTTCAGCGGAGGGGGCCAGGGCCAACGACGGCTCCCCAGCTGTCAGGACCCGAGACATGGGGAATAAAGCTCACCTCTTCCCAGCACCACTTCATCAGAGCTCCAAACAGTGGGCCAGGCTTTCTCCTGGCTAATGAGAATGTGCAGGTAAGTTGATTTCATACATTTTGGGCCCAGTGCAGGGGGGAAAGCATTGCATGGCGATGCAGTGGAAAAAAAATGCCTGACAAATTTAAAATCCATTCCAGTCTATTATTTATATCTTGCTCTCACCTTGACTAATGCACTCATTTATTCGTCTTGACGCTTTAACTTTAAGAGAATATTTTTCAGTGTTATGTCCAATAAACCTGGTTTTAATGGTTTGAATCCTTGACATTTTGGAACAGGCGAACGTGGCACAAACATTTCATTGTATGAGGGATAATCCATTCTTACCTCACTAACTGTACAGCTGTTACTGGCTAATGAAATCACACTGAACACAGCACACTTAACTGCCTTCTGTTAACTGTTGACAGACTGCGCACAACCCATTTCTGAACTTTTTACAACACCTCAGTTATTGTAACATAAAAGAATGTTCCGGGTTCAATACAAGTGGCAATGAGCAAAAAAGAGTTTCCACGATAAAGAAAAGGAAATATCTTGATAAAAATGTATGAATTATTAATTCATGAATATTATTACGTTTTTGGGAAGTAGCACCTCATGATTTTTACAGCCTGAACTTACCTTGCCTTGTCATAAAAAGATCATTATTATATATATAATACGTCATAATTTTGCTCTGTCACATAGTTATGTGCAATATACCGTTTTGGAGAGAAAACAAGTAGCATGTTTGATCAGAATGCATCAGGTTTTGCTATTGTGCTATTCTTGTCTTTATTTAAGTTCACCATGTTGTTGCAGATGGATAACATTTAATCAGGTTAGATATTGGTTTTATCAATAACTCAAATCCCTTTTAGGGCATCTCACCAACAGTCTCCCTCAATTTGGCCATGTTTGTAGTTCTTAATAATCATGTTTTTTGTTCTGAACCGAATCCTTCTCCAAAGTGTAATGGGTTTTGAGCATTTTTAGGCCCTGTCCCAAAGGTCATACTTCATGTGTCACGTTTCGATGTGTTCTGTGATCTTGTTTCCCCCTGTCTATTGTGATTTTGGTTTAGTCCTGTTAGTTTTTCCCGCTCCTCGTTTGTATTCAGTTTCTTCACCTGTGTCTAGTTAATTTTCCCGTTAAGCCCCAGTTCTTTTAAGCCCTGTGTTTTCCCTCAGTGTTGGTTGGTTGTCGTCTATGTATGGTTGTGTGTCCTGAAGTGGTTTTCCAATGTTCTTATATGTTTTTGAAAGTCTAGTTTGTAAATAAATTACTCACTTTGAAGTTCCCTCGTCTTCGGCAAACCTACACAAGCCTGACAGAACGACCGACCCTTAAAAAAAAAAAAAAAAAAAAAAATGGAGCAGAAGGAAGAGTAACAAGAAGGTGAGCCCCATGGAAATACCAATCTTCTTCCAACAAGAGCACTCACTTGAGGAATATGCGGGGCATTATTTAGTTCTCTATGATGTGACTTTGGAGGAGGAAGAACTTACACAGAGTTTCTGGGGTGGACTGAAGGACCCGCTAGCCCAGATACTTCTGGTAAAGGACCTAAATATGTTCTTCTTGGAATTTGTGGATCACACGTTGTGGGCGTGTGGATCCACATACCTCGTGGAAGATCTCCCACTCCAACCGGTTCCAAGTCTGGTCTGCCCGCCTTAACCCATAGCCTGAGCCCATTGCCTGCCCGCCCGCCAGAGCCTGAGCCCATTGCCTGCCCGCCCGCCAGAGCCTGAGCCCATTGCCTGCCCGCCCGCCAGAGCCTGAGCCCATTGCCTGCCCGCCCGCCAGAGCCTGAGCCCATTGCCTGCCCGCCCGCCCGCCAGAGCCTGAGCCCATTGCCTGCCCGCCCGCCCGCCAGAGCCTGAGCCCATTGCCTGCCCGCCCGCCCGCCAGAGCCTGAGCCCATTGCCTGCCCGCCCGCCCGCCAGAGCCTGAGCCCATTGCCTGCCCGCCCGCCCGCCAGAGCCTGAGCCCATTGCCTGCCCGCCCGCCCGCCAGAGCCTGAGCCCATTGCCTGCCCGCCCGCCCGCCAGAGCCTGAGCCCATTGCCCGCCCGCCCGCCCGCCAGAGCCTGAGCCCATTGCCCGCCCGCCCGCCCGCCAGAGCCTGAGCCCATTGCCCGCCCGCCCGCCCGCCAGAGCCTGAGCCCATTGCCCGCCCGCCCGCCCGCCAGAGCCTGAGCCCATTGCCCGCCCGCCCGCCCGCCAGAGCCTGAGCCCATTGCCCGCCCCGCCCGCCCGCCAGAGCCTGAGCCCATTGCCCGCCCGCCCGCCCGCCAGAGCCTGAGCCCATTGCCCGCCCGCCCGCCCGCCAGAGCCTGAGCCCATTGCCCGCCCGCCCGCCCGCCAGAGCCTGAGCCCATTGCCCGCCCGCCCGCCCGCCAGAGCCTGAGCCCATTGCCCGCCCGCCCCGCCCGCCAGAGCCTGAGCCCATTGCCCGCCCCCCCGCCCGCCCGCCCGCCCGCCAGAGCCTGAGCCCATTGCCCGCCCGCCCGCCCGCCAGAGCCTGAGCCCATTGCCCGCCCGCCCGCCCGCCAGAGCCTGAGCCCATTGCCCGCCCGCCCGCCAGAGCCTGAGCCCATTGCCCGCCCGCCCGCCCGCCAGAGCCTGAGCCCATTGCCCGCCCGCCAGAGCCTGAGCCCATTGCCCGCCCGCCCGCCCGCCAGAGCCTGAGCCCATTGCCCGCCCGCCCCGCCCGCCAGAGCCTGAGCCCATTGCCCGCCCGCCCGCCCGCCAGAGCCTGAGCCCATTGCCCGCCCGCCAGAGCCTGAGCCCATTGCCCGCCCGCCCGCCAGAGCCTGAGCCCATTGCCCGCCCGCCCGCCCGCCAGAGCCTGAGCCCATTGCCCGCCCGCCCGCCCGCCAGAGCCTGAGCCCATTGCCCGCCCGCCCGCCCGCCAGAGCCTGAGCCCATTGCCCGCCCGCCAGAGCCTGAGCCCATTGCCCGCCCGCCAGAGCCTGAGCCCATTGCCCGCCCGCCAGAGCCTGAGCCCATTGCCCGCCCGCCAGAGCCTGAGCCCATTGCCCGCCCGCCAGAGCCTGAGCCCATTGCCCGCCCGCCAGAGCCTGAGCCCATTGCCCGCCCGCCAGAGCCTGAGCCCATTGCCCGCCCGCCAGAGCCTGAGCCCATTGCCCGCCCGCCAGAGCCTGAGCCCATTGCCCGCCCGCCAGAGCCTGAGCCCATTGCCCGCCCGCCAGAGCCTGAGCCCATTGCCCGCCCGCCAGAGCCTGAGCCCATTGCCCGCCCGCCAGAGCCTGAGCCCATTGCCCGCCCGCCAGAGCCTGAGCCCATTGCCCGCCCGCCCGCCCGCCAGAGCCTGAGCCCATTGCCCGCCCGCCCGCCCGCCAGAGCCTGAGCCCATTGCCCGCCCGCCCGCCCGCCAGAGCCTGAGCCCATTGCCCGCCCGCCAGAGCCTGAGCCCATTGCCCGCCCGCCCCGCCCGCCAGAGCCTGAGCCCATTGCCCGCCCGCCCGCCCGCCAGAGCCTGAGCCCATTGCCCGCCCGCCCGCCCGCCAGAGCCTGAGCCCATTGCCCGCCCGCCCGCCAGAGCCTGAGCCCATTGCCCGCCCGCCCGCCAGAGCCTGAGCCCATTGCCCGCCCGCCCGCCAGAGCCTGAGCCCATTGCCCGCCCGCCCGCCAGAGCCTGAGCCCATTGCCCGCCCGCCCGCCAGAGCCTGAGCCCATTGCCCGCCCGCCCGCCAGAGCCTGAGCCCATTGCCCGCCCGCCCGCCAGAGCCTGAGCCCATTGCCCGCCCGCCCCGCCAGAGCCTGAGCCCATTGCCCGCCCGCCCGCCTGAGCCCATTGCCCGCCCGCCCGCCAGAGCCTGAGCCCATTGCCCGCCCGCCCGCCAGAGCCTGAGCCCATTGCCCGCCCGCCCGCCAGAGCCTGAGCCCATTGCCCGCCCGCCCGCCCGCCCGCCAGAGCCTGAGCCCATCGCCTGCCCGCCTGAGCCCGTCTCTGCTGTTCCTGAAGGGTGCCCGTATGCTTGTGAGCTCTGCAGCAGGCTTAAAGCAGATCATCCGGGGACTATTGGCATTCTCTTTTCAACATGTTGTCTTAATGTTGTCTTTACGTGCTATCAGAATTATCGTAGATAAGAGTTTCCTAGTTAAAATTTGTACATGAATGCCCTCTCAAGTCGTTTTTACCACTGGGAAGTTCGAGGATTAATTTGACAACCAAGTTCCCAATATGGATGGGCCACAAACTCTAAACATGGTGGAGGGGAGAATGATTGTTGGCCTGACAGTGACAGATATGCGTCATTAGTTTTTCCCCAGCAGCTACATCGCCTTGTCTTGTTGTTAAAGTAGTGCATATTTGCATGTAGTAATTTGAAGCCTAGTGTGTTTTATATACAGTGAAAATTGCCTGTATTTGACCTAAATTCCAGACTTTATCTAGATAGTGCGGTGAATGTTTATATGGTTGTCAATGAATGGGATGCAAAATATCATTATGGCTTTAAGATTTTCCCAATAAATAAGCAAGAATAAACCTGATGTCCTCCATAATTCCTGTTCTTTCCCACAACAAAGCACTTGAATGTTGAGTCAGGCAGGTAAGAATAATTAAACAAACGAACTTTGGAAAGCACCAGTGTTTACACTTTTCAGGATCTCTGTCTGCAAATGGTTTATTTACACTTGCCTCTGCTTATTTAAGCTGGGTTAGGAGAAAGTAATGAAATAATTACCCATGGCATCTTTAAAAACAAGTAATCTATGTATTATAGAACTGGCATGAGCCCTTGAGTCAAGACTAAGGAGGCAAGGAACGACTTCATCATGGCAGAGAGAATTCCCCCTCACCCCCCCCCCCCCCCCACTTTCCATCTTCCATCTGCTGATGCTTCTGTTTGAAAGTGTGATAGATGGGGCTCGTAGATGTGTTTCAGTTCTAAGCGGAGCTCTCTGTTGGGCTGTATTTCAGAACTCCATCCGGTAGAGTCACAGCAAGGCTTCAAGAATAATCCGACTATTTCCTTCCTGGAAAAATGCCAGAGCCATCCATCAGGGGGAAACTTTTCCACAAGGAGACAATTCACCAGTTGTACTCCTTTCTTGTTTATTGTCCTTTCTTGATCTTTCTTTCTTCCCTATGTTAAAGTCAAATTTACCATATGCTAAACGCATTCGCTGTGACAGGTCTTTGGCACGACGAGAGGTTGCAGGAGCGTGTGAAATGTCTGTGTGCATGTGTGTGTCAGTGTGTATTTAGAGTCCTCTCATCAGGGAGGGTGAGAGATGTTGATATAACTCAAAGCCATAGCCAAGCATGAGTATCTGCTAACTGTATTAAGTGGAGCTTCCAAAGGCTCCATCCCCCTCCATGCACCAGCTTCATGGCTCAGCCAATCCCAGTGAGCAATCAATCTGAATTTAGCCACCAGGGTCTGCCATGGCATGCAACAAGCTGTCTCGGGTTCCCCTGTGGTTCCCTGCTGGAACCCAAGCAGAAACTCCACCCATTGCGCAAAGTTTCAGTAGATGTGAGATATTTAGTCAGGTTTCCCAGAACAACATGACAGCCCTCAGTCTCCTCCTTGTAAATCAAGGCCACGTCAGCATGGACCAAACTGTTTGCATGGCAGAGAGGGGCAAACGCACGCCTGGTTAACCCAAACACACACCTACTCTCACAGCATGTAAGTGACTTCAAACAAGAATTGAAATATATGCAGTTGGCACCAACAAACAAACAGGAATGGGAAAATGCCTCACGTTTACCTTCAAGCCATCACCACACCAATAACAAATTTCTTTTGACAATGGACAGAACTGTGGAAGTTCTAGCTCTGCATCTGTTAGCGTCTAACTAACATTAACTTAAACATGTTGCCTATCTTGATTAAGGTCAATTGTGTTGTCCTGCACACAACACACAAAGCATGACAAATCCATTGTCTCCCAAATGACACTTATTAGTCAACGAGTCAGTCAAAAGTAGGCTGAGGGTTCTTTTCAGCATATGCTTCACTCCTCTTTCTCCAGACATACTGCTGATCCACAGGGGGCGAAAAAACAATCTCAAAACGTCTGTGGCTTATTTAAAAGATTTTGAGCAAATTGGAGCCGACTTTTCTTGTACAGTATACACCACTACTGACCCAAAAGCACGTCTTGGAGTTCTGGCATGGAAACCGCATGCGTTTAGTACGCACCTTACTGTGCAACTGAAACCTCAGTGCATGTTGCTACCAAGTCTTGCTGCAGGTCTTTTGCAGTCACTCAAGGGTTTTTCTGAACCTTCCTTCTCAGAAATCTGGTTGCAGCCGTTGATAGCTTCCTTTATCTGCCTCGTCCAGTTAGTGTAACCACTGTTCCTTTAACTTTGAACTAGCAAACTATGTTTACAACAGTGTCTCCAAGAACATTTAGTGCCTTCGCTATCTTTTTGTATCCTGTTCCTTGTTTGTGAAGGGTGATGCTATCTTCTCTTATCTTTTTGGACCATTCTTTTGAACATATTTCTAACATGCAGTCAAACGCGACTCAACAAATCTAGCCGGTTCAGATATTTCATGTTTTCTAACTCAAACACTCCTGGTGAAACTAATGAAGCCCTTTATTAGTTGCATCATGTGTGCTTGAGACAACATCTGTTTTGCAGATTTGTGCTGTTATGAAGGATTCTATTCAGGGGGTTGAATTATTTTGAGACTGCAGAAGTCATTAAAATATGCATTTTCAGTTGAATTTGGGGAAACCACTTGAAACAATTGGTGTGTTGAGCTATTTTTAAATTACTTTTGTATGATTTGTTCATTGCAAACAGCTTAAAGTTGTACATTTTGCCAATTAATTAGCAATCGGATTAAATAATATCGATTACAACTGTATATATTTATATATATCCCTATCCCAGCCAGGGATAGGGGGTGTAATCTGGGTTTGGGCCAAATTCCACGCCAGATACGCATACTCTTTTACTCTTCTACTCTTTTAAATCGGATTATTTGTAAGTCTGAACTTATAAAACATTATTATTAACTTTAAGATTCTGAAAGTAATTTCAAAGGTCAGGTCAGCTTAGAAATATCTAAACAACCAAATGTGCCTGTGGCGACATTGCTGCAAAATTATATTATGTTGCTTCTTGCATGTCAAAAAAAAAAAAAAAAAAACTTTCCAAGTGAAATGTCCAGTGAGTGTTGCACCAACATTAAAACCTAATCTAACATTGACAGTGTTAACAAAAGCAAAAGTGAGATACAAAGACATTTGCTGAAGCTGCATGCCATTTTAGTGGGAAGTCTTTGAGCACTTTTATTGTGGCTCATATTTCACAGGACAGGTGTGGTGGAACTAAAGGAAATTGACCCTCAAGGAGCAGGATTGGACATTTTTGTCACAAAACCACAAAACAGTATATCCATATATGTCCACCAGGAGGAAGCATTTCACCACTCTGTGCTCTGTTGTGTGTTGAATTCACCAGTGTATTCACTGTAAAAAGGGTAAAAAGTCTTTGTTAACAAAGTATAGAAATCCATCAATCTTTTCTGTTAAATATCCCGGCTTTGTTGGGTATCATGTACGAAAGACGTTTATTTAAACAGACATATCTGTTGTTTCTTTTGCTTTGACATTGAGGGCTAACTTGTTTCTTTCACCTCCAACATGAGCTTAATTTGGTTTGTAAATGGCAAGGTTTTGTTTATGTCCCAACAGGTTGGATGATTTGGCTTCCTGTTTTAGATGCAGGACTCTACTGCTTGCTGCCGTGTTCATTCGATGTGAAGGTTTATTCTGAATCCCTGTGGCAGGCTACTAGCTGGCCTCAAGCAAATCAATATATTCAATCAAAAGATCTCCCCTGAGAAAGGTGGATGAGCAAGAAAGTTGGGGAAGGGGGCATGGTTTGTTTCTTTTGTATTATTAATCACCTGCTGGCAATAACAATCTTAAAATGATCTGCTACATGTGTTTTGAATTCTTGAGATGGTCAGTCATGATTTATCAGTTTGACTCAGGAAAAGGGGTTGGTGTGTTTACTAATAATGGTCTACAATGGACTACATCTAACAATGGTCCAAAATAAACTTTGTGTCACATCTGTCAATGGTAGGTGAATTTCTAAAGCCTGGATGGAATCAATGTAACAACATAATTAACTTTTTCCCCGCCAGCGTTTCTGAAAAAAGATGCCAGGCACCATCAACATTTTAGATCATTTTCATGGCCCCCAGAATATTATGTTGTATGAATATCTGAACATGCAATATGTAAACAGACTACGTCTTTATTGGATTCAGAACGATGATCAAAACATAGATGGAGTAGATCGAGTCCATCAACACCCCCAAATCTTCACAGTCCTATAGCTCTTCCTGGGTCAACAATTCGTTCGGAAACATTAGACAGTTTTGATTCGTATGCTGTTTAATACTGATGATCACGTTATTTTACACATACATCTGCTTATCATTTGTTTTTGCTTCTTTTTTAGTCTTTGTTTTAATCAGGAGATTGAGAAACATGACATGCAAGAAAAAAAGTCAATCGTTACTAATTTGTTCCCTCGATTTATAAATGAAATAAATAAATTGTGCGCACGATATAGCAAATCAAGGGAAAGAAATAGTAATAGCAATTTATAAATCGAGGCAACAAATTTGTAAATCTTGCGCACGATTTAACCTACTGTTTTTTTTCCCGCATGACATGTTGTTTCACAAATTACAGAAATTTCCGCAAATGAGGAAAGAGATACTTTGAAGTTGAAAAGGTTTCTCTCTGAAAAAGTGTTTTCCATCTTTCACTGGTCAATGAAAGAATCCTCCTATGGGATTGTCTTGATCGAACCAATCTCATGGGAAAACTATTTTACGAGGTGGTGATTTTGAATGAATTTGTATTACGTAATTCATATGAAAATGTATGATTGTTAGGAAACACCCCTAAACAGATTATACGAAAAAGTATGAATGAGATTAGCAACTAGTTCGCCATAGCGAAAAATAGTTACACATTGCCATAAGAATGTTGACTTGAGTTTTACCTTGTATAAACTTACTGGTCAACTGATGAGGGACAAATTTTTAGCTGGACCAGTGTCTCACATGTATTTTCTGTTTTGCTTGAGTTCTTGTCCCTGTGTTTTGGTTTGACCTAGTTTTCCTTGTTATCAGTTTTCTCACCACTTGTTTGTTACTATGGTTCCTGATTAGCCCTCATGTATTGAATGCTGTAGTACTGTATGCACTGATTGCTATTACGGTTCCGAATCACCTTTAGAGGATTATTTTCCAATTCATGTCCAGCAACTAAGAGAGGAGTAAAGAAGCCAGAGTCATGGATCCAATTCACTCAGTGTATTAGTTAGTTAAATGAAAGAATTAATTATTTCCCACAATATCAACAAATGTAAATATGTCACAATAAAACAGTGTTGACCTACGTAAAATAACAAAAAAAAAATAAAACCAATGTGTCTTGATTTAAAATAATATGAAGGCAATGGAAATTATGTTAATAAAGGTACTCAGTCTTAAAAGTCCCAAGCATTTCAGAAGAAGTTCACTCGGTGGCAGAATGATATAGATGTCCTCAGACGTCGATCATCCGACGCGGTGCAATCCCAGTGAAAGTCGAACAGGCATTTACATGTCGGCAAGGATCCCGATCTGGTCTGGATAGGGTTAACGTGATGAAACTCCAACCGCGAGGCCTGTAGCTTCGCGCGCTGCAAGGCTCAGTGTCCGATAGGTTTGTGTGATAGGGTCAGCTGGATAATCGTGGATAACTTGTATGTCCGTGTGTAAATGTGTGGTTCTACAATAAACAAACATGCTCAATTAGTTTCATGTGACAATTTGTACAACAAAACTGCTTTATTATCACTTCACGTGACCGAACGCGAGACATCGCAATATATATAATAATGACATCATATCAGTAATTCTCTTATAACTGAGGAAATATCTGATCGATGCATTCAACAGAATATCAGACAATGATTATTAGATTAAATAATGTCAAATAAACACTTACAATCTACAATGGCGCACACGATGATATTCACCAGATAATACCAACGACCTCTGTAAATGATCACACAACTTCAACCACCCATCACATCTGAAATGCAAACTGGTCACCACGTAAGTGCTATATTATCTTAATCCACCTCACCTTGTTGACTCACGATATATCATGTACAACATCTCTTCTTTCTTTTTTCTAATACCCCATATCTGATCTCGCCTCACTTCCCAAACTCGCAAGACTTCCAAAATAAACTCCGCCTACTCAGCAGACACAACACTTAAACAGTACACTATACTACTACAACTATGAGTTAAATTCAACATAACCATGCCCTTTTGCACACCTCACCTGTTTGTTGCTCTGTTGATTGCCATCCAGGTGTATTTTAGCCCTCAGTTTCTTCAGCTATTTGTCTTTTCCTGATGTTGTTATGTTGAATTATTACTTGTCTTGTGGATTACATACATAGCAAGTGTGACAGTCATTGGCTTGAGACTTTTTCTTTCCCCTTGTTCATTTTGAATCCTACACCTATCCATCATGGCAGACACAATGGAAGTAAGTGCTTTTGGCAGTGACACGATAACATCGGTCCAGTCGGGCTGAAATGCAATTAACATTTGCTGAAGAAGCACAGAATAACGCATGGTTTCTTTCAGACAGGCTTGCGAAGAAGGTTGTGTTGTCTCAGCTTAATGCAACTGATACAAAACTGTCATAAAGTTCAGCAATGATACGCCATTCTACAATCTGCAATCAAAATGAAATCCTCTTGCTGACTTGTTTGAGATATCTTTAGGCATCCTGAAAGAAATGTAGAAGTTCCAACCCTTAAATGAGTTCAGAATAAGCTGGTGTTTGCACTCAGAATTTGTTTTATGACCCCCCCTTTTTTTCCTTTTTTTTTTTTTTAGGTTTCTGTCTGCTCTGGCCATTGGCCCACAATGATGCAACAGTTGGAGCATGTACAAGTCAATCAACAGGCAGACTTGGGTGAGAGATCAGTGCTGTGGGTTTGGTGGGACTAATTGTGAACTAAAATAAACATGTCACTCACACCTTTCACATCGCCTTGCACCTATTGAATTCAGTGAGTCCAGACAGGGTTTGTGTATAGATCCATGGTGCCAAGTAGATGACGACAAGGATTTGTTTGTGTCTAAGGTTTGTATTTGTTTATATAAAATGGATTTCTTCATCAAAATGTGGGTGTAATTAAAATCAGTGCTTTAAAAAGTAGCCAGAGGTGGGGTTTTAATTGAATTTGAAAGCTAGAATGCAGGTAGAACAATGCACAATACAAATTGTTTTGTAGGACTTATTATACCCTTTTAAGGGTATCTCTTTATTTGGTTTGGGGGGCTATTAGAATAGGTTTGAATGTTTAAAAAACATACTTTTCACATATTTGACATTGTGGCAGCACCTCTCTCTTCCCTGTCTGTCAGTAAGACTAAAGACTAGAAAGACAGTTCACTCCCATTATTATGAATGGGAGAACGTGCAATATGGCGGAATAAGTCCCGCCTTCTAAGTAAAAGAGCCAATCACTGATTGGTAAAGTCGTTGTAAGACTGCAGCTGCCGTTAGAAGCTCTAGTTCCCGTATAAACCTAAGACTCACATTTAGGATGACACATGCATTGGCTGGTCTAGCCTGAAAAGTAAGCTTTTTTATTTTTGCGATTTGAAACCTGTATTGGACAGTTCATGTCAGATTTTGTTGCTGATATGAAAGTTATTTAATTGTGAGTTCAGCTAGCAGTGAGATTTGAGGATTCGCCCATTCAGATAGATAGGACTTGGTCTTGGATACCTGCCCGGAAATAGCTGCCCGGAGGCGTTGCAAATATGGCCAACGAGTGAACAGACATTCCTTAAAAGGGACTTTGGTAACGCTCTGCTTAGTTCCCTTCTCTATGAAGCCCTATACCTTCTCAAAACCACAGTTTGTTCTGATTTTTTGACTGTATCAGTGTGTTGTGGTTGGTCAACCGCTTTGAGTGTGTTTTTGAAATGTCACATCCTTTACTGTAACCACGTTACATCCAGCGGTGGAAGAAACAGTGTCTCTTGGACAGGGAAACATGCTACTAATCTAACTCAGGCCTCGCTCCTTTATTTTGCGTATGCCTTGGGTGCCAATTATTTAAATGCAAAATATTGTGACAAATACATTCCCAGATGATAATTTAAGACCACAATCGAGGAATTTCAGGGAGTTCAAAAACAGTGCACTGATATAGGGAATATCTCCCTTTGGAGTGACTTCATGCTTTGTAAATTTGTAGACCGTTTTCATGGTCAAACAGCAACATTACACACATTTTTTTTTTAAAGTCTTAAATATATTAGCTGGTAGTCTGATATGAAACGTGGGAAATATGCAGCGGTTTTGATCCAGATAAACTCTGCGATTTGTTCATGACCACTTTGGACCAAGGTATTCAGCGGGTAAAACCCATGGTCTTTGGCCAGAGGCCTTCTTATCAAGCCCCAGAAATGACAGAGGAAACATGACTGTTTCCATAGTGGTCTGTTCGCACTGTACAATATTTCAACAGACTTTGGAGGTCCCTGGAAATCTCAGAACCCCATGACCTGGTCCGTAATCCAGTCCCTTTTCTTTAAGATGACAACTGAACTTTTTGAATTTATAGAATTGAAGCAAGACAATCATGCAACATTTTTAATTGCATTTCTGTCATGACAACTCTCGGGTGATTGGTATGATAATAGAGATTGCTATGGTAATGGATATGGCAATGTTAATGTATTTGGTCTTGGCGGAATAGATCTGCTAAAGAGCAAGTACAGAGATTTGCTACTACCAATACATTATCAGACATTTCTCTGAGCATGTAAGATAGGCTGCTGCTGCACAGTAACATACATTAATAACTCCCGTAGCAGATCTATACAGGTGGAGCTGGGGAAGATGGAGGTTTTTCTGCAAGTGTGCTGCAGACTGCTAACAGCAACACTACCAGTATTTGAATATTGAGACATAGCTCATTGGCCATTGATGCAACATCAACCAAACAACTGTGCTATGTAGATGACGATGCAATTGCACCAAATAAGTTGAGGACCCATCAACCTGCACCATCTAGAGTTTCATGAACTGTCTTTATATTGATTAAATATCATCTTAAATTTGTGGTAACACTTTGCAATAGTCTGATCATTGCATAGAGCATCATTTCCGGTTCAAGATGATAGTGGTGCGATGTTTTTAGGTTCTGATGGTCTTCTAGAGTTGGCGAATTGTAGTTTTATTGATGTCTAGCAGTTGTGCAGCTTTACAGAGTAATTTCACCAGTTGAAGGATTGGCCAGGGTGACAACGTGCGCTGACTGGGTCAGCCGGCTGCACAATTGTGTGTATAACAACTCCGAGGCTGGTTCTTTGTCAGTGGCCGGAGATGGCTGTCCCTGGTGGTGCGAGCAGCAAAAGAGTTGGTGGATTTTTTCATCTGACTGCTAGACCTCAAATTTGAGCAGGCCCATCGCTGGATTTCGATCTCAGGACTTTGTGTGTAGCCTAATTTTGACTCCGGGCATGAGGCGGTGGAGGCCTATCGTTGCATATAAATCTCAGGTGACTGGTGCACTTCCTTATTCCCCTCTGTTGCCGGTACTTTCCTTTTCATTCTCTCTGGACGCTGGATATTACTTTGTTAAAATAAAAAATGACTGTCAAATTCACGATCGTGCTGACTTTATTTGTTTGCCTTGCGTGTATGCCACTGTCATGCCAGTATTGCTGCATACACCGTTCATTTTCCAAGGAAGTCTATGATCTTCCATCAAGTCGACAATTCGCGACTAACTTCACCACAGATCAACTTCTCAACATACTAATAATTGATCATATAAGGACTGTCTTCCCTCATGCCTTGCTGGTATTTGAAACCATTATTTCTTACGGCTGCCCAAAGACTTCCTTCCATCACAAATCTTATTTTAATGTTAAAAAGTCCCTTTCACGAACATTGATTTTATTTGTCTCTGGTAATGTTAATGTAAACCTGGGTCCCCTGTCAAATTCAGTAAACTTACATAATCTCTCAACGTCTTCTGAATTTGCTAATAGGCATGGAATTGGTTTTCTACATATCAATGATAGAAGTTTATTAGCCAAACTGGATTTATTAAAAACGTGGTTTATGTCTGCTAATCCAGATATTGTTGTGATCTCTGAAACTTTGCTTAAACCCTCTGTCCCTGATGATGTTATTTGTCTTGGTGGTGATGTTATTTGTGTTGGTGGTTATAATGTTTATAGAACATATCGTAAAGGGCGTGTAGGTAGTGTAGCTATTTATGTATCTCAAAAATGTCCTGTGTCTGTTTTACTTTCTCAGTCAATCCCATGACAGTTTGAACTTATAGCCTTAGACAATAAAGTTGCAAATGCTCCATTTATTGGGTGCTATAGGCCCCCCTCTGCTGTTAATGAAACTTTGTCGACTTTAACTGAAGTGTTGTCCAAGTTAAATAATTCCAAAATTATTTTATTTAGTGATTTAAATTGGGATTGGCTCAGTGACAAATCAGAGAATTTTAAGCTGGCTTGTAATTCTCTAAACTTAGTACAATTTATGGGATCGTGTTGCACTGATTCCTACTGTAGATGACGATGTCGCTTTTTTTCAGCAACAGTTTCTATTGATTGCAAATAAACATACTCCTTTCAATAAACATAGAATAAAGAACAGGGATAATCCTTGGTTTTCTCAAGAACTAGCCCAGTTAATTAAATCAAGAAATAAACAGTGGTCCCTTGCAAGGAGGACCAGCAGTAATGTAGATTACTGAACTTTTCAGAACTTTGAGAAATCAATGTCCCTCAGCCATTCTGACCTCTAAATCAAATTATCTTACCTCAACTAATGGTAATTTTAACAATCCATCTAAATTCTGGAAAACAATTAAAGTATTGCAGAACAAAAAGGTTTCAGATTTTCCCCAGCAATTAAATATTGGAAATATAACTATCACAGATAAAAGTGATATATTAAATGCCTTTTACGCTGATTTTGAGAGAGCAGGTCATATATTTGTTCAGCAGCTTCCATCAATTTCAGTTGATCCTTCAACACGTTTTTTGCTACCTAGTACATCCAAAACCTTTGCTTTCTCATTTGAAGCCCTAAAAGTTCAAGATGTTCTGCAATCGCTGAATTAAATAGACCCCAAAAAGGCGCCAGGCCATTGTGTGTGTGTGTGTGTGTGTGTGTGTGTGTGTGTGTGTGTGTGTGTGTGTGTGTGTGTGTGTGTGTGTGTGTGTGTTTGTATGTATGTATGTGTGGCCTGGTAAACCCTATGTTATGGGGACAAAATGTTGTTCGTGTGGGGACATTTTTTGGTCCCCATGAGGAAATCAGCTTATAAATCATACTAAGTGATGTTGTTTGAAAATGTAAAAATGCAGAATGTTTCCTGTGATGGGTAGGTTTAGGGATAGGGTTAGTGTAAGGGAATAGAATATACAGTCTGTACAGTATAAAAATCATTATGTCTATGGAAAGTCCTAATAAAACATGAAAACCAAATGTGTGTGTGTTCCAGTGTCGTTCAGTCTTGTGCATTTCTTGTTCTGTGGATTATTGGATTTCTGTTCGTCGTTGGATTCACTTCACAACCACCACTGCATGCTGCACTTGTCACGTCTGACCATCGGAGTCCCTGCGCCACTAACCTGTCGGTCAGGATTTTGGACTGCCTATCTGTATCATTTAATAAAGAGTTTAACTGCATTTGCTTCCGTCTGATCTATCATGACAATTATGGCCCTTGGTCTTGGAATGATGTGCAGACCAAACTCAAACTAAAATCCCACATCTCTTTAAATGATTTTAAACATTGAATAAAGGAGGAGGTCACTGTTTTGCCACTTTGTAGCTTTGTAGCTGCTTTGCCAATTCTATTACCACTTAACTCCTTATTCAACCTATGATCTAATAATGTTGTTTCCTTGAAGGGTACTATGTAGGGTATTATGTAATACCTAAATGTTTGTGTTGCTGTGCTGTGTATCGGTGTTGTAAAACATCTTGTTGTGGAGACTTGTTTTGCTGTGTTTTCTGTTGTATCTAATGATGATGTTGTGATTGGTTTCTTATTGTTGCTTGTTATCTGTTTAATCCTGCCATCCGACCCTGTATTGACTAGGTCTCACTTGTAAAAGAGGTTTTAACCTCAATGTGAATTTCCTAATTAAATAAAGGTTTAATATGTATACAGGTACTTCTCAAAAATGTGCATATTATGATAAAGTTCATTATTTTTCATAATGTAATGATAAAAATTTAACTAACATATATTTTAGACTCATTGCACATCAACTGAAATATTTCAGGTCTTTTATTGTTTTAAAACTGATGATTTTGGCATACAGCTCATGAAAACCCAAAATTCCTATCTCAAAAAATTAGCATATCATGAAAAGGTTCTCTAAACGAGCTATTAACCTAATCATTTGAATCAACTAATTAACTCTAAACACTTGCAAAAGATTCCTGAGGCTTTTAAAAACTCCCAGCCTGTTTCATTACTCAAAACTGCAATCATGGGTAAGACTGCCAACCTGATTGCTGTCCAGAAGGCCATCATTGACACCCTCAAGCAAGAGGGTAAGACACAGAAAGAAATTTCTGAACAAATAGGCTGTTCCCAGAGTGCTGTATCAAGGCACCTCAGTGGGAAGTCTGTGGGAAGGAAAAAGTGTGGCAAAAAACGCTGAACAACGAGAAGAGGTGACCGGACCCTGAGGAAGATTGTGGAGAAGGACCAATTCCAGACCTTGGAGGACCTGCGGAAGCAGTGGACTGAGTCTGGAGTAGAAACATCCAGAGCCACCGTGCACAGGTGTGTGCAGGAAATGGGCTACAGGTGCCGCAAGCCACTTCTGAACCAGAAACAGCGGCAGAAGCGCCTGACCTGGGCTACAGAGAAGCAGCACTGGACTGTTGCTCAGTGGTCCAAAGTACTTTTTTTGGATGAAAGTAAATTTTGCATGTCATTCGGAAATCAAGGTGCCAGAGTCTGGAGGAAGACTGGGGAGAAGGAAATGCCTGAAGTCCAGTGTCAAGTACCCACAGTCAGTGATGGTCTGGGGTGCCATGTCAGCTGCTGGTGTTGGTCCACTGTGTTTTATCAAGGGCAGGGTCAATGCAGCTAGCTATCAGGAGATTTCGGAGCACTTCATGCTTCCACCTGCTGAAAAGCTTTATGGAGATGAAGATTTCATTTTTCAGCACGACCTGGCACCTGCTCACAGTGCCAAAACCACTGGTAAATGGTTTACTGACCATGGTATTACTGTGCTCAATTGGCCTGCCAACTCTCCTGACCTGAACCCCATAGAGAATCTGTGGGATGTTGTGAAGAGAAAGTTGAGAGACGCAAGACCCAACACTCTGGATGAGTTTAAAGCTCAAGCTATCAAAGCATCCTGGTTCTCCAGAACACCTCAGCAGTGCCACAGGCTGATTGCCTCCATGCCACGCCGCATTGAAGCAGTCATTTCTGCAAAAGGATTCCCGACCAAGTATTGAGTGCATAACTAAACATAATTATTTGAAGGTTGACCTTTTTTGTATTAAAAACACTTATTTTATTGGTCGGATGAAATATGCTTTTTTTATAGGAATTTTGGGTTTACATGAGCTGTATGCCAAAATCATCAGTATTAAAACAACAAAAGACCTGAAATATTTCAGTTGGTGTGCAATGAATCTAAAATACATGAAAGTTTCATTTTTATCATTACATTATGGAAAATAATGAACTTTATCACAATATGCTAATTTTTTGAGAAGGACCCCTATATACAATTACACCATTGAAATGCTGAGGACAAGCAGAAATTGTCTAGTTTTGTAAATCTGACATGGGTGTAGCATGATGCATCTGAGTGGTCTAAATCGGGACAAGTTTCGTCACTGTCTATAAAACAGGCCTACATCATGCTACTTGCACTGTATTTACAATAGCAATGTCAGAATCGTGATTAAAGGAAATTCGACTACCCTGACTTCAAGTTGACAGTCAATTCATCACAGAAGGTTTATCAAAGCTCGGTTTGATCTGATACTAGGGCTTGGGCACTGCTCTCAATCATGTGTCACTTTGGGACCCTGTCATCTTCTACTAACCTTGTTATGGCACCATTTTGAAACGCAGCTGGGGCTTATTTGACATTTCTTTCAAAGAACATGAGAACAGATTATAGACCATTTAGGGTAATATTTGATCTCATGCTATAGATCATGATCACTATCTATGACAAACTTATCTTATTTAATATTCTCATTGGCATGAACTTACCCTATTAAGTGTTGATCTAGATGAACCATCAAGTCATAGCTGGAGAAGCTGGTTGAATAACATATTTCTGGTGAAGCTGGTCGATCCAAGGAAGTCTTGCTGGCTAATGGGATAGTTCACCTATAAGCATAAGGAATAAATGCTGAGAAATAAAGAACACAAAAATATTTTTTCCAATCTCATAATTCAGATTTTTTTTCTCAGAATTACAAGTTTATATCTCACAATTTTGACAAAAAATGCAATTATGCTTTTTATTTGTTCTTTAATTCTCAGCATTTATTCCTTCGTTTATAATTCAAAATTCTCTCTTTTTGTCTCAGAATTGTGAGATCCTGTATAAACTCGTAATTCTGAAAAAAAAGTAAAAAATATATTTTTTATTCCTTGACAGAAACAAGCTTCTATACCGTAAGTATTTTTCAATCTGTTATTTTGTACAATTTTCAGTAGTTAGTAATTTTCATACTTTCCCAGAAAGTTCAAAAAATGGCCACTTGCATGCGTTTGTGCCCAAAAATATTGCTCTTTTAAATGTAGCAGGACTCTTTTGACGGGCATAGGTGGTATTTTATCATTTCATTTCATTTTGTCTATTTGAGAGCTATAATTACTTACAGAGGCATGGAAGCCTCCACTTAAAATTACATGTCTCTTGTACTGTAGCGCGTAGTGTTTCCCCAACGTATATTTTTACTCGCTCTATTTTAATCCTCTGTTATTATTTTTCATTTTGAATTCTTTTCTTTAATCATTATGTTCTGCTCAGTGTTTTCTTCGACAGGCCAAAAGAGTGTTTTTGGTCAAAGTCTTTTATTTTCCTTTATTTGACCTGCCATGGATTGGCTTAGTTTCAAGACTAAAGCACAGACGGTATAATGAAAACGGGCATTAAAATATTAGCGTTAATTCACTTCATCATTCTGACACTAAACTAAGCATGATATATATATATATATATATATATATATATATATATATATATATATATATATATATATATATAATTTGAGGGTTCCCCCACCTGCCAAATCCCACTTTAACCACTCTATATAAATATATATATATATATATTTATAAATGGTTTAAATGCTCTATGCATATGGTCTTTCTTTGTTTACAGTTGGATGGCCACAAATTAAAATGGAAGTCTGCATAAGACCAACCAAACTGCCTATGAGTATACCAACCAAAATATCACAAGGTCGTCCATCCACTAGACTGCCCTTTCTAATTTTGTGTCTGATTTCGAGCTAGTCCACCATCCAACCTCATCCTGGCACATTGTGTGACCAAAGAACTATTAACTGCTCACACAGAAGTATCCCCGACTCACGCATGTACACACAGTCCCGGCTCCTGCATTCACTGACAATTACACACCCCGCTGGATGTCCTTATATTAAAAGCTTCCTTTGTTGGGTGCCGCCCACTAAATAGCTCTCATGTGTTACCGTTTTCTTAGGTTTATCAAGTGCAGCTGTTGGGGAAATGGAGGGATGAATGGGAGCCATCATTGCATTAACCTGCCCGTTAACCCTGCCATACACTGACGGGCCCAACAAGGGCCCAGTGACAGAGACGGTTTTGTCTATAGGCCCATTTATCCCATCACACACACACACACCAGTATCATGCCTACAATGCTTAAGTTAATGATTAAAATAGATTATGAGATGGAAACATAAATATTTTAGATACTGCACAGTAATGCACATTTAAATATGATGATGTGTCATTTGTCTTTACGATAAATGTTAATGCTTATATTATTATTACTGTTAATTACTGTTTTTTTTTTGTTGTTGATATGTTTATTATCTCTGAGACTCTCATTAGATACTCAATAATCAAATTTGTAAAACTATCAAAAATGAATATCCTTTCTTTATTCCAGTCATTTAGTGGACAGTGGATGCTGCCATTACACTTTGAACTGCCAAACTGCTAGTAGCGTAACAGATCCCTGATTGTTGGACAAGGAGGATTTGATTAAAGAGATACTTCTGTCAATACAGTTTTCTGACTTCCTCTACAACTGCCTTTTTTTTTTCAAATCATTTAGGCCAAATAGAAATGATCTTGAGATACAATCCTACCAAAATGACCACAAAAAAAAAGAAAAGAAAAATCAGTTCCAACTTGCAAACTTATTTTCAGTGTAACTGACTAAAACTTTGGCCCGTTTGTCAAAAAAAAAAAAAAAACTCTTGTATATGTCTTCGGAGAACTCTCTCCAGCTTATGCCTGGTACACATTGTATGATGTCGGGCTTTCCCAGATGATAGATGACCAATCATGGCAATTTCTGTGGTCATGGCTCCTAAATGGTGGTCATACGTCGTACGGTGAGAGAGGTGAAAGAAAATTCAAATATATCTTATTTAATTTTTTTTATAAAACAAAGATAATCTGAAATAATTTTCTGACAGTTTTAGAAATGTCGCCTGATCATCTCACAGTGTGTTTGCTGCTACAACCTACGTCTAGCACTAGCCAATCAAATTGCAACATGAAATGGCGTATTTGCTTTAAAACTTAAAACTACTTACCTCAAGTTGGCATACTATTGGCATACCAAGTTGGCTTCTTTTCCCGCGTCCATCTTCTCCTCTTTCGCTTCCTCTTTTTTTTCCAGCGCACATCAAAAACACAATTGCCAAAGTGATTCATCTTGCTCTATTTGTTTACCAGTAACACATGCTGATGACGTTTTATTCTTCTATGCTATCTTGCATTGTAGCCTACGATTCAATTGGTGTCATATCTATCTATCTATCTATCTATCTATCTATCTATCTATCTATCTATCTATCTATCTATCTATCTATCTATCTAAAAACACAAGGGGGAGCCACTGGTCAATAACAGTCTCTTATCCGAAGCCATAAAGTTGGAAAAGCAGCTTGTCCATTCTTACTGGTGGAGTGTGATGGCTGTATTTTCTATTAGACATGTCAGTGATGTACAATTAAATGCCTGTAAAAAAGCAGTGGGCAGAGGCAGAAAAACACGCTTCTATAGCCGAAGTGCCCTTCAGCAGCGAGAGGACCCTGCCGGCTTGTAGTGCACTATGTCTAATTAGAGAGTCCCGTTTTTGCATGCTTCACTCAGGATGTTGTTCTGAATACTCAATGAAGAATGTTGCCACGTATTTAGCTTTTTTTCTTTCCGGTTTTGTCTTCTCTTGTTACCAGTTCTGTTTTCCTCTCAGGACAGTATATTGTTGTGAGATTTTGTGGTTGAGTAGCGCTCAAAATCGGTGCAAATCTATCTAGCAGGCTTCCACTAATGTTTCTACCTTCAGGACCTTGTCGGATATTGATTGAGAATAAGATATGTTGTAATAAATAATATCATAAATAATTGAAAAGCTCAGGAGCAGCAGATCAATATCGTTTGCATAGCTGGTGCAGAATGCTAGATTAAGGTTCAGTGTTTTCCTCAAGCGTCAATGCATATTGGTTTTCAGGTATCAGTTACATTTCCTCTAACGTATTGAATTGAAACAGTTTGGATAACTGTGAAGTGAAATGTTCTTACGTTTCTAGAGGTGAATGGATTTCCCAGTTGCATTCTTAGAGTGTTAATGCTTTCCGAAATATAAAAAAGTGACATAAGTGAGTCAAGAATGTAGCCTTCATATGGAAAGGAAATACATTAAAAGAGGGAAATGGAGGTTAAATAGGGAAACATTGAAGCAACCGCTCTTAATTATAACTGTTTTCGGGTGTTAACAGTGCGTATAATTAGCAAATGTTTAAATTGCGCTCATTTTCACCATTTCGGATGGTTTGCACTTGTGGCCTGTACATTTTTTGGTGTTATGAATCGAGCACATGGCTGTAATTTGATCGGGTAGACCTCCCTTTTCCCAGGCCTCTAGTCTGCACAGCTCCTAGAGGGACTTATTAAGATCCATATTTCTCTAGCAGACTATTTCAGAGATTTACACAAGCAAGAACACCTGGTATCCATGTTGCCAAGGTGGTCGTTAAGGTTCATGTTTGGTTGTTGGTTTTTGAAACAGACTGCAGACAATACCCACTAACACATGTGTCTATAGTACTCCATCTGAGAAATAAAAAAATAAGACAAATATCTTAGTAAAAGGTAAAAATATGCTTGAGGAGAAAAGTTTAGAAAATGTTTTAATTAAATTCAAGTTTATTCTTATAGCACTTTTCATAATATTTTTTTTTAAAGCAGCTTCAAAGAAAATGCATGTTTCATTGTTTCAGTGAGAAGGCATTCTGTTGTCCATATACAAACACAAAACTGGTCTAAAACCAAATGAATTATTATTATTATTATTATTATTATTTTCTAATTAATCCCTCAATGAAACCTCTTCCCTGCACTGAAAAAGTATCTGAGTTTGTTTTCAGACTCTCCTATCCGAGATCTTGTTGTCGTGCCCACTGTAGGCAGATGTCTAATAGGAGAAACATCTGTCAATCCTGTAATATGAGCTCACAAGTAACAGTTGGTGCTCAGAGGCCGGAAAGATACAATTTCCGTTAAAAATTTGATGCAACAACATTTTTATGCGTGGTTAAACCATTAATTTGATTATGCTGTATGCCCTTGGTTTAATGAAGCATTTCATAATTAGATTTAGAAAAAAATAAAAGCTTAAAGTAACTTAAAAGTTGGTGTAAATAAATAGTACTCATAAAATAAATAACACACATCCCCTCAACAAGCCATGTGATTTGATGAATCATCCAAGTTTGGACTGCAAGTTATGCACCAACATTCAATATAGGGTCAGAGGTTTGTTATTAAGTAGCACTAGTAACAGTCTTAGAAAACACACACAAACACACACACACGCTCATGTTGTGTTTTCATGTTTTATAGGGACTTTCCATAGACATAATGATTTTTATACTGTACAAACTGTATATTCTATCCCCTACTACACTAACCTTACCCCTAAACCTACCATCACAGAAAACTTTTTTTACATTTAAAAAAAAAACATCCCTTATTTATACACTGTTTTCCTCATGGGGACCAAAAAAATATCCCCACAAGGACAAGGATTTTGGATAATTCCATTTTTGTGGTAACATTTGTCCCCATAATGTAGGATTTGCCGGCCCACCCACGCCCCCACAGTGTATTTTTCAATTAGAACTTCAATTTCTACTATAAAGCGGCTCTCCACTGTATTCATGTTACTAACGGACGTTCGACCTCGACGGACTACACAGAAAAAAAATAACCAGGGAAGATTTCTATGTAAAGAAGGCGGAGCCTCAGAGTCACACCTACCTATTACACAATCACCACGGACCAATGAAGTTTGAAGGTGTTTACCAGCCAGAGACATTTCCAGAAACTCTCAAACTCCCAAAACGGACTTCGTTTCGACCTGATTTTTTTCAATATGACGTCACACCTGTTTGTATTTTGATTTCACTTGAAGCGTATTGGAGACTTAAAACATTGCCAGGTTCACTTTAATCTGTTTCAGATAAAACGGAACACGCTTTGAGTGCCACTCATTGTATTTCACTTTGAAAGTGTCACGAAATGCGCAAGAGGAAACAAAATGTAATTTTGCAGAAATGTTGCCACAGGCATACTTTTGCAATGAGCCTAGGATGCTTTCAAAGATGAATTTTAGTTTATTGGCACATTCACAGGTATAAATTTGAACTAGCGAAGCAAGCGGCAATAAGTCTTTAGTAGCTCTAAGTTGTGACGTATGGCACAGGAACAGCCCAACTTTGTTTAACACTTTGCCGCTTTAAATCACCTATACACATATACTATTAACAGCAGCTGGTAACAGTTTAGTCTACAAATTTAAAACATACACTCAATAAAAAAAACTGAGCTAAGGACAGACCGAGGCAAATAATTGAGTTTTTAAATAACACTTTGTTTTGAGAACACCGTGATTTATGTAGGCAGTGAAAAGAGCAGGTAGAGATCTGTACTATTGACAAATAACATCTGTGTCCAAACCGCAATTCACAGAAGCCAGCGGCAGGTGATTTTCACATTGTTTATGGAATACCTGTGGAATTTCCACATTCCATAAATAAGCGATTTGATTGACTGGATAATGGTGTTCCGGATGGTACGTCACACCACTCCACGCCGCTCATATTACTGAAGTCTTTTGTTTGCCCTAGTTTGCCTTGGCATTGATACATGCCCCAAAAGAAGGTCCTGCAATTGTAGTATCAGATTCTAGTGGAATGGATGGCATAGACAAGACTCTTGTGCTGTAATTGGTGTATAAATATTCATAGGGTTGTACGTTTTCCTCTTTTAGGGGGAGGTTAACCACCACACACTCCATTTCAGGACTCTTCTGGGTCCCGGCAGTGTTAATGTGTCTTCTGCCCTTGGATATGAACATGTGCGCACACACACGCTTACTGCTAAGGGGGACTTTAACATAATTCATAAATATGGATAACTTTCTGTCATCCCCCAACCATTACCCCCCCCCCCCATTACCTAATGTTTTTATAGCTTTGGAGTCTGATTCATGTTTATGGATGTGAATTGATATCTTCCAGTTTCAGGTTTGTGAATGTGTATGAGTGTGTGCACGCGCACATTTATATTAATCATTATATTAGCATTCTTCTGCATTTATAGATTTTTTTTTTTCATAGGCAAACAAATCATGCCACAAGTAACTGAAGGTACTCAGAGGTTTTCTTTTCTTTTACAATTTATAAAGCCAATGGAAGTAAAAACAATAATAAAATACATAACAAAACTTCTAAAATAATTGTTAGAGTGAATTCAATTTTGAAGTGTAATAAGGGTCTTAATTTTCATATGGTTCTTAGCATGTTTATTTGCTAGGATGTTCTAATTGATAGGTGCTTTGCTGGATGGTTGTTAGGGTGTTCTGCATGCTGGTTCAAATGAAAAGAGACTTGGACAGTCAGCTACAAAACTTGAAGCCAGTGGTTTCTAGCATGTGTCATTAAAATGCCACTATTATGCTATTTTAAAGGCTCCTAATTTTGTTTTGGGGGGTCAACATAAGATTTACTCTGCTCTGATTGGTCAGACGGTCTGTTGTGATTGGTCAACCGATTACAGTGCGTGTCGGAAACTAAACTCGCATTACAATATCTACATTTCAGCTTCAGATCTTCCTCAGCACTTGATACACAGCGATACAGTAATGATGTTTTCGGTTCTACCTTATCAATTCGAGGCCGAGTCCTCTCGACATGTCGACAACACGAACCAAACTCTTCCAGGCCTCGGCTACAGCTAGTGTCGCAAGTGACGTTGTTCACTCGAAGACCATAGGCTGGCATTATGCAAATGTGTACAAACCTGCGTGGGTTCATGCACGTATACGAATCGGTCTCGTATCTCTCATGGAGGAGCGGAAGCATAAAGGAGGAGCGACGAATGAAGATCGATAGAGGATTTATCTTGTGTTTTATTATGTGACGGCAGTCGTCTGTGAGGGGCTGCTGTCTTTTACTTTCATTTTGTATTTGTGAGTGTTCGCCAGTTCCCGCCTCCTTCTTCCCACAATAACAAACTTTGCTACACAGACCTTTTACATTCACAAACAGCTTACACAGTAAATTAAAGGTAATATCTGAAAAAAGCATAATTAGGGGCAATTTAACTTTATCATAACGTTATTCTTGTCTTCCTCTGTCCAGGTTCAAGACCTCCTGTTGTGGAGTATATCTCCCCAGAGATGTTCTGCTACACCATCATGCCCTAGTAAAAGCAGCAGGAGTTAATGTTGCTTACTTGGACTTCTCTTGCATGAGCATTTTCCTAATGCTGTTAACACCAAGACCCTCTGCACATCACACATTTAAACCATACATCTGCTTACAGATTTGATTTATCCTGGTTTAATATATTTAATATATTTGATTTCTCATGTGCAAGTACTGCTTGTCTGCAATATATTTTAATCCAGATCCAAATGTTTTGTAGATGCAAATGCCATTGTACATGCTCAAACATCCTCAGTTTTTGGGGTGATTTTTTTTTTTATATGTCTTTAAAATGGATACATTCTCTAACAAAATGGTATAGCAATGCAGAATATTTCATACATCACATTTTAGAATGTGAAATAATTGCATTAAATAAGCAGCATCTGTGAGAAGATAATGAAAAGAAAACCAAAACAAAGCAGACATGTGAGAGCTACACTGTAAAAATAAGGTTGATAGAAATTCAGCATAATGTGAGAAATGCATTGACAATGTTTCATTATGGGATGGCATATTAGTGCCTGGAGATTTTAAACTTAAAACCGTGTATTTCATTATGTCTTGAACTATTGGATTTTTTGCCTTAAAAATGTACCGATAACCACCATATAGGTGGTAAAATATAAAACCTCACGATGACTCAGAGTTGCTCTTTCATAAAACATGGTCGATACTCAATACTAAAAAGATCTTACACAAAGACATAGCATCATCAGGGTAACATATAAATAACAAAAATAACATGAACAAAATTACAGAATATCACCAAGCAATCGAATGTACTTTACAGGTAACAAAAATAAAAACTAAACAAAACTATACGTAAAAAATAATCATATATGTCTCACAGTTTTTCACTGTAAAAAGAGAGTATGTTGTAGTAAAATTACATTTACTGTGACGTTAAACCACAGTTTGTATGTGGTATGGACGCTTGTTTCCACCACTGAATAAAATAAATAAATAAATACAAACGTTTATCTCGCAATTAATTTATTTGCAATCGCGTTGTATAAATTCACTATTCTAATGTGTTTTTCTCCAAATTGTTCGAACAATACTCCCAATTGTGAGATATAAAGTCCGTATTGTGACAAAACCGTGCAATTCTGAGAAATATTCTGAGAAATTCAAATTTTCTTACAATTGGACTTTAAATCTCGCAATCCCGAAACTTTTTTTCATTTATTTTTTACCTCAATTAAATTCTGAAGGGCTCACAACCCTGTACTGGAGAAATCTGACAGTTTGGAGAGAACAACTTGTATCTTGCTAAAGCAGTTATTTCACCCCAAATCACTGCAAAATTAGATCCACAACTACAGCGTCAGGAGAATTATGCCTTTACAGTTCACTCGATAAATCAGTGAACAAGCCCAGGTGTCCATCTGTCATCCTATTTCATTCTCTACCTTCTCTATGTCCCTCCCTCTCTGTCTCTTCGGGCCTCATCATGGAAAGAGGCAAAAGAGGCAATGGTTTTTACCAACACCTCTGCTATTTGAGGCCGGGCGGCTCTCGCCCCCTCCTCCTCCCGATGCATGTCATCGACAAGACTGACAGCTAATGATGAAATACAAGCAAGTGATTTCTCGCCACCCGTCAGTGTGTGAGAGTCATAAGACCCCGTGGTGCGGCTCTGGAACAGATGTGCGGGAAGATTTGTTACAGCTCGTAACTTGTCCACTGCCTCAGGCCGCGAGCTCTGCGAGTCAGCATTCCCTCCCACAACCCCCCGCGAGCGAGCGCTTTTTCTTTACAGATCGCTGAACGTGTGGGCTGACACCACACCAACTCCACCTCTGGGATTACATGCGGAGAATGAGAGACAACACAAATCCATTTCATGAAACAACAAGGCTACCACATGCTCCGAGAACATTTGAGGTACATGATTGCTATAATGATTATATAAATGCCAGTTAAAATGGCACTGAGACAAAACAAACGTTATAAGATATGAATCTGTTAAACTTTCAGTAACATCTTGTTATCTTTTAAGGCCCCGATACTTTAGTGAAGTTGCCTATTTGAAGAACAAACTGACATAATTTGGAACAAAATAAGGCCAAAATGATGTTTGCTTGGACTTCGATCCGGGAGTTCGAAACAGCCTGCCAAAGCGAACTTTCCGGAAAAGTTTCACTTGGAAAATTTTTTGTGATGGAAATAATTTGAGATGGCAGGAAAAACTGTATTTTGGTGTTTTTGCGAGCGAATCTAAAGTTTCTTGGGGGAATGCAATGCTGGCAATGATGACAGATACCATATTGTGTCCTTTTTTTTTTACTCGCATTTCATTTGATTTTATGGAGGTTTATGACCTATACTGCAGCAAGCCACCTGGGGGCGATCAGGACGTGTGCAGCACACTTGGGCTGCGCCCGAAAGCTTAAAAATGCTGCCTTCGGAGGACACATTCCAAGGTCGGAAGGCATCAAGGCATGTCCGATCCAATGCTAGTTTCACTTCTTGTCTCCTGAGATACCTTCCTCTGATCGATTTTTGAAGGCAGCAGAGATGTATCCTTTGCTGCCTTTGATATCCCACAGTTCTGTGCGTTCCACTTTGTGACATTTAAAGCAACACTAAAGAAGATTTTTTACCTTAAAATAGTGTTTCCAAAATCGTTTCAGTGGTTCATCAAGTCGTAACAGGGTGAAAGGCACTTCTGGATTCGCTTTGCGGTCCTATATCTGCTATAACCACACTATGTAAGTTTGCCAGATCGGGTCGCGTTTCTGTAGTTCTGAAACTACAAATTTGACTAGCATTACAGCAAGCGTTACAATTGGACATTGTTCAGTCTAAAGGCGGCGCTGGATAAACAGCGAGCGTGCGTGCGATAGTAGGCTGCGCTAGGCTAAATTATTTACGACAGCAGTAATGGACTATTCTGCATCCAACCTGTAGGGGGACCGCATAGGAAAAGTTCTTTAGTGTAGCTTTAAGCTAAAGGCCCTTGCACACTGAGTCCGACATTCACGTCCGAAATTTCCGCACATTAAAAAATAAATACGATCTCACATTATGTCAATCACGCTTGCACACTGCCTCCGAAACTTTTGTTCGTCATAAAAAAAATCAGATCGGGTTCGATTTTCTGCGTTTTTCGCACCCGTAGCAAGCAGTTTGAATGGTGTTTTGACAATTCAGAGCCACCGAATCACGAATACGAAAAAACACATACGAAAATTTCGGAGTCAGTGTGCAAGGGCCTTAAAAAACAAAGATGGCGTCTAAAAAGCTGAGGTTGTTGTTTGTTTGTAAATGTATTTTTTTGTCCAAAATTTTCCAATGTTGATGTCCTTTCTTGCAAGAAATTACTATTGTAGTAATTGTAGCACCAAAACAGACATTAATTGTCATTAAAAGTTCAAGTCAATAGGATCGGTTAAGGACCTAATGAAGACTCAATTTCGATTTTTCACAACACCTGGTGATTACCTATAAAATTGTCTAATCCCATGTGTCAAAAAATAGTGAAGTGCAATAATATTCCTGTATATTTCACATTAGGACTGTATTTTATTCCTCTGTGAGGGGCAAATGAGAGTTCCTAGCATGTAGTAGTATGCTAGACACGTGCACTTCTCTCAATTTGTTATTTTGAAATACAGGCAGACGACAATACCAGCTCTGCGGCCACGGCTGAATCAAGAGTGTGTCTGTGCTGTACACAGAGCAAAGCAAATGAATTGGTTTTGGTGGCAGCAGCTCTCAAGTTGGATTTCTCTTCCATGTTTCACTTCTGCAGTGTGTGTTAATATTCTGTGTTGAGTCTGCATGAGGGGAAAGGCTGACTGTTTTTTTGTTGTTGTTTTTTTTTTCTATTTTTGTTAAGTGCACACATTTGTTAAGTTCAAACATTGTGACAGAGAGGTAAACACTTCAATGAGACACTGTAATTTTGATCGCAACGTCTTCCAAGTACAGCATTGAATTTAATATGAAAAATACGCATTTCAGCTGAAAGTATGGTATTTATGATATACTTATTGATATACTACCTAACCTAAATACCACCAATTTATCTGTATTTACATCCATGCACAGGTCAGCTTCTAGACATTTTCCCAAGAATTTGAGAAGATATTTTCCCTCCCCTTGCTCTTTTTCGGCCATCATTTACAATCCAAGAAACCACTTAACATATCCATTTGAGGTTAAAATTTATGTTTTTTTTCCCTCTGTGTACACTAAAGATTCTTTCAAAGATGGAGTGAACTTTAAAAATGTTAAAACCAGACCTCCTCTTCCAATGACACATTTTCTCCTGCATGCTCTTTAACTCGGATATGGGACAGATTGAAGTTATGGAAAGGAAACCTTAAGCCAAAATTGCTTGTGTTCATTATTATGAGGAAAAACTTTAATAAAAAGTGAAATTACTTCCTACATACATTCCAGTGTAATTTTAGGATAAAAAACATATCAAGGTATAACCAAGCTATTTTTCAAAGGTATTCTCATTTTTATTTAGTTAGACTTAATGCTGAATTTGATGAAAAAATGGCAATACTAATGGATGGCTTTCTATGGCTTTTCTGCAACGGTCATTAGAGTATTAGTACACTGTTAGGTTAGGGTTCGGGTTTGGAGAATAGGTTGACATGTACATGCAAAGTTACTTATAGTAAGAAGAATGTCTGTTGGGAGCATCAAAATAAAGTGTTACCAAAGATTTTTATTTTTTGTCATTAACCAAAACACTGCATTTGCTGTTCAAACATACACACAAGCTCCCTCACTCGCTTGCATTAGCATTTGACTGATAACGAAATTCATTACTGAAGTTTTTACTTCACACACACACAGAGAGAGAGAGAGATAGAGAGAGAGAGAGAGAGAGAGAGAGAGAGAGAGAGAGAGAGAGAGAGAGAGAGAGAGAGAGAGAGAGAGAGAGAGAGAGAGATGATGGCTATCTATTCCACAAGTACCCCAGTTAATGAAACGACATTGATAACCATTTGTAAATGTTATGTACTTCCAGTTATTTTTAGCAGTACAAAACAGCTCATTGCTGCTTGATATTGCAAACTGTTATGTCTTACTATATTTTAACGCATTGTCATTTGATTGATTGATTGATTTATTGACATCAAATAATACAATTTTCAGTTTAGTTCTTTTTAAAGTAGCAATTTTTATTTCTATTTTAGTTAACGCAGATATTTTTCCACATTGTCGTAATGTGGAAAAATGTATTTACGATAATAAGCCTGATAGTGGTTTAGTCATGTCAGAATAAAATTATCTATATTATTTTAAGATTAGATGTTTTTTTTTTCAACAGTTCAGCCTTCATTTGAGCAATGTATGCACATATATGGAGTTTTCTTTAGCTGAAAAGGGAGTTATATCCTCCAATGGTTTGATTAGTAGAGCAAGTGATATTCCACAGCATGACTCACCTCACAAAACCGCATTTAGCCCCAACTGTAAAACTCACTGGATAAGGTTTAAAATGGGGACCTAACAGTTATTACAAGTATCCCTTAATAAATGTTGCTACCTTTGAAAAAGAAGCAGTTCTTGATGGAAATTTAATTTCTGAACAAGCTCCGTTACCAAATTCTGCACATTGCGAGGTATCAAAATCTTCTTCGTTCATTTCTTTTTGTTTGCATAGTTTGAGAACTAGGTCATACATCCTTGTGAAACTGTCAAATAGGCTTTCCCAAAATCCCATGACTGGTCAAAAGATACGATTTCCTCAGGGAACACTTTGTGACCCGATTATTTCACAGGCATATCTTCAACATCTAGAAGTGTGTCCTAAAGATGCCCTTGATGAGATCAGCCAATCAGTCAGAACAGGAACTTCCTGTGAAAAGGACAGAATAATCCAACCATTTAGACAGATTAAACATTGGACCTTCAAAATAGTGTCCATCTGCGTCCAGTTTTGACTGCAACCCTCGCATTTCAAAATCCAACCAACAACCGATTTAAAGAACCAAGTCTCCTCTCTACATTTTTTCTTGTTTGATCATTTCGATAATTAACTGGATGTATATCACAATATTGGGAAAACAAAAGTTACTATTCCTGTTTCATCGCAACTGTGAGTGGAACAAAAATTGAATTGACAAATAGTACTCTTTGCATTCACACTGTCAGTGAAATGGTTTCAGCTATCAGTCCACTTCCAATTCACACTGAATGCAAAGTGAAAATGGCTCGTTCACATTTTGGCCCACTTTAAGAAAATTTAGTTTGGCTCTTTACAGAGTCTCAAAGTGTTTAAACATCCTGATTTTGGTTTGCTTTAAAGGGGTCTGAGTTCATTTGGTTTGTTCACACATAAACCATTGCTCAGACCCCAGAAATAAACCACATTTGTTTTGACAAAATAAATGATACAGATGTTTTAAAATCGTTATTTTACAGTGTTGGCGGCATCTTCGGATTCCTCCAGTCTTCTCAGGGACTTACTGTGTCAGACAATCCTAAAGGGAGTAATTAACTGTTCCAAACAAACTCTCATCATCTCAGAAGTAAACAAATCCATCATAGTAAAGAATGCTGTACCTTTTAATAAACTCAATCACTAATATTTGGAAGTGCTGGTAACTGGGTGACCCATCAAACAAACCAAATGTGGGATTATTATAAATTTGTGTAGGACAATGTGGGACACGTTACCAACACTAAAACATAACCTGAAACTGTTATATAATGTCTATCTAACTTAATAAAAACATTTGTATTCTGCCTTTCAGCTATTCCTTTTCTCACGGAACTTGTAATTACAATATTTCTGACTCCATTTCAAGGACATATTTAAACATAAAAATTAAAATATGACATGAAAATACTACATCTAATTACTGAAAAAAATGCACTAAGCTACTAAATATAGCATAGTTAATAATTATTAACTAAAACATTTTACAGAGCTTGTTGTCACCACACATTTTTAGATTAAATTGTCCATTTTGGCCAAAATGTTTTTATTGTATGTTATGCTATATAATCACCAAATATTGGATTCAATATTTTTGTAAACTTGTTTTCTTTCAATTAAAACAGGTTTTGTATTTATTTTTGGAACTGACTGATCATAGACCTCATCGATCTGAGGATAAACTTCATCTCTGTGAAAAAAAACTGTAATACAATGTGTGTGTGTGTATACACATGTACGTATGTGAACATTAACATGATGAACATGCTCCTGAACACTACATGTTTCTCTTATTTTCGATCTCCCCGATTCATTTTTAATAGATGGTCATTTCTGACCAATATAAGCTCAGATCAATGAGGCCTACAATCAGTCCTTTTCAAAAATAAATACAAAACCTGTCCTAATTCAGAGAAAACAAGCTGACAAAAAGATGGACTCCAATATTTAATGATAATATAGTGTAACAAGATATTTATAAGCAATTTTTTGTAAGCCGGTCCTTTATTAAGATATTTTGGGAAATGATTATACCCTGTGTGAGCAAAGTCAGTCAGTTTTATTCCAATGTGATAACATTAACTAACATTTTTCGGAAAAACAAAATCCTCTTCGGGTCAAAATGACCCGAACCACATCATAAGGGTTAAATATCTAACTTAAAGGAGCCGTATGTAGGATTGTGGCCAAAACTGGTACTGCAATCACTTTAAAAATACCGTGTATCCCCTCCCCCTACCCCCTGACTCGAGGTTGCCAGATAAGCTGCAGGATTCAGCAGAAACGTAGGCTGCTTCAATGAGCTTCCAATGGCAAGTGACGACGAGACGTACACAGTACGTTATTTTTCCTGTTAATTATGTTTATGCTTCATGAGAGATATTTTGATAAGTAATTATGTATTTTAAAAATGTACTAATTGTCATTAGTTGAATATAATCGTTAAGATTTATGCTCGTATGTGACAGACAGAACGGTAGCTGTTATTCTAACTTGTAACGTTATTTATCTGTCATTAATGTACGGTAAGCAAGTTTTTGTCATAAGTAGGCTAACAAATAACCAAAACATTTGCCACAGCAATTATAACGCGGGACAAATTCAATATCACCAATGGCTATCACAGGGTTGTTTTCAGTCCCATCATAAAATATTGTTAGAGTAACTAAATTTCAGAGCTGCCAACTCTCACGCATTGGCCGTGAGACACCCGCATTTGAGTGGTTTCACACGCTCACACGCCACACCCCCGATTTCTCACGCTGAAATGTCAACCCGGTCAGTCAAATGCCTGAAAGCTGAGTTTATCTATAGATTTACCTGTTGAGCCACTCGTGGTCAACTAGTTATGCCGCAAATGAGTTAAAATGTACCGGATTCTAGAGTGAGCGCACATGAGACAGAGAATCCGCGTGGCGCGCGCGCGCACGGCAAAGGTGAAAGGCGAGCGAGAGCCCGTGTTGGAGAATGCCATCGTCCACGATATACGCGAAGAACGAATGACGAATCATTTTTTCTGAGGTAAAGTTAGGTTTCTGTCTCAATTACGTTTCAAATTGCCATAATGGGCGCGCTAATGTTGTTTTCCTCTGCGTCAGTATACGTCCATGTGAGCTAACGTTACGGTTACTTTGCACGAACATGCATAACTTTGTTCAACTATAATGAATATATGAAATGTCCATTGACATCAAGTTCAAGTTAGCCAAGCATAAATGAATCTTACCTGTCCAGGAGAAAATTAGCAATGTTGGCGTCTGTGTTCAAATTCTTCTCCGTTTTCAGTCGTGTCCATCTTTCAAAAGCATCTCCAATACAAATTTTGGTTTTATTTTGGACTTTGTCACGACGAATTTCTGAATTATAACGAGGTCTTTTTGATTTAGTAACGTTAGACATTTTTATCCGACTAGAGTTAGGGTAGATTAGAGCAAAGCTGGCAACCCTTATCCCGAAACACTACTGACTTCGTGAATGGTAGATAGGTGGAGGGTGGCGCATCAGACCAAAACACAACATGACAGCATCAACATCAGTTGAGGGCTGCAAGTCCACTTTTTAAATGACAATATCCTAGCCATACTACTGTTGTCAGTGATATAAGTATTTGAAATTAACATGATTTCTTAATGTCTAGCGACATATCAGGGCCTTTTTATAATTAATTGAAATAAATTTCTTACATACAGCTCCTTTAATATCATTACTTAATTGTCCACAACCAGTACCGCCGCTCCCTGTATGTTGAGTGTGTTGAGTACACAACTACCAAACAGTGATTTTTACACCAGGCCCCCACAGCAGTATTTAATATCCTCAGCCGATCTATGTGGATGGCTATCAGTATCATCCGGTTGACAATGCTAAGTACCTGCTGCCTGTTTATCCAAGCCTTCAGCATGCACATACACACACACACACACACACACACACACACACACACACACACACACACACACACACATACAAACACACTTTCCTCACAGGTGAAGTAAAATACGTAGTGTATCCCCCAGGCTTGGGAATAACTTCTCCATCTGTCAGTCGCAGCTTGACATCAATTTGCAGACATGTCATACACACTACACATCCCTCTAGGAAATATGTGTGGCATTAGTGGGAACGCTGCCTTTACTCTTTCTTGCACAGTTCCAGAGTCCGTGCGGCTCTAGCTTGGAGGTCTTCTTCTCTGTTCATTGCATCATGGTCTCGTATTAACCCTGCAGAAATTATTTAATACGTGACACCCAAACCAAATCCATAGCAAGCACTATGATTCTCGCTTTCTGTCAATGAACAGGTTAATTTTTAACAACTTTTATTATGTTGGAAACATACTGCATTTGAGAGTCTACAACTTGGGGTATGCTGATGCATAGGCTGTTTATTTAATGTTTAGAAACCTCTCTCCAAACCATTGCTCATCACTTATTTATGGTGGCTTGTTTGCCTTGTCAAACTGTGGCCTTGCTTCTGGTCCCAGCGTGTGCCCCGTCTAGGTTTTTACATCTCACAGGGCTAACACATATTAATATTTCACATAGGCAACGCAAAACAACCCAACATTGCCTTTTGATTGGCAGTAAATATAATTTCTTATTCACATTATTGATGTATTGTTGAGAAGGGCTTGTTGCGCCCAAAATTACTCAACGGCAAACAGCCCTTCAGATCTTTAATATGATTAAATCTTGGGTCAGTTGAGTGATTAGGAACAGCTTAGGCACATATGTAGTATGAATAAAACAGTGATACAAGGGTAAAGTTTAGTATCTTTTTAATGATTATAAATAATTACTGTAACCTAGAATGAGGTACTAGCTCATATGATATAATGATACAAATTTTGTAATCAACTGGATTTTGTATAACAGATAATTGTGGATCCTTATTGCTCATGTATAGTAAAGTAACACCTATGACCCAAAAAATTCTGTATAATGATAACTGTAAATTTCACTGTTGTCAATGGCAACATAGTACTTTCATGCATTGAATCATTCCTAAAGCAGTCCTTAGGAATGAGTAGGTCATTGGTGGCATCTTATGACTCAAAAATGGTTACCGACTGTATCAAATAGCCTTGGAGGACTTTCGGGGATTTTAGGTGGCCGTTAAACCTTTTACAGCATAATAATTCATGGAAATAATGTAGCTCTCAAATTAATAACAGAATGTGGCATATATATATACAGGTCCTTCTCAAAAAATTTGCATATTGTGATAAAGTTCATTATTTTCCATAATGTAATGATAAAAATTAAACTTTCATATATTTTAGATTCATTGCACACCAACTGAAATATTTCAGGTCTTTTATTGTTTTAATACTGATGATTTTTGGCATACAGCTCATGAAAACCCCAAATTCCTATCTCAAAAAATTAGCATTTCATGAAAAGGTTCTCTAAACGAGCTATTAACCTAATCATCTGATTCAACTAATTAACTCTAAACACCTGCAAAAGATTCCTGAGGCTTTTAAAAACTCCCAGCCTGTTTCATTACTCAAAACCGCAATCATGGGTAAGACTGCCGACCTGACTGCTGTCCAGAAGGCCATCATTGACACCCTCAAGCAAGAGGGTAAGACACAGAAAGAAATTTCTGAACAAATAGGCTGTTCCCAGAGTGCTGTATCAAGGCACCTCAGTGGGAAGTCTGTGGGAAGGAAAAAGTGTGGCAAAAAAAACGCTGCACAACGAGAAAAGGTGACCGGACCCTGAGGAAGATTGTGGAGAAGAACCTATTCCAGACCTTGGGGGACCTGCAGAAGCAGTGGACTGAGTCTGGAGTAGAAACATCCAGAGCCACCGTGCACAGGCGTGTGCAGGGCGCATTCCCCAGGTCAAGCCACTTTTGAACCAGAAACAGCGGCAGAAGCGCCTGACCTGGGCTACAGAGAAGCAGCACTGGACTGTTGCTCAGTGGTCCAAAGTACTTTTTTTCGGATGAAAGCAAATTTTGCATGTCATTCGGAAATCAAGGTGCCAGAGTCTGGAGGAAGACTGGGGAGAAGGAAATGCCAAAATGCCTGAAGTCCAGTGTCAAGTACCCACAGTCAGTGATGGTCTGGGGTGCCATGTCAGCTGGTGGTGTTGGTCCACTGTGTTTTATCAAGGGCAGGGTCAATGCAGCTAGCTATCAGGAGATTTTGGAGCACTGCATGCTTCCACCTGCTGAAAAGCTTTATGGAGATGACGATTTTATTTTTCAGCACGACCTGGCACCTGCTCACAGTGCCAAAACCACTGGTAAATGGTTTACTGACCATGGTATTACTGCTCAATTGGCCTGCCAACTCTCCTGACCTTAACCCCATAGAGAATCTGTGGGATATTGTGAAGAGAAAGTTGAGAGACGCAAGACCCAACACTCTGGATGAGCTTAAGGCCGCTCTCGAAGCATCCTGGGCCTCCAGAACACCTCAGCAGTGCCACAGGCTGATTGCCTCCATGCCACGCCGCATTGAAGCAGTCATTTCTGCGAAAGGATTCCCGACCAAGTATTGAGTGCATAACTGAACATAATTATTTGAAGGTTGACTTTTTTTGTATTAAAACACTTATTTTATTGTTTGGATGAAATATGCCAATTTTTTTAGATAGGAATTTTGGGTTTTCATGAGCTGTATGCCAAAATCAGTTGGTGTGCAATGAATCTAAAATATATGAAAGTTTAATTTTTATCATTACATTATGGAAAATAATGAACTTTATCACAAAATGCAAATTTTTTGAGAAGGACCTGTATATACACATGTATGTAAACATAATAATGTATACGCCCCCACTCCCATAAATTTATGAAGCCCCTAAGAGAACATAGTATTGGACAAAATATAGGATGAGAGAAAAACATTTTTTCCGTTCTTTTGTTTCCCTAAGAAAGTTTGGAATCTCGCGCAATATATTGGGTTCCCCACAAAACTTTGCATTCGCAAGTGCATACTTTTTCCTCCCGTCTAATTTTCTTTCCATCACCAAACTTTGCGTTGTCTGACAAAGCATTTGCGTTCTCTCGCAATGATATTGCGTTCCCCCCCAAGAAACTCTAGTGAATGCTTAGTTTTTTACTCAAATTTCCATCACTAAACTTTAGCATTCCCCCATGAAACTTGGGAGAATGTGAGATATATGAGAATTATTTTTTTTGTTCACATGCTAAAGTTGTGCAACCATTGTGTTCAATCATAAAACCTCTGTTTTTTCTCTCGCAAAAACATTATATTCCCCCACAAAAGTTTGCATTCACTCACAAATGCATACTTTGTGTTTGCTCACACAACTTTCTGAGGGAGCGCAAAGATACTTGGGTGAATGCAAAATGTATAATCACCATATAATGTTTCAAATAATGTTTCATCTTGGGGGCTCCTTCGATACTAGCCTCGTGGGTGCATTTTATTTTTATGATTTGATTAACTTTACCTGTCCTGTATGCCACTTTTATCATCCCTCTCACATTTTTGGCTTTCAGCAGGTAAAGAAAACTTTTCCATGGCGAGACAGTTTATCCTATTTCTATGGTGCAGAGAGACTACTGCAGGCAGTGAAGTAAAGCATAGGAAACTGCTAAGAAAAAGTTACCAGCAAGGTCACAAAAAATTTTCAGCGAGAGAGAAGAGCGAAACAGAGAGTGAGTGCAATCCTGTGAAACAGCCCAGAATATGGAGTGTGTGTCTGAAAGTCTCCTCACGCAGTGCCCTGTGTCACCCCTGAGACCACGGCCACCCTCAGCCTATGCACTAATTTCACAATTCATTAAACATTTATTTATTTTTGTATATGTGGCTGTAACACATGGGAAAGATATAATGATGTGACAAATGCAACGTTTGGGCCCTGTAGTAGTAATTTCACGTCTAATGTCTACATAGTGGCATCCATTGGGGTAAAGAATGACTACTGGGGAAATTTTGATAGCTCCAAGATTTAGGATTTCAACATTTATATAGTAAACTGCAGGAGGAAATGAGAAGAAGTACTTGAATCACAGAGGCACTCATCTTAATCAGCCTTTGTGTCAGGACTTGTGTGAGGACAGGAAGTGGTTCATTATGTCTTTGCTGGAGGGCATGCCTTCCCTGCTGATCCACCGCTTTGGCTGTGAAAACATAATTAACCTGGTAGACAAATAAGAACAAATAATCATGATCTGATAATGTGGCTATGTAACTTAAACCACACATTTAAAAAAGTGCAGGGCATTCAAACGAAGGATGTGATTTGAACTAAACCCACACGATTTCAAGTAATACAATGACAATGACACTATATATATATATATATATATATATATATATATATATATATATATATATATATATATAATTGTCTCAGAGTCAGCCACACCCCACAGCCCCAATCATCCCCCAATCACCAGGACCCGTCCACTCGTTCACAATCACTAGAGTACTGACTCTCTACACCTGTACTCCCTATACCTACATATTAATTATATATAAATATGTAAACAGTATATACATGCAAATATTCTGTATCCAAATCTGTGGCTCTGCGGAATTATTTTACCGCATCGGAGATTTACTCCTTGCTGGTTTCCAGTTCTTTGAGCGGGTCAGCCTGGTAGGCATGTAACACCGACATGGTGTGCAGGGACCCACCAGCCTGACCCGCTGCCTCGTGGGCATTGCCAACCAGAGAAGATGTTTTTCTGCAGGGCCTTGAAGGCAAGGCTGGCCTCTTCAATGACGAAGCCGATTCGGGAAATAGGTGTCGAATAGGTGTCGAATTGTACCCCTCCTCAATGAACCCCACGAATATGATGTCATGGGATTGTGAACAGGGGCGGAATACATGGATTTTCACAATCTCGAGATCTCATTGTGGAGGTCAGGAAAGAGGGAATGTTTCTCTTCGGTGACTGGGCCCGACCGCTGGTGAGGAAGCGCTCATCCAGTTTACTATATGGTGCTTCCCTTCTTTGGTTCAATTCAGCCACCATGCGAGTAATGCTTTGAGTAGCTCTCAAAAGTCTTTGACGATGAGGACTGCCCGCCAGCCGCACTTGATTCATAACCTCACTTAATGTCTAGCTCCTCGAAGCTAGGCTCTCCTGAAATCAGGACAAAGTTTGGAGCAGAAAAAATAGCAGAGCAAGCTTCCAGATCCAGAACAAGACCCTTGGAGTGTGTAGAGACAGCGAGAGAAAATGCTGGCCCCTCTCAGACTCCTCTAACAGCTCCATCTGCATGCCCCATGATCTAATATGCACTGCCTCGGCGAACGCAGGACTGAACCAAGGGGTGCAGAGATACATTTGCTTTGACATCGAAGAGGGCAAGGCGGGCTCCACTTCAAAACACAGAACTCAAAACTCGTATCCGTCATCCCCAGGAATAAATTGGCAGCACAACATATCTCCTAAACTTTGTTGTTTTAGAGCAGGAGTTCGGTTAAAAAACTTCAGCAGGTCACCCTGACCATTTCTACTTGCCTAAATGCATTGAGTTTCTGCCATGTAATTGGCTGGTAAGATATTTGCATGAACGAGCAGCTAAGCAGGCGTACCTAATAAAGTGCCTGGTGAGTGAGTGTGTATAAATATGGATTCATACAGTGCATTGAATACATAATGGCATACATGTTTATTTTGCATCATGTACTATATTTTTCAGGGTACATTAAAATAAAATATAACATCAACCCTACTTTAACTCATAATGAGTTAACATTTTATTTTATTTTTACTTAAGAAGTAAAAAAAAACAACAAAAAAACATTGTAATTAAATATTATTAATAGAAAAAAAACATCAAATCAAAGTCAGTATGGTATAACCAACATTACTTTTAAAGAAAAAAAAAACAGCAGCAGAAGCATATATATATATATATATATATATATAATTATTTACTTAACTTTAAATATGTATATATAGTTGTTTACAAACATATTCAGAATCTAAGGAAAATAGTACCAATTTATATTACCCTTTTTTTCTTTTTGGATAAAATGTAATTTCTTTTTTTTTTTCAGTTTGACAGCCTAATCATCTCATCGGGTGTATGTGCAGTGCTGTCATGCTCCCTCACACAGCAGTCTAAACCACACCATCTTTCAATGCTGGTTTGGTAAAATTCACACTTTCTCAGTTCACATCATAGTCAGAACAATGAATGAACTGCATTATATCTATAACTGATTTTGTACCCCTCTATGTGCACATTTTATTACTTTATATTAATTTAATGGGAGAGTATATATATATATATATATATATATATATATATATATATATATATATATATATATATATATATATATAATTTTTTTTTTTTTTTTTGTCAAATGAGTTGGTTAAAGTCTGTATATATCATAGATACTGCTTGTCGTCCTATAGATTTTTGTTTGATTCTTTGTGTTCAGCCCAGAGATTGTTATCATACACTCCAGTGCTTATTTTGGATATATTTCACAAAAATGTGAATGAAAGCCATTGTCAGTCCTGATTATGCTTTCTTACTTGGTGGTCCTGCATCATGCTTGGATTGTATATTTTGTTTACCAAGAGGGCATGAGAAATGACTTCCCCTGAGAATACGGGAGGTCCGCGAGCAGGCGTCAGGGCTCTGGTGGGGAACACTTGACTGCTTCTGCTGACAGGTCACCACAGGACAAGCTCAGTGTGATTGACATGTCAGGAAATGAGCAATCACTCCTGTCCATTTTCCCCTTTAATTGCATGAAATGTTTATGCCGAGACGATGATGTTCTCAGAACACTGTCTTTTTTCGATAGTTGTTGATATAAAAGTTCATCTCTTTAGGATCATATCACACCTTTTGATCAGTACATTTCCATGACCTTTAGAGTCATTCATCATTAAAGGATTGAGACAGATTGCACGTCAGCAATGAATTTTATTTTTCTATACCTTTACTGGATATAAATAACCCATCCAAATGTGTTTTGTTGAAATAAAAATTAGGTATATTGGTTTGATTCAGTGATGTTTAAAATATTCTTGACTTGAATAAAACCAGTTAATCTAGATGTTACCACTTTATACACACACACACACACAGACACATACAGACACACACATATCATGTCTAAAGACTTTTATTTTTTATTACTTTAAGACTGAAAATCACAACTTCAAGTTCCCTATTATTTCCCGGTTTTGCATGACCCTGTTGTCCTTTAAAAGGGGAAGACGACATGGAGTTTATCACATGAGTATTTGTGTGGATCCTCACTTCATGTAAAAGCGAATTCATAATTTGTATCATTATACCCACGCAAAAAATGTACTTGACGCAAATCTGGAGCTTCCAACTGGCAGGAGATGTTGAAATACAATATTAGTGAAGTGGAAAGGCACGGTTTCCTGTCTCAGGTGTCTCAATCCTTTCATCAGGCTTTGCTTTCACCACACCGACCCAGAAAGAGACGGGCCACAGCGCTAACGGATTGCCCTGAGGAAAAGGCCAAGCTCCCTTTGGAGGAAATGTGGTCAGGCCAGCTGTTGCCAGGGACAACGGGCTTTTCACATCGGCCAAGCCCAAGACGGATGTTAGTGGGATTCCAGGTTTGCTTACCCTCCGGTCGAATGGGCCTGCAGGGGCTGTGGGAGCCCTCTGCCCAACAGCTCGTAGATGGATTGGAACGGCCCCAAGATCCGCTGATTGCTTCACGCCCCAAACACTGTGTGGTCTGACAAATGACGGGTCGCAAAAGGTCAAAGGGTGGAGCTCCAGCGCCTATTAGTATAGCGTGTGAGCTGTCGTTATGTTAAGAGCGTGCTGTAATGTCGGCTTGACGGACAGGTGGTGATTGGAAGGGTGACGTAAAGACAGCTTTGAAAAGAAGCACAGAATAACAATGTTAACTAGAAGGGCCCATTTTACTTCAGGATAGCCAATTGAAAAAAAAAAAAGGTTTGGGATAAGATCCATCGGGAACTGACTGTTATATACCAAAACAAACCTAGTTGTTTAAAGAGGATAATTGAAAAAGTTAAAGGGGTTTGTGGAATGTTTAGAAGTGGAGCAAGTTCATTAAAAAATACAAAGACAAACATTTTAACTTTGGAATAACATCACCACTGAATAAGGAATGTGGAGTAAGAAAGAAAATGGGCTCAACAAGCTAAACAGAAGCTTGGCCAGACTGGGAGTCCAGCTTGAACCAGATAAGACCAGAAAACCAGATTAGATTTTTTTTTTTTTTTTAACAGTGTTACTACAGTATGTTATCAAGTAATTAGTATTTTAATATTGTAGTTGTATTTAGTGTAAATGTATATGTTCAAGTTTACTGCTGTCATTCAAAAACGTATTTCTTGTCAGTAAATATGTCTCTAATTACAACATAAGCATAAATAAGTAAAACAACTTTAATTCCAGATAATATAATAATTCAATCTGATTTTAACACACTTAAAAGTGTTATATGTGTTATAACAAACATATTGAAATGTGTGGCATACAGGTTTCAATAGAGATTACTTTAAAGGATATTTTAGTTTACTATAAACTGTCAGTACATTCAGCAGTACACTTTAACCATATTTCAAAGACAATAGTAATTATGACTCTATAAATATGTATTTAAGTCCTGCAGCAAAAAAAAACAAAAAACATGTAATATAAATTTAAACTATAATAGATTTTTTTTATTTAATTGCAGTTTACCTGCAATTAAACGTCCAAAAACAGTACATACAGAAGTATATTATTTTAATGTATAATATTTCCGTAATAAGTACCATTTTTAAAAGTACTTATTTTTCACAGGGGATCAGATAATTAAATAGCTAAAAGGATATCACTCCCTAAGTAGCTTCAATATTCAACTGCTTTTTGTTAGTACCATTTTCAAAAAAAAAAAAAAAAAAGAAATACAGCTTTTATGTAGTCATTACAATGTTATAGATTGAGAATCTTAAGTTTCAACAGTTGACAATAGAATGCGTATGCTAAAAATGTGTGTGTGTGCTTTCCAACTTGTATAATTTGTTGAAATGGTCTCCAAGATCTATTGTTTTTCTGCAAGCTTGACCAAACTTATTGAGGTGATGTTCCCCACCGAGGCAAACAATCAACACTACCACGGCTCCTTTCATCAAAACTTGGAGCGTGCAGTCAAATCTGTTGGCGCTAATTTATTTCGTTAGCGTAATAAGAGCACCGCAAAGAGCTGTCCTTCACTTTCCTGTTGTGAAAACATCATCATTTATTTCCACAGTGTGAGCTCCCTCTTTGACTTGTCCTCCCTTCACCCGAATGGGTTCATCCGTTCGCATGGTGAAACTCATGTGATGAATGAGATTAGGCTAATGTGTCAGGCACGAGATGCTTGGAAAATGGCTTGGATTTCCCTCAGCATCTTCTCCATGCTGCTTTGCTTTTATCGGCTCTGTGTTTACATTCATTAGCACTTGTCTGAAATGTGTCACATTCGCACTCCCCTCCATTTTACGCATTTGCTTGGCTCTACGTGTCCATTTCAGACAGGCCCATTCTGCAAACAGATGCTATCAAGAAAAAGAAAAAAAATGTTTTGTCTGCTTCCATTAGCAAGACAAACGTTTCCTTCAAGACTTTACATGCCTGTGCACTAAGAATCTAGCAACATTACTCTGAGCCAAGCATGTGTACGTCCACAAGTCTTTCTTTCTAAAGATCATTCTTGAGAAACTCAAACATGGGAGGGGAACACCGTGACATAGTTATAAAGTGGTCTCACTAGACTTGAGATGTGTTAAAACTTAACTTGCTGAAACAAGCACCACTATCCATTCTGCTCACGAGGGTCGTGCACCGGCTGAGAAAAGACAAGTCACTTTATGCACTGTTTTATGATGTTGGAGAGACAGTCATTTCTTAATTTGTTTGTAATTGTTAGGCGTTTTGGAGCATTTGAATTGCATATACAATTCACATCCATTTGTATTACACAGTACAAATAGACTGGATGTTTTAAATACACAATAAGGTTCATATATTGTTGTCATAATTATTGGCACCCCTGGTAAATATGAACAAAGATGGCTGTAAAAATAAATCTGCATTGTTTATCCTGTTGATCTTTCATTCAAAAAGAGAAAAAAAAAACTTTTATTCCATAATGTTATGTTTCCTCCACTTTAATTTATTTTACTTCAGTGAAAGGCTAGATGTTTGAGAATTTTTTAAATGAAAGAACAAAAGGATAAACAATGTAGATTTATTTTTACAACCATCTTTGATCATTTTTACCTGGTGTGCCAATGATTCTGTCCACAACTATACATGTAAAGTGTGTGTGTGTGTGTGTGTGTGTGTGTGTGTGTGTGTGTGTGTGTGTGTGTGTGTGTGTGTGTGTGTGTGTGTGTGTGTGTGTGTGTGTGTGTGTGTGAGAGAGAGAGAGAGAGACATATATATATAAAAAAAATATATATAAGTAACTTTTTTTGACTTTATGACTCATAGTTGCAAGTTCATATCTCATAATTTTGAGAAGAAAAGTCAGAATTACGAAATGTAAACTTGCAATTGTTGGGGGAAAATACATAGTTTTGAGGTAAAAAGTAATAGTTACTTTTTTATTTCAGTGGCAGAAACAAGCTTCCACAGTGAGCAGATCGTAGAAAACATACAAATAAGATTCTCTGTATCAGACTCTGCATCAGACTCCAATGATGAATGAAACAAATGACTTTATCAAACGTATACACTAGAGGGTTGAGTACATGGGTCATTGCATAAGTGCATAGTGTAGTATGCCATTTGAGACACAACTTTAGAAACCCTACTCACAGCATTCAGTAGCAAACCTCAGCACCTCTCAGAAGAAACCGTACAGCACGCACCAACAACAACACATTGTGTTTTCATGTTTTATGGGGACATTCCATACACATAATGATTTTTATACTGAACAAACAATGTATTCTTTCCCCTTACACCTACCATCACAGAAAACATTCTGCACTTTTGCATTTTCAAAAAAAAAAACACTTAGTATTTCCATCTTTGTGGGGACATTTTGGGTTTCACTTCATTTGGATGGTCCCTTTAACATATTCTGTTGACTATAAGTAAAGTTTCACCTACATGTCTACTAGCTCTCATTAGAGTATTAGTGGAGTATTAGTAGACTGGTAGGGTTAGGGTTAGAATAAGTCGACATGTAGTTGCATAGTTACTTATAGTCAGTAGACTGTCTGTTGGAGGACCATCACAATGAAGAGTTATCAGATATTAAGCAGACAGTACACTAATACTCTAATGAGAGTTAGTTGACATGTAGTTGCAAAGTCACTTATAGTCCCCAGAATGTTCAAAAGGGACCATCAAAATAAAGTGTTACCACATTTTGTCCCTATAATGTAGGGTTTACCAGGCCACCCACACACACACACACACACACACACATAGGTGTGCTTTCCCAGACTTATCATCCGTCAGTATGGCCTCTAATCCAAACAGACTTTAACCAGAGACAGAAGCTTACACAGAATAATGTCCCCCATTAAACGGATGCAAGTATTTGCCAACTGTCTCTCCCCGTCCACTTGTTAGACAGACAGTGAACACAAATATTAGCATGGCTTGATGGAGCAGCAGATATCTTGTCATCTAAACGATCTCAACTTTGCAGTTTCTAGCTCCTTTTTTTTGTGTCTTCTGGCATTAACGTCGCCCACCAGGGTCAAACTATCCAAACAAAATGACACAGGTGCTGACTGATGATCTAAATATATGTTTGAGTGATGACTTCTCGCACATGAGTGGAAGCTCTCTCTCCACCCCCTTCCACCCCTGGGAGCAGTTCAGGCAAACCTTTTACCCTCCACAGCCTGCATCAACATTGAACTTTTGGACCTTTTAGTGAGGCACACACAAGGGCTTTGAGACTAAATTAAGAGATGATAATATATGAATGGTAAATTGCTAAATTAATCAAGGGAATTTTGCATGGATCTGTAAATTATTTATGTAGCTGAGAATTACAATGAAATGGATTTGTCTGAAAATGGTTCCAATGCGCACACACACAATACTGGTTTCCATGTTTCATGGGGACTTTCCATACACATAATGAGTTTTATACTGTACAAAGTTTATATTCTATCCCCTAAACCCTATCCACAGAAAACTTTCTGCATTTTGAAATTTTCCAAAAAAACTTTATTACGTATGATTTATAAGTGGTTTTCTTCATGGGGACTAAAAATTCAAATAAACAATTACTTGTATTACTATACATTTGGGTACATCTGGTCCCCATAATGCAGGGAACAGCAGGTATACACACACACACACACACACATACACACACACAATCAATCAAAAGTTTGGTTGTTGTTCTTTTCATGTTTTTGATAAGTCATAAATCATGAACTTTTATTTTTAAAGTTAGATTTTTTTTTACATAAATATTCATTACACAATAAGATCTTTCCATTTTACTGACTAAAAGAAAATGTCAGAAAGAATGAATGAGAAATGCAACAATTTTTTTCAAATTTAAATGTATTCAATGCATTTCAATTCTTTACATATAGTAATTTAAATGCAAAAACTAAAAAGTTGATTTTTTTTTACAAAACAACAACAACAACAACCAAAAGAACAGCAAGAACAAACACATGTATAGTATAATGCCATTGGAGTCCCAGCTGTGTGGAGTTCGTATGTTCTCTCCGTGTTGATGCTGCTTTCCTCTGGGTTCCCCACAATCTAAAGACGTACTGGGGTGCGTTTCCCGAAAGCATCGTTAGCCGACTATGGTCGCAAGTTCCGTCGTTATCAGCATAGTTCAACGAGTCTGTGTTTCCCGAAACCATCGTTCCAGCGAACATTCGCAAACAGCATCGCAAAGTTGTGTGGTTTGAACGACAGCTCTCACCCTGTGGTTAGAGACATCGTTTCTATATTGCAGCACATTTGGAGGTAATAAATCCTTATCTTGAGCAACATAAGCAAGCTGACATTCAGTACAACCAGTGCCTTTTATTTAGAATACATACAAATGTAATTTACGTCTTTTAGTTTGTCAAAAGATTTAAAGTAACGCGTTTGAAGAGTGCGCATGTGCGAACGTGCTCTGCTATGTAAGAACGAGCCAAATATTGAGTCTGGTAATAAAGCAAAACAACTGAGAACAATTAGAAATAGTCCTCAGATGACATGTCTGTAATTTATATTAACAAATCTAGCGTTAACTGGATCTCAAACAGTTTCATTAAAAGTAGTTATTATTCCACCACGTGCGAAACCATCGTGGTTGAACTAAACTTTGCGACAGTGGGTTTCGGGAAACAGTCGTTCTCTAACGATGCATCATACTATGGTAGTGAAACAGCGAGTTGCATCGTTGTATGGGAAACGCACCCCAGGACAGGTGAATTGGAGACTGTGAGTGTGAATATGAATGTGTGTGAGTGTGTGTTATCCCTGTGATGGACCGGCCATCTGTCCAGGGTGTTTTCTGCCTACGACCCGAGACGCTGGGAAAGACTCCAGCCTCTCCACGACTCTACAGGACAAGCGCTTTGGAAAATGTATGGAATAGATGTATGTATGGCTGGATGTACATTACTGTAAGAGTTCTAGTCCACCCTCTCTCTGCCACTCTTCTTTCCCCACCAATATCTTTTCCATGATCCATGTTTCCAAACAAAATCTTTCTGATGCCATCCTGTTTTACCAAAAGATGCCTGATAAAAAAAAAAAATACTACTGTAATAGTCTCAAAATAGGTCACTTGGGTAGGATTTCAGCTGAAATTGCTATTAGTTGTGTTTGTAATAATTATTATTCAATTTCTTTGTAAATATTCTGCTAAGATTTTGTATTTCAATATAATTTCTGCAAAAAATGCACATTTGCCATCATTCTGATTTGAATGTGCTTTGGTCAGTTTTGAAAGCGGTGTGTTGCATTCGAAAAACTTTGTGTTTTGCAGATGGAGAAGTATGAATGACAAAAGTATTCATGAATTTTGGAAAATGCGGTCATTGAATGCATTTTATGTGAAAGCAGTGAACACTTATTCACAGTTTGGGCCACATAGACTTCTGTTTCACAAATTCCAATTAATGATTAGGTTCACACTTTATTTCGATGGCCCATTTTAGACATTATCATTAGTGACATTAGTGACATTAGTGATATCACGTCATATTTCATTAGTGAAAGTTAGTTGTCATTCTCTCTCTCTCTCTCTCTTTCTCTTTCTCTCTCTCTCTCTCTCTCTCTCTCTCTCTCTCTCTCTCTCTGTCTCTGTCTCTCTCTCTCTCTCTCTCTCTCTCTCTCTCTCTCTGTCTCTCTCTCTCTCTCTCTCTCTCTCTCTCTCTCTCTCTCTCTCTCTCTCTCTCTCTCTCTCTCTCTCTTCATTGCAGTCAGATTTAGTTATACTAACTACAAGCAGGTACTATTTAGTTATACTAACTACAAGCAGGTACTAGCAAGTCCAGGCTAACCAGCCAAACCCCTACTATCATTTGACTTGTACAACAATTAATGAGGGGATTTTGCATATGAATTATTCACGTTACTTAGGATCATTCCGAAAATAAATTAAAGGCAATTTTCTACTTAATTTTGCATGCATTTCATGCAACCATGCATCCTTTATTCTTTTGGCTCTTCCTGTCAGTTTTGGTTGAGTTTAAAACATACAGTCCACTTTTTTATAAATGATAATATAACTTATTAGCTGATTTGTTTCTTTTTTTCTTTCTTTACTAGGCTAGGCACTGGTTCATAATCTTCCTGTTGGGGAGTATACATTGAGGTCTCTCTTTGCACAGCCAAGGCACTGAAAAGAAGATTGGAGAGATTTGAGGAATGTTATTACAGCTGTGTTCTTTCTTATTGCAGGGGAAGTGAAACAGCAATTTGACTCATGAAGAAACAATTAACAGTCTCTCTCTGTGGGCAAAGAACGAAACGGCTGAACATAAGAGAAACAGATGAAGAGAGGAAAACAGCCAGAAGAACCTTCTCAAATGGTAACCGCTAAACTCCAGTCAGCATGCAGCCAGAATGGCGGTAATTTGATTGGACTGATGGTCTAATGGCGTTTGAAGTGAGCTAGGGGCCCGGAGAGGAGGCTGAAATGCAGTAAGACGTGTGGAGCTAACTGATGAAACGGACTCCTGGTGACTTAAGTAAAGGAGTGGCGAATTAGAGCATAGTGACCTATCAGCAAGCGTCAGCTCAGGTCACTCAATGACAGCTCCTATTAGACGTACCGCTGAGAGAACCGCACATGCCAGGCGGTGTATTGAAATGGAGGAGGGCTGCCGGCTGCTTGGTGGGGCCGTGTCGTGAGCTTTCCGTACCAGTGACCAGGATCAAGGCAGTCCGAGCGGGACCAGCCCAATACTTTCTGTCACTCCATTATATGGCATGGGCGGCGTGTTTCATGCCTGGTAAATGAGGTGACATGGAAAGTCAACCTGACCTTGAGATGAAGGGTCCACCACACTGCAGGTTTCCACTTCTCCACAATGAATGGAGATGCAGGAAAAACAGAGTCTATGCTGTACGGTTACATTTAAAATGTAATGAGCAAGTTTTATTACACATTAATAACTTTATTTATTTAGAATATCCTTAAGTGTGAACTGAATGTAATGTTTTCAGGCGCTTAACTAAATATATTTGTTACACTTTATTTTACAGTATTTGTACTTACAGTTTACTTACCCAAGAAAGCACTGGTAATATAAGGGTTAAGGTTTAGACGTAGGTTCAGGCATAGTAACTAGTTATAACTCAGTTATTGTAATTCCTATAATAAGTAAATAGTATGTATCTGGAAAAGTACTGTAAAATAAAGTGCCACCTATATTTGTATTACAATTAAATATATATTTGTAATTACGCATTTGTAATGATGTTCCAATTGAGTGAATTTATAATACATTAACATAAAATGTATGTGCTCCTACAGTAGTCACATTCAAATCCAGACTCTTAACACATCTGTTTACCTATGCATTTACTGAATGAGCACTGTGCCACTGCTCGTCCGACTGTTTGTACTGTATTTTATTTAATGTTTTAATTATTCTGATCTTATTTGATTATTTCTGTATTTTATCTTTTCTAAACGGTTTTAATTTTTCTGATTTCTTTTGTTTTAATTTCTTCTATGTAAAGCACTTTGAATTACCATTGTGTATGAAATGTGCTATATAAATAAACTTGCCTTGCCTTGCCTTGCCTAATACACAGAAAAAAAATGTGTTTGTCGTGGTAATCTTTAATAAAAATCTAAAAATGTGCTTCCCCTCTGGAATGGCGTTCCTTTTCAGATGACATCAGTTTGACGGGTTGGGTTGAATATCCTTAACCACTCCCCTCCAGCCGTCAGTCTGCTATGAGGGAGGGATGGAGAGGGGGTGCGCTAAAGTAAAACCCCACCCTGTATTCAATATTCCTTTCACTTGGAAATACTGAAAGAAAACTGAAAGAAACTGCCATACTGTCAGTTCCGCCCGACCCCCAGAAGCAAAACACTGTCTCTTACAGGTAAGTAAGGGGTTTCCATAGTGTTCCATTTTTACCATAAAAAGAGACATAGTACAATGTTCAATGATACACCTACCATAACAATGTTCTGTTAATAACCCTCCCCGATCCGACTGTCCGTAGGCAGGGCTATAAAAATACAGAAGTAGGCTATAATCCGTAGTTTTCACAAAATCCCTGGATCTGTCAAATACATGTGAATTTATCTGTCCTGGTCACATGGAGAACGAGTAAACATTTACACGCTTAATAAACAAACTCCAGCTGGTCCAAAACGCAGCAGCTCGAGTTCTTACCAGAACCAGGAAGTATGACCATATTAGCCCGGTTCTGTCAACACTGCATTGGATGCCTATTAAACATCGTATACATTTTAAAATCTTGTTAATCACTTACAAAGCATTAAATGGTTTATCTCTTGTACTTGAGCGAGCTCTTTACGCATTATAGTCCTTCATGTCTATTGCGATCTCAAAATTCTGGCCAGTTGATAATACCTAGAATATCAAAATCGACTGCAGGCGGTAGATCCTTTTCCTATTTAGCACCAGAACTTTGGAACAGTCTTCCTACCAATGTCCGGGAAACAGACACACTCTGTCAGTTTAAATCTAGACAAAAGACACATCTTTTAAACCTGGCATACACATAGCACATTATCAAATTATATAATTCAAATAATGTAGTAAAATTAGTCTCTCTATTTATCCCGAGGTTCACCGTACTTAGCCGGAACTGAGCCGTATCCAGATCAGATGAAGGACCTGCGCCTAGACACGACAACAACGCAGCCTTCAAATGTTTTTTTTAGTTTTAGTTTTTTTTTTACGACAAATGTTGTTCCGCTGTACAGATGAAAACGTTATCCAAATTATTGGCAATGTCACTACGCGCCCGCGCACTTACGCATTCAAAGACTAAGACAAATACTTATGCACAGACTAAGCACATAATACGCATGTGCATGCCGTCACCGTTTTCACAGATTCAGATTTTTTAAATTTACACAGAGATAATAACGGTATCAAAACGGCCATCAGAACGCCATTGTCATTTAAATAAATGGTCAAAGTTTTCATTTTTCAGTTGAAAACGGTCTAAGATTGTAAAGATTGTAACAAAACAATCTTTGTTGCATTAATTTCCCCTTATCACTGTAAAGCTGCTTTGCAACAATCAGTATTGTAAAAAGCATTATGTAAATGAAGGTGACTTGAATTTGACTTGACATTTACTTTCGACAACAATACAAAGCGGGATGAAAATCAACGAAGTTACACGTTAAGGATAAACATCCTCTTTGCATGTGAAATGAGTAACAACACTTATGTATGGGCTCATGTGTTTCCTGTTGAGTCAATTATAGCCTGCACTGCCCCATCCATTACAACTTCTTTGCAAAGCTACATTACACTGACAGGATCACAAAACAATCTGCTCTGAAATGTGCCACAGAAACAGTTGAGGTTGGATTGAATTCATCAGGGACCATGTTAAAAATAAACTTCAGCCACTTGTTTCTTTAAGCAAAGCTGGTGGTGTGACCCCACACCCATGAACACCACAATCTTTGGGGAACTCCCTCCCCACATCTTACAATAATTATATGCTAGTTTACACTTTTGATTAAATGGTGCTTATTCTTTCTTTACTTATTGTTACTGAATTGGTTAGAGAGTCACTGGTAACCCGAAGGTTCTCAATGCCGGCAGGAAATGACTGATGGCCAAATGACCAATCGCTGCCCGGGCACCACAGAAAAAATGGCTGTCCACTGCTCCAGGTATGTTTCCATGGTTTGCAGTCTGTGTGTGTGTGTTCACTTGCTCCTAATGTGTATGCACTAACTTGGATGGGTTAAACGCATAGGACAACTTCCTAGTATCGGTTACCATACTTAGCCTTATCTTGGCAAAAAAGTGACAACTTGAATTGTTTGACTGGCTTGTAAAGTGACCAACAACCATTCATTTTGTTTTGACGTGTGTTTTCAGGTGTAATAGACCTAATAATAAAAAACTAAAAATCCCCCCAATTTTTTTTTTAAATAATGCCTCACCGGTATCAGTCAGAGATCATATGGAAGCTTGTTTCCACCACAGAAAAAAACATTTTAAAAGATAATTGCGACTTTTTTTATTCACAATTGCGAGTTTACATCAAAGTCAGAATTGTGTGAAATAAAGTCGCAATTGCGTGTAATAAAGACTTTATTTCCTCAGAATTGCGAGTTTATATCTCATGATTCTGACTTTATAACACACAATTGTGACTATATCATACAATTCTAACTTTATATCTCCCAATTGCGAGTTATAAAGTCCAATTCTAAGAAAAAAAGATGACTTTTTTTTCCACAGATTTGCGAGTTTATATCTCACAATTTTGACTTAACACGAAATTGCAACTTTATTTCACACAATTTTGACTACAACACACAATTGTTACTTTATATCAAGCAAATCAGACTTTATAACTCGCAACTGAGAGGGGAAAAAAGTCAGAATTGTGAGATATAAATCGCAATTACCTTTTTTTATTTATTTTTTTATTCTGTGGCGGAAACAATAACAGAAACCACCATAAAAATGTGTGTACTTTGTACACATTACTTTTGAATGTACAAAAAGTATGACTAAGAAAAAAAGTGGAATATAGTTTACTTGCTACCAAGTGACTCAAAACTATTTTTAAAATAACTGATATGTCAAGGAAATAACTATTTTTGCAAACTTGCAAATATATTCTCATTCTGTGTCAGTAACTTAGAAGTAAAGGCATATGTGAATAATTGGTAACACTTTATTTCAAAAGTCCACTTTAGACATAAGTAACTTTGCATCTACTATACATGTCATCTAACCGTCATTAGAGTATTAGTAGACTGTCTGCTTAATATCTGCAAACACTTTATTGTTTTAGTCCCCCAACAGACATTCTACTGACTAGAAGTAACTTGACAACTACAAGTCAACTTATTCTCCTAACCCTAACCTAACAGTCTACTGACAGTCTACTAATACTCTAATTAGAGTTAGTTGACATGTAGTTGAAAACTTATTTATAGTTAGTAGAATGTTTAAAGTGGACTATTGAAATAAAGTGTAACTGAATAATTTAACATTAGGTGTTGATGCACGGAGTTTCGTCCCCAGATGTCACGACCACAGACCGCCCACATTTGCTAAATGTCTAATGCATAGATAGGTAAAAGTCTGAATCTGATTTCCTGACTTCTACAGGTTATCCCGGAGCCTGTGCGGCAATCTTTAGCAGTCCGTCAGGAAACAAAGCCCTGTTTAAATGTTATGATAATGAAGCAATGAACACTTCAGAGGAGCAACTAAATGCTGTATTAAAAAAAAGTTTCTGAAGTCCATGGCATAGAAATGTCAAGACATAATTTTGTTTGAGCCACTATGTGTTTGCAGGTTTGCCAATTGGATATGGGAAAAGTATTATAACCAAACTTTTGAATTCCCAAGTGATCCTATTTTATTAGTTGTGTGTCGTCTCACATATATAATGGAATATCAGGTGAAGTACTTTACGTGAGGGGAATTTCTGAAGCATATGCAGTTAAACATTAAAGTTTTGATAGGCTGTAATAGCATGCCGATCTGTTATTGTACAGACCTGTATCTGCCCCTGAACATGATGTTGAACAAAACAAAACTGTGAATTGTCACTTTACATGTCAGTCAAACGACTTCTTCCTGACTAAGTGGGTGGTCTTTGGCCAAGTGACTATAGAGCCCAGACTCTATATTGTTAGTCAAAGGTCTGGCTACACGAGAGTAATGATGCACGCTGCAAAGCTTTAGTGGTCAGTCACCACTCTGCCATCTGTACTGTCTGCTGTCTGTATTTTGATTACTCTGACTAAATAAAGGAAGATGAAATCGTGTAAATATTTATAAGCTCGTAATGTCTGTGCAGTAACCAAAACAATCTCTGAAATAAAAAAAAATAAGAAAAGAGAAAAACTCAGAAAACATCCACATCCACAGGGACTTTCTGCCTTATCTCTGAAACATTAGCGATCCTACAGGCTCGACAGTGTATAAGTCCTTAATTTTTTTTTTTTTTTTACTTTCTTAAGTGTGTAATTTTCCTGTTTGATCATGAAATAAGTTACAATGCACAAAGTCACTCCAAAGGAAGTTATTCTTTACGTCAGTGTCACTGTTTCTGAACTCCCTGACACACACCCATTGTAGTTTTGAGTTTTCTTCCGAGAACAAACATGTCACAATATTCCTCAATTAAATAATTCCCACCCGTGGCAAATGCAAAATAAAGGGACAAGGTCTGGTTGTGTTGCGTTAATAGAGTGTCGAACCCCATGGTTATGTTGAGGGTGTAATATTTCCTAAACATGCTCAAATTGGTTGACCAATCACAACACACTGATCCAACCAAGCAATCAGAGCACATTGCACATTTTCAGGAAGGAGGGGCTTCTTAGATACAGGAACTAAACAGAGCGTCACTGACAGACTGGGGAGAGAGGTGCTGCAACAATATAAAATATAGGGCTGAGCGATAAACCATAATTGATTTTCGCTTTCGATTTTTATTGCTTTCAACAATTATGAAAACAAGATAATCAAGGTAAAACGATTATTGTGCCGCTGCAACATTCATCCAGCACACCTTCCTTTCTGTCACAGTGGTGCGCCTTTGTTCCTCCCTAGATACAAATCAGCCAAAAATGTGAGTTTTGTAAAATGCAGTCTACTGTTGCTAAACTGTGGGGCGTTAAGTAAGGGATAATGTACATCCAGCCGGTTTGTTATTGCAGAATAAACCACGACAGGGTGATCAGGACATTCATTAACTCATATTCTCACATAAACATTCATCAACTCACAATCATTTGCATCAACAGAAGGTCAAGCATGTTCACTTGATGTGCGAAAACCAATGAGGTTCATTCTCGTGTTACGCAGCACGTTTGAGCTTCAGCAAGAGGTTTGTTCTCGTGCGTTGTGCCGGTCCGGTCGAACTTTTGTTTAGGTTTGCTAATCAAAGTTTATATATGAATGAAAGCCTAAATTGAATCGGTTCATCATATAAAGCGTTTTGAGTTGCTTCAGAAAATTTGGACTAAACTGCTCAATTTATATGGATTCGTTTTACAATTTCTTTATGAACTTTTTGAAGCGACAAAAGTGTCAGTTGGTAGCTGTCAATGGAGGGACAGAAATCTCTCAGATTGTATTAAAAAAATCTTCATTTGTGATCTGAAGATGAACGAAAGTCTTATGGATTTGGAACGGGGGATTGATAATGACAAATGTAAATGTTTGTTAACTAACCCTTTGAGTAGCTTTAATAAGGATTAATCAATATTTAATATACAGTAAGACAATGCAGTGTTACGCATATGCAGTGTTATTTTCAGAATCAGAAAGAGCTTTATTGCCAATTGTACTTGCACATACAAGGAATTTTTCTTGGTACTAAATATTCCAGTGCACATACACATACATACTTTTACCTGGCCTCTTTCTGCCTCTGTAAGAGTACAGGTCCTGAAGGGGGGGCAGGGGAGCACCAATAATCCTCTCTGCAGTCCTTTGTAGTCTCATGATGTCTTATTTGGTAGCTGAACCAAACCAGACCAATATAGAAGTGCATAGAACAGACTCATTGACGGCTGAGTAGAACTGTGTCAGCATCTCCTTTAACAACTTCCTCAGCTGGTCAATGGGATTGTCCCACTTCAGATCCTGAGAGACGGTGGTGCCCAGGAACCTGAAAGACTCCACTGCTGCCACAATGCTGCTCATGATGGTGAGTGGGATGAGGGCTGGGGTGTTCCTCCTGAAGTCCACGGTCATCTCCACTCTTTTGAGTGTGTTCAGCTCCAGATTGTTGTGACTGCACCAGACAGCCAATTGTTTGACCTCCTGTCTGTAGGCAGACTCATCGCCGTTGTGAATGAGGCCGATGACAGTGATGTTGTCTGCAAACGTCTGGAGCTTAACAGAGGGGTCTTTTGAAGTGCAGTCATTTGTCTAGAGGGAGAAAAGCAATGGGGTGAAGACCCAATCCTGAGGAGCGCCAGTGCTGATAGTGAGGGTCCTTGATGTGAGTTTATCAGTCTCACCTGTGCCTTGTTATCCTCTTGTTTGCCTGTGTATATATACCCCTCTGTTTCAGTCATTGGCTGCATCTGAGAACAGACAAATGCTGCCTTCGGAGGACGCATTCCAAGGTAGGAAGGCATCAAAGCACATCCGAATGCATTGATAGCTTCACTACCCGTCTCCTGAGATACCTTCTTCTGATCTATTTTTGAAGGCAGCATGGATGTATCCTTCATTGCCTTTAATATCCCACAATCCTGTGCTTTCCATTCTATGACAGTTAAGCTAAAAAATAAAGATGGTGACTGAAAGTTGCGACTGTTCATCAGTTTATGTAGCCTGACTTCGTCATACTCATATTCTAGTCAGAATGTGAGTCCTTTGATTATGAGGCGTGTCTTAACCGAACCAGGAGAAAAAAAAAAAAAACTCTGCACTCAATTGGATAGACCTACAACCAATCAGAGCAACCAAACGGCAAGGAAGGATGGCAAACTCAGATTTACGATCGACAAATGCCTTGATTGCAGTTCTCTGTTCGTCTTTTAAAATTAATGCGCTGTCAATTTCTTTTATAACTGACGCGATAGCGGAATCTGTACATCTCAATTCTCCAGCTGCAGTCATCTTTGTTGTAAACCAGTTCAAACCAAGCGCTCTTTGATGACGTGATGAATACTTAACTGAATGAATACGATCATCTGTCCATCATCGTATAAAGACCGCCCTGGCAATTTGATTGGCCCGACGATTTCTGAACCGATCATAATTACTCCTCAATGGATCGAGTCCAGACCGAACTTCCTGACCAAAAAATTTTGTGGGGCAGGCTACAGTTTATGTGTAAATGTACATTTTTGATCAATGTTTTCCACTTATGATGTAATTTCTAGCGAGAAATTGCCATTGTAGTCATTAAATATTCTCTTAGTTTTCACCAAAGATCTCTCTATTTTGCTGTAGATTGTTAAACCATTATGCTGCCTCAGAAGCCTGTCCGAAAACCGTTTCGTGAGGAACCTTCTTGTGCAAACGCTGCCTGCCTATCATTGCGTGATAGGGCAGCGAGGTAACAAGTCTTTCGGATGCAGCCATTGATTGTCAATCATTGTATTTACTATGTACAGCTGTTGTGCTTCCCGTTCACCCTGTGGATTACTCTCGTCTTACTTTTCAAGTTTGGATATAAGCCCTTTGCTTTCCCGTTTGGATTATCATTTTTGTTTTTTTTGTGTTTATTGAATAAAGACTGCTTGCACTCTCTCATCTCTCCACTGAATACTGTAACAGCATAAAACCGCATTTTTTTTTACTTCAAATGGACGTTTTTTTTATCCTCCTCAAACGCTGTGATGCCTTCACCTTTCTTAACTCAGGTCTCTGGCTTTAAATCATGCAATACTCAATTAGAAGCACGTTTAACACAGCAGTGACACTTTTAAGTCGCTGAATGTGTTTGCACGCAGATCTGATGGAATTAGTTCCTGAATCCATCCAAATTAGCTTTTTGACCAGCCTATAACTGCTGTCTCCTTAATTACATGGCTGTTTACGCAGTATGTGTGGTCTGTTTACACTGACGCACGCACATGAGTAAAAAACCCAACGGTAATAATTGAGTTATATTTGAAAGGAAAATAAGCGAATGCCTGGAAAAATTTCAAAGAGTAATATTTGCTTTGGAATCTATGTGCGTGGGGTGTATGACTCGAGCCCGGGGAAAGACCCTCTACGTGCTGCAGGGGGGGTTAATAACCCTAAACTTAACCCTAAGGATGGTTATCCAAGTGACGGTAATGATCATTTTATGTCATTTTTAAATTCAAGGTATTTATTATACACATGCTGAAGGGGACATTTTAAACACGATTGCTATGTTTGCTAGTTGTTATGAGAACTAAAATGCTGATGTAGCTAACTGTATATGAATGTCAGCAAATATGAATTTCTGAATACTCAGTCAGCCTAATAACTACACGTGATATGAAAACTACATAAGACTTATTTAATTGTATGTCTCTCTGGTAACAACAAAATATGTAATATTTAATTTATTTATTTTATAACATTACATTAATTGTGTATTCATTTTTCAATAATAATGCTGTGCAATGATTGTGATTAATCACATCCAAAATAAAACTGTGTTCAAATAATATGTGTGTACTGTGTTACATGTATACAGTCTGTGTATAATTATTTCGTATTTATAAATACACACACATGCATGTATATTTAAGAAAAATGTGTCATATATACAATATTTGTATTTATTATATTTAATGTAAATTATAAATATAGTACGCAAATATTTCTTACATATATATACATGCGTTTGTGTGTATACTTATATATACAAAATGATTATACACAGCACACACACACATATATTATGTAAAAAAAAGTTTTATTTTGGGTGTGGTGAATTGTGATTAATCATTGCACAACCCTACTTATTTTGTAATTGAAACCCTTTTTGTTGGGGATTGCACCACTGAAAGCTGGTGAAGTAGATTATTGACCGCTGCAGAACTCTGGTCAGGGAGTCGGAGTCATCAGAGTGACAGTGTGACGTTTGCACAAGAGCGACCATACACATAATAGTGTACTTGAGGTTGTTTTCTGAAATAAATAATATAACTGAAAAAAAAAATACTCACTGTCTAAAAAATATTCAACAAGATTACAAACTCAAATATAAACATCTCTGTAAAGTGCACTGATACGTGAAATACAAATCGAGAAATATTAGTATGAGTCTGCAATAACAAACTGCATAGTGCAATGAAATTGACAAAAACATAAAGATATGGATTATAGAAATTGGACTGTCTCATTAATACAGGCAGTAATAAATGACAACCAGTGAAGGATATTATCCCACGGAGAAATGCACTAAGGTAATAATTTAGTAAACATGAACAATACGAGCCGCGATGCTAGCGGGATAACCCGCGCTCGTTAAGCAGGATCAAACTTAGAAAGATCGCTAGATTTGAATAACATCACAAACATTGTCTTACTCAGCGCAGCTGGGATACAGCGTGACAATCTGTTAATAACAACATAGAAGGAAAACTTACTTTGTCACAAACTGTATCTTGCACAAACACTGCACGTGAATGTGTGTACACGATATGATCGCTCAACTTGAGTAGTTTAGTGAATATGCAACACTGAGTCCATACGTGCTAAGCACGCACTACGTTATTTGCCTACAACGCAACTTAAAACGTCACACACATAGCCAACTTAATACTTAAAGGGAGAGAATTCACAACACTTTTGTTTTTAACCAATTTAAAGCAATGTTTTGAACCCACCCAGGTCATGATCACCATGTCAGGGACTGTAGGCTACTTTTTCTTTTTTATGTTCCATGACATTAAAACAATACAACAGAAAAAAAAAAAAAAAACATTAAAACAGAAACATTTTCAGCTTGCCAGAAAATTCACAAGTGGACAGTTATAGAGCCTCCAGATGGACATAAGACGGACAGATATGGCACGACTGGGACAACCTTTAGCATCCTTTGCATTAAGACTGAGGCTTCGCTCAAGTGACCTTCTAAAAGGTCCAGGCCTAAGCACATAGTCAACAAGTGCCCTGTAAATGCTTTACGAGAGCAGGCATACTTTTCAGCGCACTCCCCTCATCGGATAACCGGCTCACGCTGCAAATTCCCCTGATGACATGAGCCATGAGAAGTTGATGGCCGCAATGATATCTGGAACAAGGTGTTGCAACCAAAGAATGCCTGACTGTGGTTAAAGATTGCTCTAGCTCACCAGATAAGGGAAAATTCTGTTTCATTGCTGTCTCAGCCTTATCTTGTCAACTCGGATACCATCAACCATCCATTCAATCAATTCAATACAATCAATACGGAAAATTATTTCATATAAGCGCAGTACATTGGGCTCTCTATTTACAGAATTTTTTCTCAGTGTAGTATAAATCAATTCAGCACTTCATTGGATTATCTGGGTGTCTGGTCTTTTAAAGTGACAGTATATCGTTTTCACAGTGTCTGCTAAAGTTACTCTGTAAAACTCAGTATGTAAAGCACATGGTTGCTGTATAGGTTTCTGTTCTCAAAGTGCCAGACATGCTTTCATCAACAGCCCCACTGTTGTTTTCTTACTGGATTTGACCAGTGTTGGGGATGAAATATTGTGTGTGCCGTGTAAACATGATGGATATTGTAGTTGTAGACTAATGTGAACATGAATTTATTCATCTCACATGCACAAGTACAGGTTCAATAATCCTCAAAATGAATAAAAAACAGTGAATTGCAAACTCAGAATATTACTCAAACCTGCAATAATTCAATATTTCAACACAAATACACTTTATGTAGTTAAGATCACTTTATTAACCAATGTGTTTTGCTATGCAAAACATACTTTAGATAAACATCACATTTCATTTAATTTATGTTTTTTATGGCTGAAGTAAGAGTGTTGAACTTTCTTCTGCTGCATCTTATTCTTCTGTGATCCAGAATGGCAGCACAGCTGAAAGGTTTGTTTGAGCTGCGCTCTCTACTGTACAGGCGTGAATTAGCATTTCCTTCACCCTGAGGCATATTCATTTCACTTTTAGTGTGAAAAAGCCTTTAAGTTTGCCAAAAATATAACTTTTTTTGTTGTTGTTATTAAAAAACAAACAAGCAAGCCGAGCCCATGCAGGTGAGAAAAAGAAATACAAAAGTAATGTAACATTACTTTCCATACAAAGTAACTAAGTAATCCAATTAGTTACTTTTTTAGGGAGTAACTCAATATTGTGATGCATTACTTTTAAAATGAACTTTCCAAAAAAATGGATTTATCCCATAAAAATAAATTTTGTTAGTATAAATTAATTTATAAATTTTGAGGAATACCATAATATTTTTGACACAAATAAAGCCAATTAATTTATATGATGTTTTTTTTAGTAAATACCGGTATTTAAGAATCATGAACCACAGTTTGTTTTTTGTTTCTTTCTTTTCATAGTTTCATAGTCATAGTTATAGTCTTGCATTATTTGAATTTAGTTTATATTTTGTCATGTCATATTAATTGAATCGAGGTGGCTAATTTGTACGAATTCATACGACCTCACACGATTTTTGCTAAACCGTACATATGTATTTTACGAGTACCCATCACTGGGGTTTAGATAAATTGTACGAATTTGTACAAGTGAGGTGGTCCGAATTAGCCACCTCGTACTCATTCGTACGAATTGGTCGTGAGATGGCGTTAAATTAAATAATTATTTCATTATAGAAAATACATTCACAACATGGCTGTCACAGTCCTCGTCTGCACCTGTCTGTCCTTGTCTGCACTTCACTTCCCAGAATCCTCCTTGTCTGCACACCTGAATTCACTCCCTCAATCATCCACCTGTTCATCGTCTTAGTCATCTGTGTCACCTGTCCTCACCTCGTTAGTTTCTGTATTTAGTTCTCTCTGTTCATTCTGTCTGTGTCGGTTCTTAGTTTGTCAATGTGTACAGTTTGTATATGCATAGGTGTTTGTGTGTATCCTGCCTGCCTGTTCCTGGTTTTGTTTCAAGATTAAATCGTTTGTATTGGAGCTCTTTGCCTCAGCCTGCCTTCCTTACACACCATACCGTGACAATGGCTTGCACTGAATAGTATGTAATTTATGTAAGTAGCAAATGTAAATAGTTCAAGTTCCCTCATTTTGTGCTGATGCAGAACTTTATGAACTATTCTAAAATATTATTAGTGCACTAAGTTCACTGTCTCATCCTGTCATTGCTTAATCTCTCCTATTAATAATACGTGCAAAAAGCCTCGAAATATAGCTTAAATAAAATCAGCATGATGCATTTTCTTCCCCCCACCTCAATCATCTTTGTAATCATTGACAACAAAAAGCCTTTATCAAAGAATATTTTCATCATTAATTTCATGATTTACCAGTGTTTGAACAAATGAATAAATGCAGGCCTGCTCTCCCTAGTTCTATTGAAAAAGAGAGAACACTGAAGTGTCTTGGTAAAAGACATGCAATGAATACTATGTTGAACTGGCTGGGCCGAGCGCTGTAACTGTACCTTGAACACGTTTTTGCTGAGGCGCTGAAAGATCGCACTCCCAGGGCCAAAGTTGACTGCTTCTAATCTAGAACAAATAAAACTGATTTACCTCCACTACTCCTGTTTTCCGCTAAGAAAAGGACACAAAAAGTGATATTGTGGCAGCAGTAATTTGTTTATATTCTTTGGAACATTCCAGCTGTCGACAGATATTCCCCTAGCCCAAAACGCCTGTAACATTTCTCCACACTTAGACTGTGACACGCTCTACCTTTGTTAAGAGTCCTTGCTCTTATCATGTCCACTTCAGTGGGCGTCGCTACAGTGGTAAAAATCCAAAAATCGACCTTTCCCCCCAGTCGTATTTATCAAAGTTTCAGAAAGGTTTGCACATCTATTTTAAAAAATGGCTGAGATTTTCACTTTCAATCACTCAGACTTTCAAACCCTCTGCTGGCACAGAGCGCTTCTCAACAAAATGCCACAGTAACCAGATCGTGCACACGCGAGTCCTGTTACAACTCCATTAATGACACCAGATGACCCACGTGCTGCTCTCAAGAGAAGATTCCAACAAAACGTATCTGCATGCATGATGTCATTTCAACTTTAGGCTGAACTAAACTGACTAAGATGGCTCTAGTTCTGCAACATGAGCTGTATTCTTACAGTTAGATTTGTTTTGAATTGTAATTCTTCTACTCTAAGACACTCAGTTGAGTTCTGAGAATTCAGACTATTTTGGCACTGAACATGGCGCCATAAAACTGATCCATATTGGAATGGACTTGTCACTCAGCAATTCCAGGAGGCAATAAAGAACTGTGCAGGTCCCAGAAGGCAATATTTCAGTCATCAGCCCTCTTTGGAAGGAGGACAGGGATTTATCCAGTGGGAGCAGAGGTTAGAATTAATCTCTGCCTCTCTTGAGCTCCTGCCTTATAAATGACTTACAACTAATAGATAGATATATAGATAGTTTGGGAGAGGGCAAAACGTTGTTAGGTAACTGCTAGGGTGTTTTGGTAAATTGCATAGTAGTTGGAGCATTTTGAAGGTTGCCAATGTGTTATTATGTGGTTGCTAGGGTGTTCTGGGTGGTTACTATGGTGTTGCTAAGGTGTTCTAGTGGGTATTACAGGTGTGTTTTGTGGTGTTTTGGGTCGCTTAGGTGCTTTGGTTGACTCTTGAGTGTGGCAAAGCTGATAGGTAGCTTAGACCCACAATATGCATTACCATAATCCATAATCCAAATTGGATTTTATGTTGATGTGTAGTAATGCATGAGAGAAACTGTCTCTAATGTTTTACATCATCTACTGGCCAATGTTTTATTAGCCTGGAAAATAAAATCTTTCCTGCTGAACTCTGACCCCCACTATGTATTTTATTCTGCTGGTGCACCGGGTTAAAAAAAAGAACATACATTGGAACGCATAGGTGTCAATCATATCTCTGTACAGCTAAATGAATGTGATAACCATTCATGCTCTGTACAGCAGGCTAAATTCATTGAAATGGGGGGGGGGAAATCAGTCCTCGCTTAGGAATACAGTGGGCCTGTTGACACATGAAAGGAAAGCAAATACATCAAATGGCAAGCAAATAACACATTATTGAAATAAAGTGAGAAGGAAAGAGATGGGAAAAAGGCAAGAAAATAAAACCTGGGTCAAACATGGAAAAACATGAAGAAACAGTTCATGAGGCCAGCTGGAGGTGGCGGGCTGGCCCCTGCCGAGGCCTGTTCCCATACGCTGTGTTAATTTGTCTGTTTGACAGACTCGGTGAACAGCCTGCTGGAAGTCTGCCCTAACTGCTCAACTATTTCCTGAATGAGACTCCCTTCTGACCCTCTCCCCTCCTCTTTTCACTCACTCTATCTCTAGATCTCTCTCCGTCCTCCCTTCTGCTCTATAACCTGCCTCTTTGACCAAGGTAAAACCTTTTATCACGCTTTTCTTTGGCAGCATGATTGAAATGCAGAAATGTAGGGTCTAGTTGAGATTCTTTTTTTTTTGTTTGTTTGCTTGTTTTTATTTTCAAACTTATTTTGTTATAGGTTTGTTTGTTTTTTTATCTACAGAATCACTCATTTGCATTAATGAATGTATGTATAACAGAGTATGGCTGGTTTACCTGCATAGTATTATAGTAAGTTACTTTAGTGAAATGCAATTGCTATAATATATTCTACATTAAGTGTTTAATTTAATTATATATATTTTTAAAGGGCCCTAAATCTCTATATTGTGGCATCTAGATATTGTCCTTTCATCAATGCGGATTGAAGAGATTATTTTGCTTGTTTTATCAGATGTCAAACATTTCACAGTGGATTATTTGGTAAATCAGTCGCAATTTCTGCGCATTCACTGTAAGATATGGACCCGACAGTAATGCCTCAACATGTTAATTCTAATGCCTGTAAGACTGGAAAAACTGGAAGAGAGGGCAACTCTCTGAGAAAACAAAGGAAATTAACATTTGATCTCACTCTTGTGAAGTCAGCATGACCATTTGAGATGCAAGACTCACCTCAGAATCATCCAAATTTACATCTCTTTCCCTTTTCCCCTATTCCTTCTCTCTCATGCTGATATCACCAAAATTCACCCCAAAATCTATATGGTTTAATGTGAATACAGTATTATACATGTTTGGTTTCATTTGAAATGTCTCAGTGCGACTGGTACAAAGGTCTCGTCCCCAAAGAAGTAAACCAAAAGGTAATAAAGTTTTTAAGAGTTTAAAAGTACCTTGCTTACAGAGGATGGTGGGTCCTCCAGGCAAATGGAATCCGGCCCTCAAAAGGTGTAAACTCTGAATGCAAATTCCCATTGTTAGCAAATTTTACACATGACAGAAGTTTCTGTCTTGGTCTGGGTTTATAAAAAAAAATGCCAAAAATACAAAACTGGTGTGCACATCCCAAACACCAAGACTGGGCTCAGGTGCAGGACAACTTAGTAACAAACGGAAAAAGAAGCGTGAAGTCCGCACACTGAAAATAGCTGCTCCAAATGAATTTATTAATAGCACAATGTTACAACCCTGATGAAGACCTGAGGGTCGAAACGAATGCTATAAATACATTCATTTGGAGCAGCTATTTTCAGTGTGCGGACTTCACGCTTCTTTCTATAAAGAAATGCAACAAGAGAATCGGTGTGATTTGTAATGAGATCGGCCCATGATGCTGAGTGTCTTTCAGACATCATGTATTATAAAGTCAGGTACATCTTTCACTCTTTATCTCTGAGCATTTGATGTTATTGTATTGATTATCTTTGAACTGATTATGAAATTGGCATGACATACTAAATTGTTACATTTGATTTTACTTCCCTTAGTCTAACGTTACACAATCATGCTAAACAGCATTTGAGTGTGTTGAAAGTTGTGTTATTTTATGTGTTAGTTTATTGGCTATATGAGACTAGCAGTAGCTAGATCAACATTAGAATAACATACTGATCATATTCTAACATTTCATCATGTTGAGCTATATAACATTGATTTGTTTATGTACATTTGCTCACCTTTCTAATAAAGTACATGCAAGAGCGACGTCTCTGTCAAGTCCAAGTTTGCCGTGGAGCTCTAGGCATATCGAAAACGGCACGGCGATATTGATCCTCGTTTTAGTTCTCCTTTGTTCCAATGTCTGCTTGCCATGATCCATAATGTTTGAACAAAACAACAACAGCGTGCCGCTAAACATTTCGCAGTTGTGCACATCTGTCGTCATGGTTACTATGACAGTACAAGTGGAAACCATAGGCGGAAGAACCAGAGATAATGCAAATTTTATGTCTTTGACAGGCGACAAGTGACAAGGGACGGGCACTATTTAAAATTGTGAATTTCTTGAAATATACTAATTCTAGGAAACATTTAGTAAAATGTAAGTACACAATTGAAAGATATAACACTGTGCAAGTGTTTTTTTATATATATATTTTGATACAAAATTCTTACATATTGTAAATTTAAGTGCAACTCAGAAATCATTATAAAATAATAATAAAAAATCATGGCCCCTTTAAGTCCTAAGCCACGTTTTTCCATTGCAAGTGAATCAACATTCCCAAGGTTGTGCCAAAACTTGAATTTCAAAGTGAGAAATCTTTCAACTCCAGTCACACAAGAACAAATACCTGACCAAAATTTCAGATGATTTCAGATAGATCAGGAAACAATCGATACATGACACGAGCAACATAACAATTCTTGAGAGACCTTGAAAGATCATTTAGGATAGTACAACTAGATCTTGCAGGCATTATAATGTGATATCATTTCTCCACGAGTGCACTGGCCATCCTATACTAGTTGTTGTAGCCAAAACCTTTAAACTGAAAGATGACCACCCTGCTAACAACACAAGCCTGTTTTAGGTGCTGATGTATTTTTTAATGAACTTAACCATCAAGCTTTCCCAGCAGCTTTATGTTGGTTAACACAACAAATGTGCATGACTATCTTGAACCCGATGAAAAATCTGCATGTGATGTTTTGCCCTCACATTAAATTTCCAATCGGTGCAGTGGTGGCAATGGTAAATGTAAACACACTTAAGAAAGATCAATAGTATTTGTTCCCAGCTTCCTCTGAAAGGCCGTAAAGTCCCCATGAAATCAACATGGAAGTATTTTGGCTTATATTATATAAATATGTTAGCCTTACTTTTATCTATAATCTTTCGTCCTCCAAAACAATGACACAAATTTGCCTTTAGAAGATATAAGCACTCAAAACGTACAGTCTCTCACTTCCGCCAATATGGATCAATGATTTTGACGACATCACTCTGCACTTCTCATTAGAATTTCTGTCCAATCAAATGCTCTTTTGATTCCCGCCACCTACATTTATAAATAGATGCTGAAGCTGCGGCTGAAATCGGTCACTTGTTCACACATTTACTATTTTCTACATGCTGAATGGCATATAGAGCGCTATATAGAGAATAAGGAACAATTCAGACAGTGGAAATATGATTTCCACTGGGGCGAAAGAAGTCTGGTTTTGCGTTAGTGTCACGCAAACCGCTGCAGCTCCGATCCAGAGACACGGTAGCACAGAGCGGATGGTGTGTGAGTCGGCACAGCCCAAAAAACATTTCAGATCTATTTGAATTCTGCAAAGAATGCTACATTTTAAAGCAATATGGAGGAGATTAGGAGAAACAGTTAAAGATTTACCGAGATCAACTGCTCTGGCCGAGCTGTGATATAATTAAACGCTATTGGCTATTTTAAAAAAGGGGAGGAACTGTTAGACATATCCCACCCTTTCTTCCTGTATCAGTGGAAATTACGTCAACACATTGAATAATACAGTGCGTTTCAAGGCACTTCAGTGGGCCTTTAATGGTCAACAGAGTGGACATGCTGATCCACCAGCTACAAACCAAACCAAACCAAACCAGCAGAAACCAGTCTGCCCCAAATTTGAAATTCATGCTAGTCTTTTCAGCAGGCCACTACCATAGCAAGACACAAAATGTGCAATTTACTGCTCCGTAACACCACTTCAGACATGTCACTCCACATATGTGGACACTTGTCAGTTTGGTCATTTGGAGGAGCATTGTGCTTGGTTTGGGAAGTTGGCACCCTGTGAGTGAAACTGTTTGGGTAACTCGATGAACACTTCTTGTGGCAGTGGAGAAATGTGACTGTGAGGTAATACAGGGTCAGGGGAGTATTTGAGGGTCTCAACATCTGCCATGTCCTAGTATTTATTGAATTAGAAATATTATATGAAATTTTATAGAGCAGAAGGAAATTAATTGGCGACACAGATACTGCAATTGCAGTCCCTAATGTCTGGTGTAATGCCTTTGGAACGCCCTACTGCACATATTCATACTCGCAACCTTGTATAATGCTGTCACAAACCCAATGGACTCTAGTCTATGAAGTGTATATTACCCTCACAGGATTGACTGCTGCTCATTGCTTAATGACTACAGGATTGTATCTATATAGCCACGGGGGTCATCTAATGAAGCCCAGCTGACCACTAGACGCCAATTAAAACTTTTTAAATTTATACTCCAACTGACACAGCTCTACAGATACCCAGACTGCACTGCATGGTAACAGTTTGTGATTAGAGCTCAGTTAATAATTTTAGCACATGTGTATTATGGTTCTCTGCAACTAATACAGGATTACAGAGGTTAAATAAAGGTGAATATGGTTGGGAATGGTGCCCAGTACAGTTTTACAGGATGGGATGTGACTTAATGAGTGAAGTTTGACCCAGTGCTAAGTTCTGGTGATGTTTTTATTTGATGTTTGCGAATATATGCCATGCCTTCCTTCATAACACATTTACTCAACAGTGAGCAATTCCAACTTAGAACTGAGTGGAAAGCAACATGCCAACTTGTATTTCCTATTATTCATGTTAAGTCTATCTATCTCTCTGATAATTTTGGAGGGAGTTATAATGATACAATTAAGTAAAAATCTAATAAATTAGTCCGCTTGTAAAAGGACATTCTCCTCTCTGAACGATTTGAATGTTGAAAAGTGGCTATTTTCACATTAACCGGCAGGTAACGTTACGGAATGCATTTTGACCCATTTCTCAAGAATCAGTTTGCCATTTCTGTTTGCAAGGCTTGTCACGGGTGTAGTATTCTCAATTTCACACAGCCATCTCTGTTTATGACCCCCTGTCAACACAAGCAACTGTCTGCTTTCAAGCATTCACACACCAAAATATGTCCATACACACCCACAAAGATCAGCACTGTCAAACACACACACCACTCTTGAACGGTGAGCAGTTGGACGTCGGTGTCAGCTGAGGTTAGCAGAGAGCCTGAGGCAAGATGGCATAGTGAAACACAGACGCACGGTGAGATGTGGACATACAAATCCAAACACACACTCCAGCTGAACGCCAGTTGGATTTTACCCATGGTCAAGGACATAGTGGAAAACAATGCCATGAATAAATGATTAGCGGTGAACACACACTTGCACCTTCTGGTTTCTAACATGGACTTTAAAGTGGATTTGCTCAAAAAGTGTACCTGAAATGTAATCGGTGCTGCTAGACCCTGTTTAGAGGAACTTCAAATGTTGTGGTTAACCCAGCTGTTAAACATTTGTGATCTCTCTGCATGTTTGATGAAAACCGCAGATGCAGTGTCCTTTCTGTCATTAATATTGTTACTGAGGCAAGATATATTGTTCATGTCACTGCTCATATTTAGGGCTCTAATGTGTTGTATATAAACGTACAGTCAGGGCGATTCTAGGATTTCAGCAATGGGGCCTGAGATTGAATTTGGTTGTAATTTTTTTTTATGCATTATAAGTCATGCAATGAATATGAATATGAATTATGAATAATTTTATAAATGGCTTTGTGAATGGTTTGCACATGTTCTTTTGTCCTTTTTGGAGCCCATTTAGAGGTAATTTAGATTTGTCTTTACAAGTTTTTTTTCCAGCCTAACAGGGATTACCTTCACAGGTCTTTTGATATGTGTGTGTGTTCATACATTACATGAATTAAATGTCAGTCTGAACTCAGATTCTGCAGTATGTTGACCTAGCTGAACACATTTGAAAGGGCCTGAGGCTACTTTACACTAAACACTTCCTCTTCACACAATGTACCATTCACATGGAGCACATCCCCTCGGTGTACTACCCCACCTCCACCCATACAAACACTGACCTCATATCCAGGTCAGCCTGATACCTAACTCCAGGTTCATTCTTTCACTTGTCACATCAAAAAGGCAATGAGTGAAAAGAGGGAATATCCACCCTTTAGAGATGTCAACATCATTATACATGGGAAAGACATGATAGTCCATCAAGAGAGATTCTCAATCTTGACTGTCGTTCCATTCTAAGGGAGGTTTTTATGGTTAACCATTAATTATTTGCTTGGCTGATTGTATATAAAGACTGCAGAATGAGATTATTGAAGTTGAACACTAAGGCCACATCCACATGAAGCCAGAGCTTTCCCTATCCAATGTTATTTGTCCCTTGTTCTAAAAAAAGAAATCCGTAAACATGGCGTCGTCTCAAGAAATATCTGCGTACACGAAACCAGTGAAAACGATGTAGTATACATGCCAGACCAGTATGTGGCGCTGTAATTCTTCCACAGAGATAGAATGAAAACGGAGAAGACTTGGAGCATGTGCATAAACTGTGCGCACTGTAGGCTATATAATAATTTTAGGCTCAGTAGATTCTTCTTTTTCTTTTTCTTTTATTTTTTTAGCTAGAACTTTATTGAACAATATTAACAACCATAAATGGCCTGGTACAAAATAGAGATGAGTCATGATATTTGATTAGTTAGCTTGCCACAAAGAACCGGCAAAAGTAATAGTTATGAATGTGTCAAATATAGCAAGGAGACATTTTAATTGTTTATTAATAAACTAGTGTTTTCTGTGTCAGTCTCGGCTGCAAAGATGTTGACAATGCTGACTCGCCATCTTCGCAGTATTTTGAACGTGCCTATAGAGAGAAATGCACATTTCATAGACATTTCAATCTTCCCATAGATATATTTCTGAGTTTCGGTTCATTTATGTCAAAAGCTCCAGTTCACGAGCAATGCAAGTTATCACGCCGGCACCTCCAGGTCTGCTATATTTGCTTCTTAATTTTATTAAATCCAGCCAATTGGTTGATGAATTGATTCAAATTATGATTCATATTAAGAATGTATACAAAACATGATTCACACTTATTTATTTGGTATACCCATGCCTTCTACACCAGTGTGTTTTTGTGTTCACTTGTTTACAAAAAGATTACATAAGAATGATAACATTACTAAACTGATAAAATGTAGGCCTATTTTTATGATTAATGGTTAGTCATTATTATCAATTAATTTGACCAACGCTTTAAAGCCTTGCTTGACAAAACAACTGTTAATGCATCTGAAGCTTAACATGCATGATAACCTCTGCTAAAGATTTTCAGTTGAGTCATAAAGCAACAAAGCAACTCCAAGTTCTTATGTTGTCTTGAGCTATCAGCCTATAATTTAAAGGCTATTTTAATAATATGCAGACAACTTTGGGAGACACAACACAAAAACACAACAATATATTTGTAAATATTTATTAAACAGCAATCATACACATTTAAAAAGCTTAATCTCAGTCATTCATGAGAAACAAACAGTTCTATATCATAGAATGTCAACAAGAACTAATCTGGGAGAAATTTGGAGAAATATGCCTTATTGTAGGTCTTCCAACGCTTTCTACAGGATCAGGCCTGTAATAGTTCAGGCAAACTCTGAGAAACACATGCTAAAAAACAATGAATTATTTATAAAATATATATGAGTAGTTTAAGATTAACTCCGTTCAACTTTATTACCTGTTTGAAATAAATAATCCATAAAACAAAAAGCAACGTGCTCGAATAATTTCTGTTCCACTCGCTTGCATTGGTCGTCCAGAAGCAAAAATGTCCAGAAGCAAATCTTAAGTGTATTTAGGATTCTTATCCTATCTTATAAAATCTCATTATATCTCTAGTTAGGAAATCTTAAACCCCTCCATCGAGTTCCGTAATCAACTCTCAGGTCTGTTACCAAGCAACCAACGATGCACAAACAGCTGCTGTGAAGTAAAACAGAAAAACTAAGAAACAAAATAAGTGGTGCTTTTTATTTTCAAGTGGAGTTTTGTCGTCAAAGTGCAGCACATCATTTGGATGTTCACAACGTCTTTCCACCATCAAACATTGCTGTTCTTCATCTTGTATCATTAATGACTCCATTCTCAGACAGGGCTATTATTATGTGATTATTACAGTTGGCTTTTAAATAATTTTGAAGTTTGGACACCATTGCTAGGACACTATAGGGTTGTCCTAAAATTAAGACAGTTTTTTCTGTAGTTAAGATAATGTTGTGCGCTTAAGAAATGTAATTTTATAATAGCCTATGTCCTAAATGAGGTCCTAACTGAAATTGCCATGCTTACCAAACAGATAAGATAGGATACTAAAGTTAGGATCTTTAGTACACCCCTGCTCTTTTTCCTGTTGTGGAGGTTAGTAAACAGCATTGCATCACCGCACGCTCCCCCTTCTAGATTGGAGAGTAGATCACCTGAGACTGACTATATTCATCTTCTGACTGAATGCACCGAACCGTGAAGTCTGTACTTTGATGGTTCGGGACGAATACATGTACCCCTAATGACTACTATTTTAAGTGTTGTGTAAACATGTGTGTGAGAACGGAAGTGAATTAAAGAAGATGGATGAAGTTCGCTACCCCTGTCTCGAGTGACAGACAACACATAATGCAGCTGTTGACATTTCATTTTCTCCTTCACAGAACCATTCACAGGGGAATACCAGTCAAAACGCATCAGTGGAATGAATCAGGCAGAGTGAGTGTATATGTTCTTGTTTTACACTCTCCTCAAATTAAGGTACTAAGTGCAGTTGGTCCACACTTGACCTTTATTTCCTCATGGATGTAAAGGTTGGCTTGGAATTAGATAAGGGGATTCGAGTCCCCCATGTCCCAAGTTGGGTTTGGAGTAGGAGTGGTTTTGGCAGTGAGAGAAGGCCCAAACATGTGGAGCACTGCTTAATTCTCAGCTATTTCAAGCTGGGGTCAACTGTTAATGAGCTCGACTCTCACAGCAGACTTTCTGCCCACAGGAATAGTGTTGATTGAGGAAAACAAAGTTTGACTCAGAAAAGGCAGTCTCTGTTTTTACTATAAACTTTTCAAGGTTGCATTCTATCCGCATTTCAGGCAAAAAAGACAGAATTCTGAGCTAGCAACATACATTTAAAATGATGCTAATAGTGTGTAGCATATTTAGGACAACCATACAAACCTAAAAAAAAACTTGGATTTTTTTTTTTGTCATGAGGTTTACTTACAGCGAGCCACTTTTTTTTTTTTTTTTTTGGGACTCCAGCAACCAGCATAGGCTAATGGGGCCAAGAGGAAAATATTAGGGACTAACGTTTCTATGGGCAATTAAGTATGACTTAACATTTATACAATTCAGCCATTCTGAGAGATGCCTGCTGTGATAGGGCAGAGAACCTGTGTGTGTGTTTGGCTTCTGTCACGTCTGCCAGAGTCAGTGAGTGCAATGACGGCTCCGGTTCGGCCCCATTTAGGTAACTGTAGACATTTGTATATTTCTTCCTGCTGTCCTTGGGGTTTCTAATGAGGCTGCTTATTGTTAGTTGTAGAGGAATGTCTCGGCTTGTTATGGAAGTGAATACATGATGAAGCAATTCTCACACACTGCCATTTTTGTGCTGCACTCCTTCCTGTTGAAAAAAAAAAGAAGAAAAATTATATTTGAAGGAAATAAAGCCTATTTTTAGGACTAAAAATTTGGCAGATGCATTTGTGTGTATATAGTGGTTGATGCTTTTACCCCAGGGTAAACAATAAAATATACAGTACTTGCAGTTTGTCTAGCACTTGTATTAAATTAGCATATAAATTAATATTAAAAACATTATAACATTAAAATCAGCACAAATGACAAATTCCCCTTGTGAAAAAGAAGTGTGCTTGTGTGCAAGTGTATTGAACGTTCACTTGTAGTATACCTGATATCTTAAAAGTATATTTAAAAAAACTGTACTTGCAGACAATATAATATTAATGAAAATACAAGCAACGTGTATTTGTAATAATGTATAATTTTGCAATAAAGACAAATTAAGTTACTTATAATATTTATCATTAATCATGTTTTAATATTTTGATATGTTTGTCTAACATACTAAAGCGCATTTAAAGTACTTAATTGTAATTTTAACTGTAGTGTTATTCTATATTATATTTAAAGTTTTACTAAATTGCAACTTAATACAAATGGGTAATTACAAATATATTTAAATACATGACATACAAATTTCAATAGAAACGGAATGAAAATATATTTTAGTTTACCATAAATGCTTGTCGGTTCATACAGCAGATGATTTACAAAATTATATATACAGAATAAATCTTAAGTGGGTCAAAAACTCTAAATTTCAGAATTTTTGTGTCAAAGTGTGCACAGAACGTTTTGTCACATTGAACCAGATTAACCTCATTTCAATCCAACTCTAAATGTGGTAATTCTCTAAATTAGTATGCATGATTTGTAGAGGATGGTGTTTACCAGAGATACAATCTTGTAATATTGGAATACAAGGAATATTTAATTACCTCACTTCGGTGCTCTTTGAGATCTTTTCAGTTTCAGGGGCCAAAACAAACAGCTTTAGGCGTCATCTCTCCTGAATTGTGACACAAAGTGATCGTGCTGAAACTCTGAGATTGCATGCAACATCAAGATCACTAAAGTTTCCAGATGATCGATTCTCCTCAGCCACAGCCGGACTCTTAGCAGGGATTAAAGGATGTCATTGAAGCCCTCTGTCCTGTCTGAAACTGATACCAGGATTTAATCTACAGTCTCCATGGTCAGAAAATTATGAGGATGGGAAACTAAAGCTATATTTCCTTCTGCGGCCTTATCTAATTAGATTAATTTAACATTAGAATCTGATAATACTAATTATAATTCTTCCTTCATCTTTCCTCTTGGAAAAAATGCCTCCTTGGCGTCTCAAAGACAAGAAAGTTGTACCAATGCCTTTTCCCATGAGTGACAAAAATCCATACATATAGCCACAATTGTTAAATTTGTTTGAGACTGCCCAATATTGACAAAGCCAGAGAAATATTTTTTTATTTACATTTTGTTTTGATCAAAAAAATTATCTTAAAAAATCTTAATCTCTTAAAAATCCCTTTAAAATCTTAATTGTTTCTAATAAACAATGAGATTAAATGAAGAGCAAACAGAGACTGCTGATTTTGTCTGCTTGGAATTTTCTGTTAAGGTTTTTTCAAGGAGACAGGTAAAGTAATTTGGGTTCAGGGCTGTAGCTTTATTTAAATAAACTAGTTTCAAGTTTAAATGAAATAAATACATGTAGTAAAACCCTGTAGTGAAGGTTCTTTGGTAGGGATGAAAGAAGACAAGGGTCGGCGTAAAGGGGACTCGTACAGTTTATTTCAATGATTTAAAAAATAAAGAAAAGGTGCGCCACATGCACGTTCACGAGAGGTGAGCTATCGCACAGTATCAATTTTCTCTTTGAATCGTCAGCTCGTTCTGACCAGTCGGTAGCTTCAGTGTGTGGACGAGTCCCCAGTCCTTCTCTCTCTGTCTCTCTTCTGGGCCAGCCGGTTTATATGCGGTCTCCCCACGCCAATTACTGCAATCAGACACAGGTGTTCGTCATTTTGCACTTGACCTACTTACTTACCGCTCGGCTCCTCCCTCGCTCCCCCACTGCAAACTCCGCGAAACCACGCCCCCCTCATCACATACCCCCACCGCCCGACTCAGGCCGGGGAGCCATCCGGCCTGCAGCCCCCCCCCCCCCTCCTCCTGGAGAGGAAGTCAGCTACAGCCATCTGCGCCCCCGGCCTGTGGACCACCTGAAATTTAAAGGGTTGTAACGCCAGATACCAACGGGTGATCCGCGCGTTGGTATCTTTCATGCGGTGGAGCCACTGGAGGGGAGCGTGGTCCGAACAGAGGGTGAATTCCCGTCCCAAGAGGTAATAGCGGAGGGTGAGGACAGCCCATCTGATGGCCAGACATTCTTTCTCCACGGTGCTGTACCTAGCCTCTCTCTTGGAGAGCTTACGGCTAATGTACAGCACCGGCCGCTCCTCACCCTCTACCTCCTGGGACAGGACAGCCCCCAACCCCCTGTCCGAGGCGTCTGTCTGCAGAACAAATGGGAGAGAAAAGTTAGGAGCCTGTAAGAGCGGCCCGCCACACAGAGCAGCCTTAATCTGGGTGAAGGCCTGCTGACACTGCTCCGTCCACTGGACGGTATCTGGTGCCACCTTTCTAGTTAGATCAGTCAGCGGGCTAGCAAGGTCCGAATAATTAGGCACAAACCTTCTATAATATCCTGCTAGCCCCAGGAACTGTCTAACCTCCTTTTTGGACTTAGGTCTCGGACAGGTAGCAATTGCTGCAGTCTTATCAATTTGGGGACGCACCTGTCCATGACCCAAGTGGAAGCCCAGATACCTAACCTCCACACGCCCAATCGCACATTTCTTCGGGTTGGCCGTGAGCCCGGCCCCTCGCAGCGTCCTGAGGACAGCCCGCAAATGCTGCATATGACGCTGCCAATCATTACTATAAATGATAATATCATCCAAGTAAGCAGCGGCATATGCAGCATGCGGCCGGAGAATTCTGTCCATCAGGCGCTGGAAGGTTGCCGGAGCCCCGAACAAGCCGAAAGGAAGAGTGACAAATTGGTGTAACCCAAACGGCGTTGTGAAGGCAGTTTTCTCTTTAGACATTGGAGTTAAGGGGATCTGCCAATATCCCTTCGTTAAATCCAGCGTCGAATAAAATCGAGCGGTGCCGAGCCAATCAAGTAACTCGTCAACCCGCGGCATTGGATAGGCATCGAACTTCGACACCGCGTTCACCTTGCGATAATCCACACAGAACCGGACGGAGCCGTCAGGTTTTGGTACCAAAACTATCGGGCTTGCCCAGTCGCTGTTGGATTCTTCTATTACTCCCATGTCTAACATAGCTTTCAATTCATCCTGAACTACTTTCTTTTTATGTTCAGGTAATCGATAAGGCCGGTTGCGCACTATTACACCCGGCTCGGTCTCAACGTGGTGCTGAATAAGGTCGGTTCGGCCGGGCAGGGGCGAGAACACATCAGCAAACTCCGTTTGTAACTTGCGTACATCAGTGAGTTGGAACGGTGAGAGGTGGTCTCCACCAGGTGCCAGAGCGAGTGATTGGGACTTTGAATTCGCCTCTGGACCGAGATCCTCCTCCCTACTCACTACCGTTCCCAACATCACTGACTCCGCCTCATTCCATTTTTTAAGGAGATTGAGGTGGTAAACCTGATGTGCGCCACCCCTATCCGTACGAGCGACTTCATAGTTGAGGTCCCCAATTCGCCGTGTGACCTCAAAGGGTCCTTGCCACTTCGCGAGTAATTTTGAACTAGACGTGGGGAGTAATACAAGCACTTTATCTCCCGGTGTAAACTTGCGTAGTCTAGCCCCCCTGTTGTACAGCCGACTTTGTTTGTCCTGAGCCTGTAACAAATTCTCCATAGACAGCCGCCCCAAAGTGTGGAGTTTTGTTCTCAGGTCCATGACATATTGAATTTGACTCTTGCAATTCGAAGGTCCGTCCTCCCAAGTTTCCCTAAGTACGTCGAGCACCCCGCGGGGCTGACGTCCATAAAGAAGCTCGAAGGGGGAAAACCCCGTGGAGGCTTGCGGGACCTCGCGCACAGCGAACAAGAGGGGTTCTAACCACTTATCCCAATTTTTGGCGTCTTCCTGTACGAACTTTCGAATCATTGACTTCAACGTGCGATTAAAGCGCTCGACCAGTCCGTCTGTTTGTGGGTGATAGACGCTGGTACGGACCGATTTAATGCCCAATAATTCGTAAAGCTCGCGAATAGTACGTGACATAAACGCCGTGCCTTGGTCGGTGAGAATCTCCTTTGGGATTCCCACCCGGGAGATTAACTGAAACAGTGCGCTCGCCACACTCTTGGCCGAAATGTTGCGAAGCGGCACTGCTTCGGGGTACCGTGTTGCATAATCCACCAGGACTAATGCAAAACGGTGCCCCCGTGCGGATCGTTCTAATGGCCCGATGAGGTCCATGCCAATTCTTTCGAAGGGGACCTCCACTAAAGGAAGGGGGCACAATGGTGCTTTTGGGTTGGCCAGTGGGTTTACCAACTGACATTCACGACAAGACGCGCACCACTTGCGCACGTTCTCGTGAATGCCTGGCCAAAAAAATCGGGTCATTAGACGATTTAGTGTTGCCGTTTGCCCTAAATGTCCAGCCATAGGATTACAATGAGCCGCCTGGAAAAGCATTTCCCGACGGCTTTTCGGAACTAACAATTGTGTTGTATCCTGCTTTGTCTGGGCGTCCTGGGTCACCCGATACAACTTCTCTTTTATAATTGAAAAATAAGGACGTGAAAGAGGTCGGTCGGGATGGAGAGGCTGTCCGTCGATTGTGCGGACCTGATCAAAGGCATTTTTGAGCGTTTCGTCTCGGGACTGTTCCAGAGGAAAGTCATCACGCTCCGAAAGATCCTGTCTTTCAACAGCGTTCCGATCCTCTGGCGCAGGTCCCGAGGGTCCCGGCACAGCCTCTCCTACCTGAGCGACCGCTCCCTTCCCTCGCTTCCTTTTAAACCCAGAAACACCCGCACACAAATGTCCCAATAATATTTTAAACCCCGGCCAATTGGTTCCCAAAATTAGCGGGTGCCGGAGGTGCTGACTTACAGCTACCTCTACACTATGCTTTTGGCCCCTAAATTGGAACGTGACCGGCACTAAGGGATATTCGACCACTTCCCCGTGTACACACCTTACCTTAACCATGCGGCTATTATCCAATGCCGCGGGTTGAATCAGACTTTGGTGGATGGAGGTTTGGTTACAGCCTGACTCCACCAAAGCCCGAAAAGTACCCCCCTTTATACTCACTGGTATTTGGTACAACCCAGCCTGATCGGGGGCGGCCTGCGGCGTGTCAGGGACCCTTACCAGCGTCCCCACCTCCATTACTGGACAGTGGTCGACAAAATGCCCCGGGTCCCCGCAACGCCAACAGGCCGGCCCAGACCTTCCCGCCACCCCAGCGGCGGGAAGTGGGTCAAGTGGTTGGCGTGGGGAGAGCGCGGGAGCCTGGAGGGAAGGGAAGCCCGACAGAGAGGCGGGTCCCCTAGGCGGTGCTCTGGGCGCTGGTGCATGTTCAGTTCCAGCGTTGGTCCTCCACCGGGGCGCCGGCCTAGGAGGGAAACCGCCTCGGGACCTAGGGAGAGGGACAGGGCGAGACGACACAGAGGAAGGGGAGGGAGAGGGAGGAGAGAGAGAGAGAGAGAGAGAAGCCGCTGGTAGGGGTTCGCCGACCCCTGGGCACGCCACCATCTGGTCCTCCGCCAACTGGATGGCCTGGTTCAGCGACGTCGGGCGGTGGCACTGGACCCACTGCGCGGTCCTCCGGGGCAACCGCGCAACAAACTGCTCCAGTACCATTTGGTCGATGATGGCCTCGACGTCACGTTCCTGGGCCATCAACCATTTGCGGCACGCGTCCCGGAGCTGTTGCGCGAAGACGAAGGGCCGACCGGACTCCCCTAGCTCCAGGGTCCGGAAGCGCTGTCTGCTTTGCTCGGGGGTCCGGCCGACCCGCTGCAAGATGGCGCGCTTGAGGTCTTGATAGACCAGGAGGTTCGGGACTGGCAACTGCTGTGCGGCGATCTGTGCCTCTCCGGACAGCAGGGGGATCAGCCGCACCGGCCAGTCCTCGGGCGGCCAGCTCCAGGCCTCGGCGGTCCTCTCAAAAAGCTCGAGGAAAGCTTCCGGGTCGTCCTGTGGGCCCATCTTGTGGAGAGGAACGGTCTGGACCGAGGCTGAAGCTGGCGTTGATGGTCTGGCCCGCCCCTCCCGGTCCATCCAGCTCCGGAACAGCTCGCGGTCCTCCTGCTGGGCTCGGAGGAGCGCCTCGAAGCGACGCTCCTGTTCCTCCTTAACTGCCAGCAGGGCACGGTGTTGTTCTTGGTGTAGACCCGCGAGCGCGTGGATGACATCCGCAAATGGGGACGGAGGCTGTCTGGCGGCGGCTTCTTCTTCCATCCCGGGTTTCGGCACCAGTGTAGTGAAGGTTCTTTGGTAGGGATGAAAGAAGACAAGGGTCGGCGTAAAGGGGACTCGTACAGTTTATTTCAATGATTTAAAAAATAAAGAAAAGGTGCGCCACATGCGCGTTCACGAGAGGTGAGCTATCGCACAGTATCAATTTTCTCTTTGAATCGTCAGCTCGTTCTGACCAGTCGGTAGCTTCAGTGTGTGGACGAGTCCCCAGTCCTTCTCTCTCTGTCTCTCTTCTGGGCCAGCCGGTTTATATGCGGTCTCCCCACGCCAATTACTGCAATCAGACACAGGTGTTCGTCATTTTGCACTTGACCTACTTACTTACCGCTCGGCTCCTCCCTCGCTCCCCCACTGGAAACTCCGCGAAACCACGCCCCCCTCATCACAAACCCTTTTGAAGTCATTGAATGACATTTAGACAGAAGCCTTAACTGATAAAAACTTGATTTTACCACAGAATTAATCGTTTAAAATCTGTCCATTATTACACCCATATTTTTAACAGTGGGTTTAGCATAGGGAAGTAGAGACCCCAGATCACTGTAAGTGGCCTTGTGAGTACTGTTTGGGCCAAATATCATGATTTCAGTCTTGCTCTCAGTTTGTGAGAAATTTAGGGCCATCCATGCTTTAATGTCCTTGAGACAATCAAACAATAGTTTTAAATGTCTGGCATCTTTCCTTTTTAACGGCAGATATATTTGTGTGTCGTCTGCATAAGAGTAAAACGATATGCCATACGTCTTAAGAATGGACCCCAATGGGAGTATGTACAGGGAAAACGGCATAGGCCGAATAATAGAGCCTTGAGGGACTCCACATTAAGGTCACCAAGGCGGACAGAAAAATTCCTGTCAGATAGATATGACCTAAACAACTCTAGAGCAATACCTTTTATACCAACAACATGTTCTAACCGAGAGATTAGGACAATATCCATGGTGTCAAATGCAGCTGTCAGATCTAAAAGCATAGGAATGGCCGAATTTCCTGAGTCTGTGACCAATAAGAGATTGTTCAAAACTTGAAAATGTGGGTCCAGGCCATGTTTTGAAAAAGAGAAAAAAAAAAAAAAAAAAAAAAAATATATATATATATATATATATATATATATATATATATAATTCACCATACTTCTAAAAGCTGTTAATAATGAAGTATAGATTATGACATAAGATGGATGACAGTGGACATACAATTCAATAGCTGGGTTTCAGTCACATGATTATGATGACGCGCGAAGGCGGGGAGATTTCAGATGGAGGGCAGGAAGTAAACATGGAGACTACCGTTACAAAGAGTCCGTATTGTACGAATTTAGAACCAGTTTCAAGAAATAGATACAAGGAGTTAGTAAACACATATGTTGCTCCTTGATCATTTAACGTCCCATTCCCATTGATCCCCTCTGATTGTGGGTTGTTGTCAGCTGGCTGCTTCGGTTCGGAGCTTTCGGCTGTCTGCATCAGATCCGGGCTCTCATCTGTCTGTTGGAGATCCAACATAACCTCTGCACATTCCAACCGTCTTTGTTGGTCTTCCATGACCTTCATCCTCTGCTCTCGTTTAAGAGACGCCTCTGATTTGGGCTTAGTTTTTTGGTAACCTAGGTTAACCGTCGCAGCCCAATCTACAGACTCATCATCACCCAAAGCGCTAGGGCAGCCTAAAAAGTCCCAATGAAGTCCGTATTAGACTACCGGTAACTTAATAATCATTACTGAGTAAATGAGCATTTAACAACAACCTAATGCAATAAACACAGACACGTTGGCTAGCTAACATACCTCAGACGAAGTGGTCGCTGCAGACACAGGCATTAACAGACTCTGCTCCTCCCGACCGCAGACGTACGTTAAAAATACACTTTTTACAGCGTTGTGAGTTTTTTACATTTCTCACCTTTATGAGTGACAATCTTCGGTACTCTATAAAAACCCTTTCCCTTTTCTCGATTAGAGCAGCCGTAAACTACACAAAACATTGGCATTTTGTCAGACGGCAGATCCTCAGCTATTTCACTTCCTGCCCTCCATCTGAACTTCGCGCTCTCCCGATGCAGCAGCGTGACGTCACGTGAAACTGACCTATTGCATACTCGTGCTTTTGTGGTGCGCCATTTTATATAGGCTAACACAAAAGAGAGAAACCAGACAATCAAGGTCTTTTGTATGGCCTTCTTATTCTGATAGATCTCCATGATATAAACTTGCAATTGCATGTCAGAACAGAAAAGTTAGAACAGAGCTGACTTCTAGTACAAATTGATATAAACTTGTAATTCTGACTTGTTTTCTCGCAATTGTGAATTTATATTCTCACTGTATATATCTTTATTTCTCAATTTTAACTTTAAATCCCATAATTCTGTCTCTATCATAATATATGATAGCATCTCAAAATTCTAAGAAAAAAGTTTGAATTGCGCCTCCTGTATATCTCACAATTCAGACTTTTTTTCTCAGAATTTAAATTTAGACTATTTGAAACTCACAAATCTAAGACAAAATGCCCAATTGTGAGATATAAACTCGCAATTTAGACATTTTTTTTAGAATTGTGAGACAACAACTTGCAATTGTGAGTTATAAAGTACGAATTGCGAGATAAAAACTCGCAATTGCAAGTTATAAAGTATGAATTGTGAGACAAACTCACAAATCTAAGACAAAATGTAAAAATTGTGAGATATAAACTCGCAATTTAGACTTTTTTTCTCAGAATTGTGAGATAGATACTTGCAAATGCGAGTTAGAAAGTAGGAATTGCAAGATTTAAATTGACATATCTGAGACAAAATTTTGAGATATAAAAACGCGAAGTTGCAAATAACTTTTATTGGTTTATTATTACCTGGCAGAAACAAGCTTCCAATGCATTTGTGATGTTTTTAAAAATCATAAGGCTTCGTTCATTAACACTGCACATTTCTGCATACGCATGCAATGTATGTGGTGTTGCTTCCTGCGTAAACCCCTGACAGAAGCTTTTCAAAATAACAGTGCTAGTCATCTCTCCTGATTAATTCTGATGTTTTATGGTCATGTTCACAAACTCTAGTGCCTTTTGTGAAAAAATGTTGGAAGCTGCCTTTTTTGTGGCCCAAAGCAATTCCAGGAACTGCAAAGTTTTCTTCTCACAGACTCCCTCTCTACCAATGCAAATGTCTTTTTTCTCAAAGTCTATACAATCCCAGTACGAGACGTAAGGCTGCCCGTGATCAAAAGCTCTACAGTTGTTGTAATGAGGTACCGTCAAAAAAAACATTGTAACAAGAGGGCCTAAAAGAGCAAATCCGTGCCTATTCTTCCCGATCCTATTGTGTGTGAGTGTTCTGGGCACAGCCGTCTGGCCCCTCTAAACCGACAGGCCGATGAAAGAAGCTCGATTCTCACGGGCCAACTCCACAAGAGCAGGTGTGCCTCAGATTCCCTTACAGCCCTCCCCGAGCGCTCACCACCTGCCTCCGCTCACCTCCACTGCCCCGACAGTGCCACTTTATCACCTAAATCTATCGCTGGAATAACTCTTAAGGGTTCCATTTTGTTTTCCAATGGAAACTTTGCCTCTGGTGTTTGTAATTCAGAGCTTCAGGGATGGATCCTCCCAAGCAGCTCTGGTAGATTTCTTAGTGTGATGTCTGGACTTCCTTTCTTTCCAGTAGTTTCTATCAAGTTCGTGACATTATGAATGGACAATGATGTTCCATAAAAGGCTGATCATGTTGCCTCTAAAATAGAGAGGTTTCTTTGCTTTGAGGGTTGTCACCTGATCTCTTCCTGAAAATGGATATTGTAAAAGGAAAAGGCGGGATTGGGCTTCTGTTTGGCAAAACTCAATGAACAATAATCTACTTTTTGTGCGTTTTATCCTTTTTTTGTACAACATGTTTGCCTACAATGATACCTAACCAGGTTGAATGATGTCACACTATTGGTGAGGATTTTGTAATTTACTATAAAAATATATAAATAGCTGTCACAATAGAGATAAACGTCCTAATCCTCAAATATTAAAAAGATGAAACTATTCCTGATCCTGATGTGTGTTAAGTTAAAAGGAATTTATTTAAAAAAAAACTACATTTGTAATGGAATATTATATACTGAACAGAACACATTATATTGTATTATTATTGTTTGTATGAAGAACTACAGTATGTGAAATATTATAATAAGCATTTAATGTATTTAGTAAACACTGTTCTACCATCACTTTAGAATGTAGATCTTGGGTAAAAAAATTATGCAAACTTGTTTCAATTTTAAGTAAAATGTCTTAAATGTTATATAGTATTTGGCTCAGTTGTATACTGCACATTTTCATAATAGGTCATCCTGGTATCATATAGAAAATATGCATTGTGCACAGTACACACACACACACACACAATATACAATGAAGAAACAAGTATTATGATGCTATGCTATTTTGAACAAAGCCATTCTCAGCTGTGTTGACACTTCCTGAGCACAAAAGCCATCATGGGAGACGTTACATCCTCTCTAAAAGGTAACATAACCAGCATTCGGGGTAGCCCTGTGGATAAACAGGCACGTCAGGATCAGGAAGACTTTGGGAGTCGATGTGCCGAAGCCTCTGAGACATATGCTCTCAAATATCATCTAAGGAGACTTTTAGTTGTTTGCAATGCACGCTCAGTTATTTTCCCACAAAGACAGCTTATTAGCATTACATTATGAAGGGCAGGCTTGTTTCACTAGAATAAGCCCCAGAGTGCTTTACTGACTGAGCTGCATTTTCTGCATACAATTGCTATGTGGTTGTTAAGGTATTTTAGCATGTTGCTATGAGGTTTCTAGGGTGTTCTGGTTGTTTGCATGATGGTAAACGAATGGAGGGTGGCTCTGTGTTTGATAAATTATTCAGAGTAGAATTTAGCACATTACTATGATGTTGCCAGGATGTTCTGATGGTTGCTAGGTGGCTGCAAATGGAGAGTAGCTACAGTATGTGGTCAAAAGAGTATTCTGAGTGGATTTTAGCAAGTTGCAATGAGGCTGCTAGGGTTCTCCGGTTGGTTCCTAGGTTGCTGTAACTGGAAAGTAGCTATGCGGTTGCTAAATACAGAGAGGATTTTAACATGTTACTATGAGGTTGCTAGGGTGTTCTGGATGGCTACTAGGGGGCTACAAATGGAGAGTAGCTACAGTATGTGTTTGTTATGGTAAAATTGGATTTTAGGTTGCTACACTGATTTTCAAAGTTTTCAAAGAATATTGGGGTGCTGTTTCCTTGTAATTGTAAAATTCACTAGCAATTTGAAGTGAAAATTGTTTAAAATCATTTAATTTCAGTGTGTTCTAGGTGGTTGTTATGGTATTCTCAGTGAATTTTAGCATCTTGTTTTAAAGTTTCAGGAGTTTTGGATGGTTGCTATGTTGTTGCTTACTGGCCAACCACCAAGTCTCTATGATAACCTGATTTCATGAAATACGTCTTTATAGCACACGTTGTGCAATTTATATGCGAAAATTAGTTTTTACTTTCATATGATACTGTAAATCCCTTTGGTAGGATTAATGGTGCGTATTATACGTTTGGGTAGGATAAGTGGTTTGGGGTATGTGGGTATTACATTAAACTACGTATCATATGCATGGAAAAACTGCTGTTTGCTTATAAATTGCACGATAAATACAATTTGAGCTATAGAGACGCATTTCATGAGATCAGGCTGCTATGACATTGTGTCATAGATTTTTAAGGCCCTATGAAATTCATTTTATTTGTCCCAAACTCAGTTTATTTATTTTTTCATATTCCTGTTTTAAATTTAATTTACATTTTATTTTTCTGGATATAATTATTTTACGTTTACTTTTTTTTAAATCCATTTTGCTTGCATTAAATTTTTGTAATCAAAAAGCATGTTTATTTAATTGAAATCATGAAACTTGTATATATATACACTTGTGTATTTTTTTCTGCCAATCAAAAGGACGCATACAACATTAATTTACTGTATCTTTTAATTGTATGAGATTAAAAACTTTTTTGACTTTAACAACTTCACTGTTCAAATTAAAAAATGGAAGAACATTTTTGATTATTTTTAAAAGTAGTAGTAGTATTGTTAGTATTATTATTACATTGAGACATAGTTAAATTCTACTGTACAACAGTATTATATTTTTGTCACAATTTCTTAAAGTTAAACCGGACTTTTATTTTGACGGGTTGCCATGAAGAACTTGTGACTGGATTCCGCATCCGTGTTTTCCTCATCACTGAAATCATAGGGCCCTCACTGTTAGTCTAGGGGATTGTTTTGCCTAAATAGCTAAACCTGATTGTTTGGAAAAGTAAGTGCACAGTTAAATTGTCAACAGGCCACACAAATTGGTATCACATATGGTACAGAAAAAATGATACAACGAAGCTTATTATTTAGGGTTAAACCCTGGTTCAAATATTGATCAGTCTCTAAAGGGTTGCTAAATCCACGATCTGAACGTCAGGTCTGACCTTTTAACTAAAAGGTTACAACCTTTTATGACATCTTAAATACAGAGATTCAGCCACAAATCAAGATCAACCTCTCGTCCTGGGCAGATAATTCATTACGTGTGGTTTGAGATAACAGTTCTAAATGGTGCACTAAAGAAATGGCAAAGGCCACAGGTGGGAATTCCGAAGTAAACCTATACAGTCAAGACCAAAACACAGTCCCTCAGGTGTCCCTCACATGGCAGGCAACTCGAAATCCATGCAGAGAATGCACAATGAGCTTCCCTCTGCTGTTTTCCGTCTCAAGCCTTATTGTTTCACTCCTTAGTCCTGTTTATATCAGAGCTTCATTCTACCAGATTCCTGCTCCTTGTGGTATCTCACAGCCTGCGGGCCACAGACATGTGGTGCTGACACAACCCCATCCAGCATCCCCAGAGTCCCGCCGCACAAACCCCGGGTCGTTCGCTCCACATCGCCTGAAGGGACCAGGTTGCATAGCCTGTTACAGAGAGGATTGTGAAAACAAACCCGTTAAACATGGCTCTGATGTGGGCATTTACACAGGTGCAGCCCCACAGTGCCTAATCCCTTTTAATAGAGGAAGTGTGGAAGTTATGTGAAATGGAAATTGCCTTTTTAATTATATTTTTATTCCTTTTACTCATTTTCTGTACCCAAACGCTCACAACTGTGAGATTACGTCACCAGCAGGCACATTTTGACTCACGGGCCTGTAAAACCTGAGGTCCTTCATCATAAATTGAACTGTTTGTGTTGGCGTGCTCGCTCACAGTGAAGTGAAGTGAAGCTTTACATGTTGACTGTGGCATTCCAGTTGGTAAACAGGGCTTTATGAGTTTGAACAGTCAGACTCATGCTAATTAGTATTTAATGTATGATTTAAAGACTGGATTTCACTGCTTCAAAGAAACAGACACCCTAAGTCCAACATAGTCATACCTGATCATTAGCTATGCAAACAAGCTAACACAATGTTGTTCTTTCCACAGTATGCAAGCTAAGTTCCAATTAGATTCTGAAAACACACGGAAGATTGATTGAAGAAGCTAGTTAGCTGCTATGAGCTGTTGGCCCTAACCTTGTACATTAGCTGCGTTTCCATTACCCTTCAAATTGCGCATATTGAAATTGCTAATTGAAAATACGCCCAATGGAAACATCAATTTCGCAAAAACTCCCATTTATCGCAAAAAAGTTTACGCTCGCATGAGGTGGTTTTTCAGGAAATTCGAAAAATAGATATTTAGCAAAACTGCAACGGAAACAGTTTTTTGCGCATTCACAGGTCACCTGACGTGGATGACATGGTTTGTTTGGACAGAATACGAGACAGAGTTATTTATTAAATTCGTAAAAGAAAAGAATGACAGGAATACTGGATTCTAAACCTCAAAGAAATGCCACAATCACGACCTGAAAGCAGAAATGAGGGAGAAACACCCAGAAACTCCTCATATGAGCCGCTCACAGTATAAGGGTCTTTCCTTATACCATTAATGCTTAGATAACACACTCACGTCTCCTATAATAATGGCCAGTGCTGTGACTGGGATATACATAAAACTACCAACATCCGTCGGCATGATTTTTGAAAGGATTATCGCGAGAGGACAAATGCCGTTTTTAGTCGCATTACATCGGTTATTGGAAACGCTGTCAGTCTGCAATCGTTTTTTGTTGACATTAGGGGAAAAAAAAAGCAAAAAAAAAAAAAAAATCTGTAATGGAATATATTTTAAATATATTTACAAATTTGTTGTAAATATATATATTCAGAAGGTTCAAGGAATTAACTTTTCTTTGAATTTTTTGAGAAAAAAAAAAAATGTTTTTCTCTTTTTTTCCTTCTAAACGTTAGATGAGCATCCAACTAAAACTTTTCAGGAAACAAATGTTCAATGAACATTGTATAATTAATGTACTTGTGCTAATGTTATGAGAACATCATTGAAGACCAGATAACTTTGAAAAAAATATTCTATTAACATTACTGGAGAAACGTTCATACATTTGAGATTGCCAGAATGTTAAAAATTAAAATTAAACTAGAGATTATTTACTTCCTGACACATTGTAGAAATAGTCTACACAAGATGGTGTACCTCTTGTGTCACAGTTTTTAAGATTTTTTTTTTCTTTTTTGTAATGGAGGAGTATCATGCAGTAATAGGGTAGACAATAGTGGACAGTGCTCTCTAAAAGTGCAAATATATATACATATACATATATATATACACACACATATGTATACACACACTTCTCTGCTTCAGTCGACAGATTTTTTATTTCTTTTTTTGTTAGAAACACTCTTTCTTTTTACAAAAGTCCAAGGTTAATAAGCATCCAGCCAATCAATTCACATATTCTGTTTCCTCAGATCTTGAAAACACTGTTGTAAAAGTGGCTGAAAAATTTATAGCTGAAACCTCGCAGCTTTAAATGGGAGGTTTCCCTCGTGTTGGCTCCCTCAGCTGGGCCAGAGAGAAAGCTTTGTATCACTCACGGGCCCTGTGGGAAGGATATGGAAAATTTGCAGTCTGATTTTAAAGCCGCTAATTGGAGGAATGCCAGGGCCTAAAAAACAACTCCTTTACCTCCATACCCCTTGTGCACAGTGGTCCAAAAGCCCCAATCTGCAGAATTCATACGACTCTGAGAGAACTCTTTTCAGTTGAACTTTCAACTTAGTAAAATCTCAGTCATATCTGTGAGAGACAGATGGCTATTGAAAAAAATATATTCTGTAGTAGGCTAACAGTTGACCATACACTCAAAAAAATGGTTTTGTGGCACTGTTCTTTTTACCCAAATATTTTATGTTAAAGTAACACAGATATATTTATTTTACCTCCAAAACACTATTGTATTGCGTTTAATTAACTTAATCTGTATCATTATCCACTATACTTAATTATCATTCGTTAAACTAATGTAAAGGGTTTAATTTCGCAATAACAAAAAAAAAAAACGGATGTGATTATTTCCAACATATTGGATGAGGACGGCGTGCAAAGAAGTTGAAAAGGTGCATGGTGTCAGAGCTAGAAGTATCAGCCAAGAAAATATAAAGATAATCTAAAGGCAAAGTCTTTCATTTCTGTTTTATTTTGTAAAGTCTGTTCTGGGATGCTTTTAATATATTGCACAGAATTTTTTTATTTTGGCAGCTTGTTTAAATTGCTTCATTCAAATGAGCTTAAGCAACACAATTGCTATACATTTAGTCCAAACTTAATTTGATTGTGTTCAATCTGCTTAAATATATGTACAATTTAAGTTTACTTAATCCATTTGTGTTGGATTACATGAATGATTTGTGTTGCATTAACTGAAACACGGGGCGGTGCTTGTTAGTTCCCAGCATGCTTTACATATGGCTGAATAAAGAGAGAATAAATGTTAAAATTAAGTGTTATTTTATGTGTTTTTGAGAAAATAAGAAAAGAGGAAGACTTGATAGTGTGTAATTGTGTTTAATGTTCAATTACATTGGAATTATTAGAACCATTTAAATTACAGTGGGTTACCATTGTGGAGAAGTGTGGAGCATTTGGTTAGACTGTGGACTGATTCAAATAAGTTTAATTTCTATGGCTGCAGGAGCATATCAATCTTAACATTTAAGATTTTAGTAAGTGCTACTATTAGCTAATAGCTTGCTATAGTTTAGAAGTTTAATTGAAAAAATATGTTAAACCATTTCAATTTATTTATTCAGTGCTCTTTTAAATAAACTAGAGAATGTTCACTAAACTAAACCACTTTGAGTTACAGGGAAGCAATTCCATTGATTTGTTTGAACATTACTAGTTCACATAGATCCTTCCTCATTCAGTTTGGTTGTCTTAACACAAGGAGCTTACATAGATTCAAAAAAATCCATTAATGTTAATATAACATAATTTACTTGTGTGGAACCACTGTCCATAATTAAATTAAGTTATTTTAAAGAGTAATTTTTTTGAGTGTAGGACTTGTAGAAATCTTATGGGTTCAATGCAAGTTAAACTCTATGGACAGTAACTGTGATTGATTACCATTGGTAGTCATTCTGACTCATCCCACACTTTGTAAAAACAAAACAAACTTTTTATTGTAATGGACATACAAAGGAACTCTATGGGACCAAAGCATTCCAGGTGCTGTCCTTTGAATTGTGTTCAAAAGTTTATATTAATTGTTCCGTATTATATTAATTATTTAAGGGACATTTACACAACAACAATGTACTAAAAACTGAAAACTTTTTCAATTGTATTTTTAGTGTACAGACTACACTATTGTCAAAACGATCCCCGTTCACACGGATCCACTGAAACGACTAAAAACGTTGTATTCTGCTGCCAGGCCATTAGTTGGCAATGTCATTTTGTAAAGAAACTACGCACCTATAGACTGAACATGTAATACGCATGTGCATGACGTCACCGTTTACACAAATTGACTTTTTTTGTTTGTTTGTTTTTTAGTTTACACTGAGATGATATTGGCATCGTTTTCAAAAACTTTCGTAAGTTTGCGTTTTTAGGACCCAAAATGCCATTGTCGAGTAAACAAACGGCCAAAATACATAAAGTTTTACATTTTTAGTTGAAAACGGTGTTGTGTAAACGGACAATAAATTTATGTAATTTCAGGTTTAACTAGTTCATATTGCATAATTTGTATGCTGAGTATGTAATTAATTTTCTTCAGAGTATGTATCAAAATGTTTTTTTTTTCGATGAAATGTTTTTAAAACAATGTTTTTATGAATGATCAGTACAAATTAGTGCTGTCAACTTGTAATAGATAAACTACGGTATTTACTTTAACACATTCCTGGTATTTTTGTGCACAATTCATTGATACACGTTATTCCAAAGAAATCTCTATATCTGTATATTTACAGTCAACGGCACATGCTTGCAACCTTCCTTAAGCCAGTAAAAGACTGGGGGTCATTAGTTTTCAAATATGCGTCATGCTGTGAAATGGCCTGATTAAATCCAACTCTAAAGTTTCCTTTTTTCCACCTTCAGTATAGCATTTTGAAAGATTAAATTCAGCATTCTATTTTGGCTCTAGCATTCAAAATTGCCAAGTCATTTAAATGCAGATGAGAGAATACCAACTCTTGATGCCCCAAAACAACATTATCACAATTGCATTGTTTGCACCAACCACAAAATATATTAGTGGTATTTGCCAAGGCAAGCAACACTAGTATTACTGCTCATACTTAGGATTAGAGATTTGAATAAGGTATTAAACATATTCCACACCTCAAATTGTGTGGCTTGTGAAAGTGTGCCATTTCTTTTTAAAGCAAAAATACCAAAAACAAATCTCCTGACAGATGATCAAATTTACATGAGGGACATTTTCCAGGTAATTAGACTTAAGATTGCCGTGAAAAACACAGAGAAAAAAGGTGTAACATTTTTAGATTTAGAAGTAAAACAGCTTAAAGCTTAACAGTACCCTTAATAAGGACATCCTTGTGCCCTTTTATACTCCTAAAAGGTGCATATTAGTACCTTAGAGTACACATACATTTCTTAAGGTACTACTATGAACCTTTTTGTGGTAAAAAAGGTACAAAATGTCCTTTTAGAGTACTGCCTCAGTCATGAGCTGTTGTACCCCTAAAGGTACAAATGTTACACCTTTTTTTCTCTGTGTGCATATACTGTAAATAGACTATATTATCTAGAATATATTTCGAGGTTTCAGCTATATTATCTATATTATAGAGAATATATTATCTTGAATGGGATTGTTTAGCCTTTAAGGAACCACCCGTGAAAACCACACAGCAACATCCTGGCAGCTACTTATTCTAACATTATGTTGGGGTATTATTCTTAGGAAATTGTAAAAATCAGGTTGAATTTACTCTTCCAGATCAGCTTTAGTTAAAGACAGCTGCTTTTCAAGAATGCTGACAGCACATTTCAGACTTACACGTTCCAAATGCGTGTTTACACTGGTGAATCCCTAAAGCACAGCATGAATTCTCTGAAAAACTGATGTGTTATTTAGCTGGCAGACTCTAGATTACTAATCTGCTGACTGGGTATGTCCAATTGATTCGGTATGGTCTTTAGAGGGAATGAATGTGGGGCACAGCTCACAGTAATGAGTCATGTGCTTGGAGATAAGACTTGGAGAATGGAACATGGACACAACACTCGACCACAACCCCACCATTCACTCAAACTAAAGTGGGAATTGTGGGGCTGTCGCATACAGGACGTAGTTAGTGCGTTATCTGCGCTTTGAATGGTGACCTCTGGAAAGAGCTAAAAGCTCATTCCTCATTCTCCTGCCTGCTCCTGTTCTTATCATTGGGAATTGTATTTGCAATTAACCTTAGAGACACCCGTCACTTCATGACAGCACAAAGGATGTTTCAGAAAATGAGCTGAAGATCATCTGGCAGGCGTTTTGCACTGAAACGTAACTAAAGCAGATATAGAGAGAGTTTGACTTTAGCCAATATAAAAAATGGATATAGATCATGTTGCACTTTTACCCTCTATTAAGAGCTCTGAACCATAACCAGTGAGTTTTGGCAAGCAGGGAAGTGTGTGAGACTGCTTCTTATATATTAAAATATCAAAGGTCTTCAACTTTTTTCCCTTTTGAAGAGTTTGAACACTACTGAACTGTTTGCCATTCCTTTTTCCTCTTTACATTCAAAGCAGATACATTGGTTTGAATGTGTCACAAAATCAAAAGCAATTTTGGGTGACCGGCATGGGGAAAAGATGACTAACTTTAGATTAGAGTTTCCTGTTAGTTTTAAATGTTGCTTTTTCAAATTTTCAGTGTTTTTCCTAAATTTCCACAAGTTTTTATTTTTTTTATTTTGATTTTTTAATACAGGTATTCTGTATATCTCAGAATATGTTTCCAGACGCAGTGCATTAATGTTAAACATTATATATGGTAATAAAGTAAAATGGTTGTTATTATAAAATTGTAACAGGAACATCTATGAGTTTGATTTATAAAGAAAGTACCTGGGTTGGCTGAGAGTCTGGAGAGTGGGATGTAAAAACTTAAACTCTAACAGAGATAAACGTGAGATTATAGGGATCTTTTCCCCAGAGAAACAGAGGAAGCTCCCGTTGCTTCATTTGATGACATATGCTGAGCTAAATCAGACAGTCCGGTATAAAGAATATATAGACATAAAATAAATACACCATTGTGATAGCCTATGATTTGTCTTATTTCTTCAAGCGGTCATATTAACCATGTCTACTATGGTAATGGTTAGTGTGCATAGTCTTTTGCATCGCATATAAATTTGTTCGAGGATCCCGACCAGCCCAGCGTAACAACAGCTCAACCAATTGCATGAGATTGGGGCGGGAGTATCTGTTTGGCTGACCAATGACAGACAAACAATGTGGATTGTTTGGGAAACCTGTTAGAAAACAATCAAGATTGTTGCAGTTAACAACTAGGGGAAGAAACTGCACAAAACAGTTAAAAAAAGTGTCTCTTTGCTCTCCATTTAAATCTCATTGTTGATTTGTCTTTACTGATTTTTCTTCACTGCACGCTCAATGTTTTACACCCTGATTTTTGGAAGTAACATTTAGAAGTATCATATGCTGCATGCCGTTTCAAGGTTGGATAAAGTAGTTTCCACCGTCACAAATATCTCAGTGGTCTAAAGGGATAAGACAGCCGAATGCCCCCCCGCCTGGTGTGAGCTCTGATGCAGTACAGCTCCCCCCGCCCCCCCCAACGTGTGGGCAAACAACCAACCGGTGATTTTTGGCAGGGTTCTGCATGGTGATGGCTGTCCAGGGAGCTGTTACTACGCCGAGTGACTTTCCTTTCCGCTCTTTTGGAGAAGTAATGACACAAAAAGAGAGTGAGAGAGCGGGACGGCCTGTTTACCTTAGCAACAGGAGCAGCTGTTGTGCTGCCGCCACAAACTTTTTCATGTCTGTCTGGAAAAGTGTTCAAAAAGCTTTTATCAACATTAACTTTGAAAGTCACTGAGTTATTCATTCAAGAACTTTGTTCATTTGTTTGAAAAATAACATGTTATATACATAATTACAGTACCCATGTACTTAATATAAATTAAACAAACGCTTCCATTTACACGTTTATTTTTTTTAAAGTTATGCATCAACTAGATTTGATCAAATGCGGATATAAATATAGACTGAAAATTCTAGTCATTCAAAAAAAATAGCCATTCACATTATAAATATTAATAAACACGATAGGTGTTAAAAAAAAACAGACTATCTCAATGATTTATGGATTGCTAAAACAAGGGATTTGGACCTGTCCACACATACAAAACCAGTGTTGACCTAGTAGACTAGCTAAACATTCCATGTGGTTCAGTTGACCTTGGAAGCTGTGAGGTTGGGTAGGATTGTATGGGCTATATGTGATGGATGGGAAGGATCACTCAGAGTAAAGGAGAGACCGAGACATCACCTGAGGGAAGTGCTGCTAGAACCGGAGATAGAAATCGTGCAGAGAATTTCTGTCAGTCCGAATTTCTTAATTTCCTTCAGAATTTTGCGATCAGCACTTGCAATAATACATGCAAATCTCACCAATCTCTGCATTTGTAATATGCAATTGCAAAAATGAGCACAAATTCAAACAAAATAATATCCAGATCAAAGATATTAGATCATATGCAATAATAACCTGCAATTGAAAGCTCAACTAATTGTCATAATAAACACAACAGTAGATGCACTTTTTACTAAACCCTGCATTTGCAATATGCAATCACAGTAATAAATGCGACTTTGACTAATCCCTTCATAATTTGTAATAGCTTGTAATTTTAAATATTTATACACTTATCATGTTAAACAATAATTTGAGGCGGGTAAAATTAAGCAATGTCAGGGAATCAATATTTAGTTACCTTTGAAAATCGCTAAACCTGCATGGGATTGTTAGGATTTTAATATAGACTTTTAATAGTATCAGAGGTTTCTTTTTCATATCACTTAATCAGCTAATCAAGGTCTTCAAATCCCCGGCCAATCAAATTCACATGTGTAATCCTGTTCCTCCTTAAACCGACAGAGTGTGTGAGTGTGTGTGCTTGTGTGTGTGACCGTGCTTGTCATGAAAATTTTCTTAATATATGAGTGACCTTCCATGACTTGCATTAAACTGTTTTAGGGTTCTTACATTAATCTGCTGTAACCTTTATTATTTTGGAGACCTGTATAAAAATAAATATAAAATAAGCAAAGACTAACTCTGCAGTTGACACTGAATTTCTGTGTTTGAGCAAATGGGAACACTTGGTGTAAATATATGCGAGGTATTGCATCAGGACTCTTTTTCCTAACAGCACACTTCATGTTCAGTCTCTGCAATGTAGCATTCGGTTTCATTGCTACTCTTAAGACAGGCCTCATTGCGTAAAAAAATGGGGCCTGATGAGTCACAATGAAAAAGTAGTGACATCTTACATTCGAAGGAAAAGGATAATAAAAAAAAGGCAAAATGTAGGGCAGGAACTTGGCTACATGCATCGGTTGGAGATTAGTTTGCGGCACATCTGAATGAGAGTCGATTATAAGAAAGGGGCATAGTTTAACCGGATTAAACGAGAGTGAAAAATGTGGCATACAATAGAGAAAAGTCACCAGAACACTGACTTATGATTAAGAAATAAGGTTAAAAAAAAGGAAAAAAATTGATAAATTGTTCACAATAAGATCAATTACATGCAGTCAGAAAACCATGCTGACGTGCTTAGTCAAATCTCAAAGGTCATCACCATTGTACATTCGTGGGATGTGTTGTCATGGACACTTAATAAAACAAACATTTGTCAAACTGACACCCTTAAGGGGTTGATACATATACATATCATGCTTGACATGTCAATAAATCTTTATCACTGCAGATGCTAACATCAGGTTTTAGGTACTTCTATCTTTTCTAGAAGTGTCTCTTTTGTGCACCAGTGTCCCGGTATAATCCCTGGGCCCTGAGCAGTGCTTGAGCTGGTCGAAATGTAGCCATCAGCCACTTATGTTGAGTTTGGGCCCCATCAGGAGGGGTTGACAGCCCCCCTGGGTCCTGTGGTCTCTGCCACACTATGATTCATGACTGGCTGGGAGACGGGGGAAGTTCAAGTCTGCCCTAATCCAAACACTGAGAAAATGGAACAGAGGAAGCAGGGTCGAAAAGAAAACACAGAGAGAGACGGAGAGAAAATGTGGAGGGATACAGTGAATTTGTAGAATGCCGGAAAAGGCTTTCAGTGGCTTGAACGAGCAATACATTTACTCTAATTTCTGTTTGGCACAATAACTGCGTTCTAGCATCTTTTTTTTCTTTTAATCTGTCTTTATTTTCTTACTTTCATTCATTTTTTTTGTTGAATAAATCGTGATAAATAACAATTTAGTCCCCTAAATTGTAAATACCACATTCTTCTTACTAGCAAAAGCACTTCGCGATAAGAGAGGAAAACTGAACCTTTTGTCCCAGGACTGGGCTTGAGGGGATCCAAAATGTTTGTAAAGGCGAGTCTGTGAGGTTTTGTACTGGGCCAAATACTGTACTGTCAATTAATGAAGTATAATTTGTCTGTTTGCATTAAGGCTAGGGTAAGCAATTTCTGAGTGGCTAGCAATAGGAAGCTAGCTTTGAAATAATTAGACCCCACCCTCACTTCAGAGCATCTCCAAAACCACGCCTCCTCCGAAACACATGAACGAGCACAGCCAGGTCGCGCACAGCCAGAGCAGATTCAGCAAAGCGTCATAAGAGACGCTGTTAAATTACCTCATGTCTCAAAGCACAGAACTTTACAATAGGAATGAATGTAAACAAGTTACTCTTACTTGTACCACCTGACTGCTGCAGATTCATCTTGGCAGTTAATAGTGTTGACATAGAAACACACAAATCAGGGTCTGAGGACGTGAACTGCTCCGAGTAGAACTTCACTGGTTGTGGTCTAGTCATTTTGGTTAGGACATGTGAACGCAGCATAAGCTCATTGTTTTGGTTCAGGAGGAACTGTAAAAGGCGGCTGCTGTTTGTTTGTGGTGCTCTGTGACTGTCTATCCAAGACTCTGCATGGCCATACGGAACGCGCTGATGACGTGTGATGTTTGCTCGAGCAGGTTTACGAAGATATGGAAATACATACATTAGCAGGCAGGTAGGACATCCTATCATTGTATTCGGACCGAATGCAATGATTGGACGGACGTTTGTTGTTCCTGAGATTGCCACAGAAGATATATGTAAATGTTTTAATATTAAGACCACTTATATTATTGATTACTATCAGAATGTGAAGAGAGTTTCAACCAGAATAACAATAACAAAAATTGCCTACCCTAACTTTAACACGTTTTATTTCCTTTCTCAAATATCAGGGGCTGAATGCCCTTCCCAAACTTCCTGCTTTAATCCTGCTCTACACAGAAGATAAAATAGCATTGGTTGAATAACTTTCATTAAACATTATCATTACAGTTACAGACTAATCGACTTTACAGACTACAGACTTTACAGCCTAAAATAATCTGGAAAGGCTCAGTTTCTTGGTCCAAACCCAAGTTCACCTTCACCCCCTTCCCCATACAAATTAAAATTTTTGGTTCAAACTATAGTACTTTTTGTAGTATCAATGTGGGTACCACTGTGAGTAGCGGTAGCTATTTAACACTTGCTAACGATTCAGGAGGAGAATGTGGTTGTGCAGCATTGACAATTGAGAATGCCTTTAATTCAATATAGTGGTGCAGGGATGACTTCAAAACCCTAATTCGCCTCTGGTTCCCATGCGATTTTCCTTTGGGGTTTTATAAAGGGGTTTTTCAATTTATGTGTAAAGTCTAACCTGTGGTTAACATAACATAACTATATTTTGATGTTTTGTTTAACAATGTAAATTACACACACCCATAGTGAAAATGTAAATTTTGAAGCAGTTATGTTTTTCTTTGGAAATGTATGTTTCTAATAAGTAACTACATAACACAGTTTGAGGTGTAAGTGTGTGCAGTGTACACTGTAGAACAAAATTTCACAGTATCGTCAAGTTATGTTTACCACAGGCTTTATTTTACATGATAAAACGCCATAGGAAAATCTTCAGGGAACCATTGGTGAATTAGGGTGTATTCACACCAGGAAAGTCCGCTAGTTCACTTGATTTCGTCCGGACCAAATACAATGTTGATTTTTTTTTTTTTTTTTTGGGTTTGGTTCGCTTTCAAACTGACATTTTTGCAAGTGAACCAAAATATGTAAACAAAACCACACGTGTGCTACGCTCATCCATTCATCGGACAAAAATTCTCAAGCAGGGAAAAGCAGGACGTGTCAAAACAAGCAATTTATGGAGATCTTTTGTAGTACAACCTTTTTATTCATTTACTGATTTGGTGTTATCAGCTACTAATGCAATATGAAGAAGCTTATGAGCATCAGATACTATACAATGTTTTAATTAGGGATTTGCGAAGACGAAGATGTGCTGCAAGACATTTGCGGTGGAGAGAACATGCTCTTAACTGATAAAGTTCAAACATTATTAAAAGCAAGTGAACAGTCAGTAATAAAATAAGAACAAATAAACAAATTACAAGCAGGGATGAATACTAAATAAAATTACAAAGTCTAACAACAGTCTATTCAGGTACAGAACTTAATTAAGCCAAATGTAAAATAAAATTAAAAAAATAATTAAATATAGTTTCATCTATGTTAAAGCTGTATTTTATTCACATTAATAACACAGACAACAGTAGAAATATTAGGTGTCTGCTGTCACTTTAAGACCGAATGCCCGGACTGAAAAAAATGACAAACATCATGGTTTCTTTCTCAACTATGACATAACCGATAGAATACTTGCCGAGACAGGTATTTAGACTTGTGTTTTTTTTTTTTTTTGTTGTTGTTTTTTTTTTACAGACTTTTGTGTGTGTGTGTCCGTTCAAGGTCAAGGAAATGCTATACGACGTAAAACGCACCTCTCTCTCTCTCTCTCTCTCTCTCTCTCCATGCGCGGCTCTGGTCACAGATAATGGGAAAGTCCAGATTTCTTCCTCTTCTGCTGCGTATAAATGGTTTGAATGTGTAAATTAGCAAGACAAAACATGTCGAAATGATAAACTTTCACTCTATGATGGTTAAATTTAGCAGTTAATCCTTTAATCACATGCGCACCTAACCGTGGGGCAGCTGGTCCCCAAGGATCACGGATCAACTACGATCACCCCAAATTACAAAGTAAAAATCTGACCCTGTCAAAAAGGCGCAGTGCTTTCTGCAGACCACCTCTTCAGCTGGGTCTCAGTACGGTTGTTTGGTCTGCACCCGAGTGCGATTGCTGTGTTCACACCTGCCCAAAAGATCTGCAGCAAAGCGGGAAATTAACTTGAGTTCGATTCAATCGAACCAAACAAGGCAGGTGTGAATACACCCTTAGTCTTCTGGCTTTTGACGTCATTCCTGCATCCCTCTCTATAACCGTCAATTAATAATTCATTTTAATGTAAAATGGAAATGAATTCCAAATAAATTCACATAGCTGTAAAAGTCTGTCAAGACATAAAAAACACTTTAAAAGTGTGAGAAAGACTACATGAAACTGATAATTAAATGTCTGCCCAAGCTACCGAGGTTCAGTCTGAGATCTCTGATTAAATATGCCTTTAATAAAAGCTATCCTGAATTCTTAACATCCAGGGACTGGATCAACTCTACACTGCAATGTTTTCTTTTCCCTTCATTTTAAGTTTTGTCTTGCTCCATTTGAGTTAATAGTTTAGGAGATCACTTGATATTAATAGGAACTGATTTTCAATATCCACTTCACCCTAGAGCTTTTCTGTATGTTGGTGCCAAACTTGATGTTCAGCGGTGAGAAGTTGCTAAGAACTCTAACTTCTACACAGACTTAGAATGCTAATGAGGCCTGGTGCTTGTTTGGCAGATCATTTCACTGTGATGCTGATTGTGTAGTTGGTGTTTCCACTGCAGAGGAGTGCAAACTCTTTGAAGATATTACAGATCCTATGAAATGGCATTCCTGTGTTGCCAAATTTCCTTTTGAAACAGGAAGTTGTTTGGGCATATGGAACTATTTCCTAGTTCCTCTAGAGCAGGGGTGGCCAATGTCGGTCCTGGAGAGCCACAGTCCTGTTCAGGGAGCCCGACAGAGTTTTGCTCCAACTCTGATAAAAATGCACCTGCCTGTAGCTTTCTAGTAAGCCTTAAGACCTTGATTAGCTTGTTCAGGTGTGTTTGAATAGGGTTGGAGCAAAACTCTGCAGGCTCTTCAGGACCGACGTTGGCCACCCCTGCTCTGTCAACTTTACCATCACAAATTACATACGTATTAGGAGCCGCTGTATTAGAAACACTGCCACAGCAGTGTTAACTACTGTTTTGTAATTAGATGCAAAAGTAATATAATACTATAGATTGTTATTTTTTTAATAAATATATAATAAAAAAAAACTTTGAAGGATTTATGATGATGATGACCGTTAAAACGCTTCACAGTCTGTGAAAAGGGTCCATGCTAGTTTTCAAAGTGTTCTGACTAGTTTTGATCAAAATAAATTAAAATTAAATTAAAACTAAGTGAACAGGAAAATTGTTGCAGACACCACTTCTCTCCTGGGGCGTCCAATGCTTCACATTCGAGTATAATAGGTGGCAGAAATGTATAAAATCTGATAACAGTGGATGGCGAGGACAAACTGGCCGCCGCAAAGACATCTGCAATGGAGATTCCGCCGGATTCACACCCAGGAGGAGGCCATACCTCTGGACCACTGGGAGTCAAGTGGACCCTGACTCCCAGTGGACATGGCACCCTGACTCCCAGTGGACATGACAGGTCCACAGACTTATAAGACAGCGCTATTGCATCCACAATCCATCTGGATAATCTCTGCGGCCTCCAAAGCAAACAAACAGCTGCTTATATTGCCAAAACTGGCCAGAGCGCTCTATATACACTTACAGGACAGAGTGGATGAGGGGCCTGTTTTGTTTCTGCGATTGACAGCTAACAGTGCTATAACCTGCTTTCTGAACAGGGTGGAGAGTACTTTTGGCACATAGCCTTTTTTCGGGCTAAGGACCACCTTACTGTTGTTGGGTCCGAACTCAAGGCAGGAAGGTTCCACAGAAAGAGCCAGCAAATCACCAACTTGCTTGACTGACGCTAGAGCAAACAAGAAGGCATTCTTAAGCGAGAGGGACCGAAGGTGTGTCGTCTCAAGCGGCTCCAAGGTAGGGCCTCGAAGAGCCCTGAGGACTGCGGAGATGTCCCAAGACACGACTGAATGAGTATGGGGAGGATTCATCCTCCTGGCCCCTTTTTAGAAACCTAACGACCAGGTCATTTTTCACAATCGATTGGCCAGACACCAGGGCATGGTTCACCACGATGGCTGCCACATACAATTCGAGTGTGGAGGGGGCGTGCCTGCCACCCAGCAACTCTTGCAAAAATGTGAGAATAGTTATATCGCATTTAGTAGGGTCTGATTTTTTTTAGCTATGCACCAGCTAGAGAAAACGGACTATTTCTGAGTGTAAAGGCGCCTTGTGGACGGGGCCCTTGCCTCTGAGATCATTCTTATGATCCCAGAGGGGAAGTCTGATGGCTCCCGTCGAGGAGCCAAACATGTAGGTCCACAACTCCGGTTCGGGGTGCCAAATCATTCTCTGCGCCTGAGAGAGAAGGTCCCTTTTTAACGGTATTGGTCATGGGGGTGCTGACAGCATCTGGATCAGATCTGGGAACCAAGGCTGGTTCTGTCAGCGTGGTGCCACCAGAAGAACAGGACATTTCTCCTCCCTGACCCGACTGATGAGCTGCAGGAGCAGGGCTACCGGAAGGAACGGAAAGAGGCACAGGCGAGGCCCTCTCTGGGCCAAAGCATCCATCTCCTTCGAGAAAAATGTCTGGCAGTGGGAATTCTCTTTTGTCGCAAAAAGATCCACATCTGCCTGACAGAAGGTGCAGCACATCGCATCGACAGTCTGGGGGTGGAGCCTCCATTCCCCAGGAAAATCTCTTTGAAATTTGCTCTTGAATTTTTTGTTCAGAAGTTGCTGGATGGCCACAGGGGAAAGCACTGAATCGGCTTGCTGAAGCGTCTTCGTTTCACTGGGAGGCTTGTTCAATGGTGAGATGAGTTAGGAAGAGCGCCATGGTTTCAGTCTATTTTGGAGCAGCGAGATGATCTTCACGCTGAAGGAGAAAAATCTAAAATAGTGGCGTTTCTGCTTGACTTTATAGGCAGTAAAGCCAGCCCATTCTGGCTGGCTGAAACATCATTTGTCTGTGCAACTGCACAGGTGTGAACCAATCAGGCTTCAGAAGGAGTTTTACCCCATAACCGAGTGAACTGTATCGAAAGAGAACTGTAGATTTTACATATAAAAGTGAACTTTATAACAACTATGGTATGTTAACATAGATGGTCTCAAAGCTAACAAATATGGACTAAAACCATGGCCACAAACCCCAATTGTGATTTCATGAAGTCTTTACAAACTTTACATCCTTATCTCTGTAATGTCCCAGATTTTCATGGTCCACAACACTTTATAAATATTTATTCTATAACAAACTGACATGAAGCAAAGACATGAAACATCAGTGGCCTCTTTAGGTTGCTTCTAGTCTTAAAGATAAAAAATGCTTTGTTTTTATCTAATGCATTCTTATTCTCACTGCTATTTTGATATGAATCAATTACATATGTTCTTCAAAGCCTAATATACCACAGAGACACTCAAGCACCATTTTCAAAATGACCCTCATTACATCCTCTCTCATTGAAGGTTTTAGAGCCATTTTGATGGTATTGAAATGCTGTCCATAAATTAGCATACAAGATCATCTTGCATGATATCAATGCAAATTCTACAAGATGAATGTCAAAGTGGATTATCTCTCTCAGGATGAATAAAGTACACATTAGATTGTTGTACTTTTAGATTATAAAATCTGATTTATCTGTCCAAGAAATATGTCCTTGTCTATAAAACAAGGGGGATCTGAAGAAGGTATTGTGTATAATGCTGTATTAATAAGTACATTGTTTGGTAACATTTCATTTCGATTGTCCACTAGTAACTTTGCAACTAGCAACATCTCATTAGAGTATTGGTATTTTTGATTGTCTCCCAACAGACAAACTATTAACTATAAATAACTTTAAAATGTCAACTTTTTCTACTAACCCTAAGTCTACTAATACACTAATGAGAGATGGAGTTGCAAGGTATTTAGTAGAATTTCTAAAGTGAACTATCAAAATAGTGTAACCAATTTTTGAATGTATACTATGTTTGCTGTAGGCCAACAAATATGAACAATAAATTAGTTAAATGTTATTGAGCTTACCCCACACCATCACTGGAATATTTAACATCAAAGTGTTGAGTGTATTTTTAATGTCATCTAGATATAGGTGTCACGCTGGTTGATACAGCAGACAGATGACGCTTGGTTCCAAACAGTTTTAATTTACACATGCAGGTGAACAGGACACAACAGCGTGTTAACATAGACACAAACAATAACCGAGAAGGGACTGAACTGAACAGGGAGAATATATACTCGGAGTAAATGAGGAAACTAACTAGACACAGGTGGAGGAAGATAACTAATCAGGGACTAACAAGTGCAGACAAGACTGAACATAATTGTGACAAATAGGTCTATGATGCAGAAAATACAGCTTCCTTTATTTATACAGGTTGCATGTTGTTGGCCTCTAATTACCAAGCAAACATAATTTCAGAGCTGAAATGAGGTGGATCATAATTAACACAAAATATGTTACTTTAGGTTCTGTTTATAAAGTGAAGGATCTCCGGAGGTAAAGTATAGAAGAAGAATAAGAAGATGTTTTATTTTTTGAGTAATTTGGTGAATTAAAATATTTTTAAATGAAAGGTTCCTCATCACATTTGATTATTTTCACTCAAACCAAAAGATAAGGTTATTTTAGTGAATGAATCTGGCATAAACAAAATCATATTATAACTCTTTTGACATTATGAAATTAGATGGATCTGACACAAAATTATGAAATCAGAATTATCATTTAGTACTCATTTAATAGACAGTTTTGTAAGACAAAATAGTAAATCTCCATTGCAAACCATGCAGTAAAAGGGTAACTGTATAATCTGACCGTGTGATTTGTGTCCATAGGTGCCAGAGGCCCCTACTGTAGTTATCAGCTTGCACTGTTTTTGTAGAGAGGCCTGGGGACCCTAGTGGTAATCTGGAACAGGGTCCTAGTGTTCAGCTTCCTTTAGCAGGCTTTGGAGGTCAACTGGCCCAATCTAAAATCCAGCCCTGCTGTGTCCACACATCCATTAAATTATACAGTATATTATTGTGTCAACTTGTGACGTTAAACAACTAATCTTTACTTATTGTTTCATCCATTAATAGCAAGTTATTTCTCGTTTTGATGTGTTTGGGTGAAGCTATGTATTTTTTTGATTTCTTGCATATTTATTGTCGCTCTCATGTGAAAATACAGTAAAGCAGTTCTACTCCCTGATATCCACAAATATATCTACTGCAGAATAAACGCATATCTATACTGGTTGACACCTTTCTACTGATGCACATGATATACCATCATTCCACCAAGTCTAGTACTCCGTAGAGTTGGCCTACTTGTCTTCAACTCATCAAAAGAGTACAGTAAAGTGGAAAAAAATCATGTTTCTTAATGTGCCTTAACACAAACCTTCCATTAAGCAACCAATATGATTATAGTTTTTTTATTTTTTTATTACAATATTACTTCAAATATTTTAGTAGAAAATGTGACAAGTATCAGGAGACAATGACAATGTTGTTTTCTTTCTCTGACACAACTAATGCTTACTATTTCCCTTTCTCTGACACAACTAATGCTTACTTTTTCCCTTTCTTCTGCAAGGTTGCTCCGCTTTTCTATGTAAAAACAGCAGAGGAATACATTTGGAATAATTGCAGCCAAAGTGCCTGCTGTACTCCGCTGCAGCTTCAGGGAACGAGGAGAAATCATCTGCTGCCTTTTTCCTCCTCCAGCTCTCTGCGCACTGGTTCCCTTGTCATTGCAGAGCAGAAGTCTTGCCTGTTTAAAACAGACGTAATTAAACCTCTCTGCTCTCATTAAATATACAGCTGTCTGCAGCAGAGCTCCCCGGCACCTCTAAGTGAATGTAAATTTCCATTTCATGGTGCGCACGAAGGGAGTGAGAGAGGAGAGTCGTTCTAGCAAACCCAACTATCCTGCACTGCTGGCAGCACGTAAAAATTACCGCACCCCTAAAATAATTGCCCTTTTGTCTCCAGTGAAGCCATGTATAGAACAGCCCTTGCATTATATAATTCATGCATTAGGTAGAGTCACAGGTCTCTTAGTCGTAGGAAAATATGGAGCTTTGCGATATGAATAAAAGTGCACTGTATGTGGTAGGGGTGAAATTTAACAGACTTCATAATGACTTCCTCTCAAATTTGAATGCTTATGCAATATCTCTACCAGATGAAAGGACACTGGAGGAATTGCAAGGTTAATCACAGACTTAATGAACTTTCTTTCTATAAAGCTCTATTCAGGGACAGAAATATAATTGAAAATGAATATTCTCATAATTTAAAAGTAAAGAGTTTAATTTATGCACCATCAGAGGCTCTGTTAGCCCCTGCCAAAACTCTCTAAGTCTGCCATTGGTTCAAACAGAAAGTCCCGCCCCCAAACTCACACCATTAGTTAAGTTGTTGCTGTGTCAGGTGGGTTGGAAGGTTAAAATAAGCTGAGCAATGTTTATAATGATTGTTTACAAATGAGTTTCCCCAAACACTTTGCTTGTCAGCAATTGGTCAGACAAACAGATAGACCCGCCTCCAAAAAAAACAGGGACACATTTCAGGGAAATCAACTTAGGAGTGAATGGCTTAAATTGTCTTAGCATATTAAACCAGGATAGAAGAAAGTAATTTAACTGAAAATCAAATTACACATAGAACATTTAAGTCAGAGGTAATTAGGTGGAATATCTGGGACAGACTAAAATACTCCTATCCCAGCTAAATATATACAGAGACAACTATAGTCAGTAAGCTCTGTGACATCATCAAAACACTGCTCTGTTTGTTTATGAGCATCCAAGCCTGGCACAGCAACACCTCAACCAATGGTGTGAGTTTTGGCCAGGCCCATCTATTTGCCAGACCAATGGCAAACGGGGCTAGTATTTGAGAAACTTGTTTGAAAACAATAATTGTTTTTGGTCATTCTATTGGTACATCACACACTTTAAATTTAACTGAGCCAAATGAAACAATGTCATTAAACATTTAATTAATAATCATAATTAACAAGTTAACTTAGGGAGCCTTTAAAGGGTCACTTCACCCATTTGCATTAAGGTTTGTATTGTTAGAAACCCAGTCATATATTATAATTATGGTGGAATTTTGCTTGTTTTTTTTCTGGGATGGGAGAAAAAAGGATTTAAGTGTTTTACTTCCATCCTATCGTGACGTAAATATCGTCATATTGCGTCACGATAGGACGGAAGATAAATTTCATTGCATATTAAGAAAACTACAGCCTTTAGCTCATTATTATTCAAGGGCGTGGGACCCACTCACCCCACCGGCCTATTACAGATCAGTGGGTGGGACTAAACCTGAAGAAACTAAACTATTAATCCGCCATCTTGCTTGGAAGACAGCAAGCTAAGTAAGCAAGCGCTCAAGGAGTTAGATTTACCATAATGCCTGAATTTACGACACACGATATGGAAGACGAGGATTTTGAAAATCTTTTGCTCGAAACTGATGTTCGTGGCTATTTATACGAGCCACAATATAGCGAAGAGCAGCTGAGGCTGATGGAGGAACAAGAGGCGGCGGCGTCGGCTGCGGTAGCGGCCGCCGCAGGAGACCAGCCCGGCGCAGACGAGAAGCCCGGGCTTGCTCGCGCTGTAGCGAATTGGTGGTTCTCGTGCTGTAACTGTGCGCCTATGGACACCGAGCTATAGTCTGTCTGCTGCAAAGAATCTCTAAAATGCCAATTCCTTCTAGAAGAAATGTCAGAGGCAGACACGGACATGGAGTGTTGTGTTGTGAACCATCCGAGTTTCGCACCGCATATGGACAGAGGCGTCCTAGATACATATTTCCGCATCCCGAAAATTAACTTGAAACGACAGCTGAAGCCAGCAGGGAGAAATGGACGCCTGACTGTACAGTAAGTGTTTTACATATATCGTATAGGCGGGTCACGCATAGGCGGTGTTCTGGATTAGTGGGAGTGGCTTCTGGAGCTGTTCAAACGCGTTGCATTTTAGGAAATGTGGTTTACCAAACTAATGCGCTATAAAGTTACTTTCTGTCATAACTCGGTCAAAAAGGCACCAAATTTGAAAATTTTGACAGATTTTGAATACATATATGACCCACTTTCAATGAAGATCAAGGTTCCCAGGGGTGAAATGCTCCTTTAAAATATTTTGAGAGCAGCAATACCCACCACTTTTTTCCTTTATCTCGTCGTTCCACAGACAGCTTCTAAAATGGCAGCAGGACAATTCTCCATTTCGTTCAGCAACAAAGGTTAGTCTGATTTTCCTGTGTTAACCATCATAATTCACATCTAATGTTTACTGTGGTGTATTAAATTTGACAGGTTGTCATCATGGTACAGGTGAGTAAGCATGACAAAAATATTTCCATCATTTCTCCATGATACAAAAACGTTAAAAGCAACTGGTTTGGAAAAACACTGTCAAGTCGTAGGATTCAGAACAATTCACTAGGAATTCACAAAGCTTCAGGCTCTTTTTATCTCTGGATCACATACCCTTATACAGAACAGCAGCTAACAGACAGTAGAGGTGATTGACAACCAGGGTTGTGGAGGAATGGCCATATCACCACTCCCCGGAGCCCTGCAGTTCAACACTGAGGGGATACTGGGACTTGAAACATTTCTGACAAATAAGGGAATGTAGTGCAATTCTGGGGACACATATTTCTATATAGGGAGAAAAAATGAAGGGGTGACCAATCGTAGAGACTCTTGAGCATTAAATAAATCGAGGTCTCAAGATCTCACTGCCAGTCACTCACCCTGCCAAAGCACATCTATAATTCAACTACATAAGCCCTCATACAATTCATAGAGCTGGTGTGTGCGGATGGGGGTAGGCACCCTGTCCTTAATATTCTGTGTCTCTTCTTTCACCTGATCCTGTTGCGTTTACTTTTTAATTTCATGGCTGAGGCCAGCGTCATCTTGACCACCCACCCGTTCTCTCAGCGTGAAAGGTCGCATCACCCTCACTCACAAATTCAATTACCTCAGTCGGCCGTACCTCGCTCTGCCATGCCCTCCGTTTGATGCAGCTGTCCACAATTTGTCCACTTCATTCTTCAATTTCACTAATATCTTCCACTCATAAGAAATTTCATGCCTATCTGTGGATTTTCTGCACTATAAACACGTCAGCGAAAACCAACTATAAATCAAATAGCCACACTGCTATAGTAGTGCATTCTCTCTGAGTTATTTACATGGCCCAGGAGAGCCGTTTAGGAAGACACTGGAGAGGAAATCTGCTGTTTTGCCAATCACTTTCTGCATATTAGGTTTCAATAGTTTGTTGACTTTGCTAAAACAAATATAACTAATACTATTGCTAATATTAAGCATAATTATTTAGTCTATATATAGTTTTTGTATTATATAATTATCATAACATCTTCAACAAAATACTTTTCACTGCAAAATTTCATAAATATACTACAATGTAGGTTGGGTAAGAAAAAATGACTCTTGATTTAAGAATATTTTAATATTTTTACTGAAAAACATATGATACCTCAACTGTAGGGGCTTGTTGAGAAGAGTGTGCTGTTATATTTTCTAAAAATCACATAGAGCAACATTGAGGGAGGGACCAGAGTCATAACAGAGACAAGAAAATCATAGAGGCAACCATCCAAAGATCCCTAGAAACCACCCAGAAAATATTTTCTTCAAAAAATGTAAACATTTAGTTGATAAGGTCTGTGTGGATGTTAGCATAAGCAATTCTGTGAAAAAAAAAACTATTCCAAATGATAAAAAGAAAAGTACTTTTGAGAAATGTTATCTATTCACAGATTGTTCATAGCTTTTCTTAGCCTTGCTATTTGATATGCAGTACGCAAATACGATTTCTAAACAGATAATACTGAAATAAACTGCAGCATGAGTAAGGTCCAGCTGTCAGCAGGAGGTTCCAGGCCTAAATAAACACATCAGCTCTTGAGAGAGCAGTGGTCCAACACAGCTCAGCAGGGGTGGCCACAAACAGGAAGACATCCTCTTCACCTTCTCGTCTGACTAAGAACTGTCACTCTTCCTGGACAGAGCTGCACAAGCTGGAAATCTGGAGCTCTGTCCCAGTAAGTAGACTTGCTCTGAGAGTTCCTGGAAGCTCTGGTGTACCTACCACAGCTGGTTATTTAAAGAGCCCTAAACCAATGTTTTAATGTCACTGTGTTCAGGCAGTAGACCACAGAACCAGGCCTTTCACTCCAGACCAAAATGCTATTCTGTGTGTTGTCATGGTAGGCAAAGAGGCCGTCTCATTGGTAAATTCTTACGGTAGAAACTAACCTCCTTTCCAGTCTTTCAGTTCTCTGTGCTTTACTAAATCTGTCTGGAAAAGCACATATTCTTGTAGTCTTGTGGTGAATGAGCTGCAATGCAGGTACACACAGGTCTATTCATTATATTTCATCATGTCTGGGCCCTGGGACATGTGGGTTTGAATGTTTAGAAAGTCTTCCTCTATTGTCATATGCTGTCTCTATAAAAATAACACAGTCCATCCAACAAAATGTGTTTTGCCAACCGAAGCATTTAGGACAATTAAATACCATGAACAAAAAAGTTATTGTGTTGTAGTAATGTAAATAGCTCACTAAAGAAACTGGATTTTCATTGAAGATTATCATGAAATAGAGTTGCCATGCTTGTCATTATTTAAGGATAACCTGCCTTTAGACCTACCTCCCTAAGACTCCCCAAAATGTGCTGTAATTTGGTTTTAGATATGAGCAAGAAGAAATGGGCTATCAGCATTCCATCTTCCTTGGACAAAACATCCGATGGGCACATGAGAGCAGGCGCCAAGTGTTTATGTAGGCAATAAAAACATGAACCAGGCACCTGAAGATAGACCCCTAATCCTGATCCTTGGCTCATCTCTAAGGCCAGGTGGGGAAATGCCGTACACCAAAATATTCATCCAAAACATAGACAAAGAGTGTGCCTGGGTCCTCCCCAGCTCTACAGCGTCCCACAATTTTCCAATGTAAATCTGTGGTGAATAATGAAACTGCAGCATCCTCAAATTTTGATCCATTGGGGTAGATTTAAGAAAGCTTATTTTCATGTTAATTTACGTAAACCTCTCTTCAGACCAAGAAGATATCAATCCACTTCAACTGTCTATTAGTCTGCATCAGGTCAGTTACTAGTTGGCATGTCTGTCCTTCCTTAATGTGGAGTAGCATATTGCCTTTTTGTAAAGAAACTTATAATATTATAAAACAACAATTGGAGGCCATAAATACTACATTAAGGCAATTCATGCCTTAAATAGCATTATGTGTGTGTCGTGTGTTCTTAAAGCCTGTCAATTAGAGCGCCACCCTCAGGCAGAATAACACAAGGACACCAGACCTCTGCCAAAGGTGTTCTGCATGTATTCACTGATTTAAAAATAAAGTTTCAAAATGTTTATCATAACATAGACCCAGTAGCTGACCTATCTAAATGTATGGCCAGGAGACGCTACTGATCCTGACCATGATCTGAGGCAGCAGAAAAGTGTAAAAACAAGACAAGCTCAAACATGCTGCGTAACACGAGAATGAACCTCATTGGTTCTCACACATCAAGCGAACATGCTTGAGCTTCCGTTTACCACAACTGATGCGTGATTTGATGAATGTTTATATGTAAACAAAAGACACAATTAAATCTGTTCAGCGTATAAAGTGATCGAGTCTCTTCAGAAAATGTGGACCAAACCGCTCAATTCATATGGATTAGTTTTACAATCCAACGTCCAGCCTGGAGCTGTAAGGCCATTTCACTTCCACTGGAAATATGTGTTGTGTCACATGAGATTAGACATCCATTACATCATCTGGCAGTGCTGAGTGTTCAGATATTTTCTATTGTGATTCTGTTGTTACAGGGCCCTGATCTGTTTTCACACTAAATCACCTGCAAACCTCTCCTTCTTCACCTCCAGATTCATTGGAATTACCTCACTGTCAGGTCCGGTTCTTTCAAACATGTGGAAAGAGGATTAATGGCCTTTTTACACAGCATGCTTCTTTTCTTTTTTTGCCGTCTGCGAGGGCCTCTTGAAGGAAAAAAGAAAAGGAAAACAAAGCCTAGGGTAAGAGTAGGAAAGCAGGAGTGGCTGTACTTCGGTAAAGCGTGTAATCTAAAAACACAATTATCCAAACAAAGCCCCTTCATTCCCATCCCACGAGCGCTCCTCCTGGGTTAGAGTATCACCCACCTCCAGCCTTACAATAACAGTGGGAGCCTCTGGGATATTTTCAGCTTTCCCAGATTTCCTCGCGGGAGAAGAACAAACACTTAGCGGTTTTGGTGTGACCTCTCGCACTCTCTTTCTCTCTCTCCGTTCCTTCTTCTTGGCCTGTGTTTGTTGGCATAGCTTAGAGCTGTATTAAAGCTGAGACTGATTGGTAAATACGAATTTGAGGAGGGGTTTTCCTTAGCTTGGGATCGGTTTGATCTCCCCGTCAACGTCCTAAAGGGGGGGGGGGGGGGGGATTCACCAGTTCTTTTTTTTTTTTTTAATTGGTGAGAATGGTAAACATAATGGGCTTGCCAAAAAATGAAGGCAAATGCGATCATCCGTTCATGAAAAAGGTCTTTGATGGCAGGCATTTTCTTTTGCTTTCTCTTTTGGTGCTTGCATTCTCTTGAAACAGGCAAAAGCCACCTTTGGTTAAAGGGGGGCGCAGAGGCTGAAATGCGATCTTAGTACCTTGTCGAGGCATCAAGCACAGGTGTTCCCACAAAGGCATTGACAGCTTTCTCAACTGGCCCAAGAGAAGAGGTCAGGCAAAATGGCATAATCTGAAATTCTTCCTTGAAGGCACGCTGTAAAAACATAGTGAAGGATCACTATTTGACAATAGAGGTGCATGAGGGAATGCCTTGTCTAGTACTGAGTTATGTATCATTTGAAAAAAAATAAAGTTAAAGTCAAAATGAAACAGCATAAACAGCTCTTTTTAGATCAACAATTATACTTCAGAGCGAAGCATGATTTTTTTTTGAGAAATGTAGGTCAGGACTCGATTAAATTGATTGGATTGTGTTTGGTGACGACAAGATACATTTATTGATGAATCAGCACTGCATAAGATATTAAGACTCATTATTGTTGATAAGAATTGTGCATAATAATGTTTGGTCCCACGTTATATTAGGTGTCTTTAACTACTATGTACTAATATTTAAATGAATAATTTGATACAATGCACATGCTTTAACACACTTATATTAAAAAAAATACCTGCATGTAATTACAGCTGTAATTAATTTGTGTAACTACATATATTATTACATTGTTGACCCTTCCCTGAGACCTTAACCGACTTTATCACCAAAACTGTCCCCGTATCCCATCTCAACAGCAGCAAACGTGTTTTGCAGTACAATATGAACACAATAAGTGCGTTGTACTTTTTTTTAAATTTGATGAAAGTAAATAGTAGTTTAGGACATCTAAGATAAAATGTGACCAAATTTTCTTACTGTACTGCTAGAACTTTTGTTTATTCTTGAAACAAGTGATAAGATATTACAAAGACAGTAATACGTCTTTCTATTTTATTGTAGGATCTACAGTATTGCTTCTCAAATAAGCTTGTTTTTGTTGTTGTTGTTTTTTTTTTATTTATAGATATTTAAAAAAAAAAAAAAAAAAAAAAAAATATATATATATATATTTTTTTTTTTTTTTTTTTTTTTTTTTTTTTTTTGTTTTAAATATCTATAAATATATATATATTAAGAATCTAAAACTCCAAACTCGAAGACTGTTTCAAAATGTTTTAACCTCATTTTGGCCAAATTATAAAGCAGTGCCATATGTATCCTTCACAGAGAAGACAATCTCACAATGCACTGCGACAAGCAGCGTGGAGAACAAAACCAAACATTCGGAGTCTTGTAGAGTATGAACCATCTTCAAAAAGATTAAAGATGAGCAAACTTAAGTTGGCAGGATCAGGAGTAAAATGGCAAGATGACACTAACTTGCTTATATGGCGAGGTATAGAGGTATTTTCTGAGATTTGCCCCTAGTTTGCTTGCCTGAATGGGGAGACAGATTGGGAACTATTGGACATTTCTATGAGAAAACCATTCAGAGAGGAAGCTGGGAAATACAACTCAGAAAGCAGCAGTGAATGGCCACTCTGAATGGCTAGTCTCTTCTGAGGCTTTTGACTTTAAAAAAACACATTGCTTTTGGCTTCTCCTCTCTCCGTCTCCCTCCACTTGCAGTTAAATCAGGTCTAGAAAGTGAACGAGAGGTGAAAAAAATCACGTCTTCCTTTAGACAGAACGTCTTATTGTTTTTTTTGTTTGTTTTTTTTTTAGCAGAATTAAGATGCACAAGGGGAAGAAAGAGCCAGCTCTCTTGCATGTCTCTTTATTGGCTCTGGGTAATCTTGACTCCACAGAAAATCCTCAAGCAGCTGGCCGCAAACCTTTCGGCTGAATGCACAAGCATACAATATCTCGCTCTGGCCCTGAGGCTGTATCCCCCGTCTCCCCGCACACATACACAAACACAGGCTCTATCCACACCCCTCCAAGTCTTCCCTTCATCCCTCTGGTGGCTCTCTGAGCCAACTGGTCTGGAAAAGGCAGGATTTGTTGGTAGGAAGAGACGACTGGTGCCAAGAACAACACAAGCTCTGGGTCCTCTGGGAATGCAGCAAATTGGTCTTCAGAAAGATACAGCTTGGTCAATGTCACTCGGGTCCAATTCGAAGACCAAGACTTCAGGGTAAGACTCGGGGTGAAACCAGAGAAGGCTGGAGCCAATTCTACACAAATAGACAAACTTCACCATGAAGTGGGATGGGAATTTGACTGAGCTCTAAAGTAATTGATTTCCTGTGTAAACATACAGCTGGTTAAAGAGTTGCTTTAAAAGTGTAAAGCAATGAGTGTTAGTGGTAAACCTCAACTTGTCTAGATGGATATTTGCATGCCCAAAGAGTGCAGTGTTGAAATTTTGTTATTACCACATGCTAAGGGTGGTATCCCCAAATCGAATATATTAGCTTGAAATTCTGGAAGTTTAATATACCATAATAATACCAAGCATTGCTTAATAAGTTCTTCCTTGTCTTGACTTGTCTAAGACACGGCCCTCTTTCTGAGTTTGTATTACTCATACATTTACATCACACAGTTTTAGATAATTTTTTTTCTTCTAAATAACTTTACCTATATACATTTGTTTTAATCCCATCTCAGCATTTGAAATTAAATGGCCACCATTGTACTTCCAGTCAGCAAATTTAATTACTCTATATTTTAACATACTAAATTCAATCTAATATGTTTCAAATGCATGATTAAATCTTGTCCCATTCATACCGTACTAGTCAAATGGATATGACAATCTTAATTATTCCAGATTTGCTTTATAAATTACATCACAGGACAGGCCACTCAACGGGACATTATAGCACTAGAACATATTGACCAGATATGTGATCTGCATTATTACCTTCACATCAAATAGTGCTAGACGCTTGATGACATCTTGTTTGAAGTTATGATGTTTGATCGAGGTGTGTTTGATGCTTTCAAAAGGGTGGGGGAGGATGTTGGTCATAAAAGAAAGGAGAAACCCACTTTGCTCAAGTTGTGGAGCACCTTTTGAAGTGTCAGACCAATAGGAAAGTGAATTGATGGTCACATGACTGCATCTCACATTGAATGACAAATTGTTGAATGCCTACCTCTTATAGACTCAAAAAATATTAATTACACAGGATCAGATGTTACATAAAAGCAAAAAGATGTTTTGGAGATTATGGTTGAGAGGCAATCCCAGGATATATCCAGTGTTGGAAGGCTACTTTAAAACTGTTGTTTTCCAAGCTAAACTACTAAACATTTAAAGCAGTAAATATACAGACTCAAGAAGTAGTTAGCACAAATTATTAAGAAAAAGTGGCCAACTACTATAAAGCTTGTAAAGTATCGAGGTACTGTTTACCGCAAACAATTCCATTCTTGAGTAAGTCTCAAACTGGTTTGGATTGTTTTGCCTACCATTTGACCGTTGGTTGAATAGTTTGAATAGTTTATATATATAGTTAAACTATAGCACAGAATATTGTATATTTTACAAGAAAATACTATTTCAGTATTTTTCAGAAGTTCACTTTTAATTCAATGTGTTAATTGCCCTTTCTTTGTAATTATCTGTGAAATCTACTAGCAATTTCAGAGAACAAATTATTTGAAAGTAAATCCAACACCATATTTTTTCAGTGTACTGTAGTTTGCGACTCCCCAGCACTAGATATATCACTCACTATATCAGGTTGCAGAATTCAGAGCATGTGACATCCTGTCAGGGTTATATCTATGCCAGTCATTTTTTACCTTTCACCTTGACAAAACAGATAAAAACTATATCCAAAAGGTCTTCAAAATGTAAACATGGATAAATGTAGACTATAGGCAGAGGTGTTGAGAGAAGTGATAGCACTGATTTTTACTCTTCACACTTGGACAGTAGTAAGTCAGATGTGCAGATGGGTAGAACTCAGACAGGGGCGTTTAAGATAAGCCACTGTGATTCTACTATACATGCAAATCCTGCTCAGACATGCAGAACGCACTGACATGCTTTAACTCATGGCGAGTGGAGCTTGTTGCGACTTACATTTTATAGTCTTTGAAGTGCTTCTTTAGCACACATGCAGAGTAATTGGAGGACAGGGTACAGCTTTCCAATTAATAGTAAGAACTGTTTGCTCCTCAAGTGAAAGAGGAAAGAACTACAATTAATGACACAAAACGCCTACTACTCAAAGCTATTGGGGAACTAGGCCTAATCTTCACTTGACGAAAAGGGTTTTTCGTGGATGTCCATGAAAATTGAAAGGGTTTTGAAGGATGCAAGAGAAGGTGCAGTGACACATATGGCAAAATCTTTTATTTGACACAGCAAGTTTTCATATATTCCTTAAAATGATTAATTCACTCTAAATTGAAAATTCTGTCATTTAATCACCCCCATCTAATTCCTATACGGCTTTCTACCACTGAACACAAATGTTTAGAAGATTGTCTAAGGTGCTATTTTTTTATGAAATTGAATCACAATGACCAGGAACTATCAACTTCCAAAATGGAAATAGTCCATACAACTTGTGCACTGTATTTTAAATCTTCTGAAGCCATTCACTAGTTGAGTTTCGGGAACAGACCGAAAATGTCAACCTGGTCTCACAGAATTCCGTGAAATGAACACGGACCCTTAACTCATAATCTGTGGCAGTTTCACGGAATCGCCGAAAATTCTGTGATGGGCCCACGGAATGATGCCTATGCAAGTCAATGACAGGCAGCATCCGTGATCCACACACGGATTCCCTGTTCGGACCTGCGCTCCCCCAATTGACGTCGTTTTATAATTTGTAAACGTATTGCTTATGGGTTTACTTTAAAAAGTACTTCACTTTTAATATTTATTTTTAAAGTGATTTTAACTTGATATTGCATTGTTCTGTCGTCGTTTAATCGCTATGATAACTTCTGGTCTGTGGTCTGTTCCGTGATGGTACCTAATATTCAGACTCACTGCAGTTCGTGATATGGTCACGTAATTTAATATAATTGATTCTTGACACGGACATGCTCATTTCTTTATTTTCGTGATATCAGCATGTTTTTTTTAAACTAATGTATTTCAATAGGAAGCATCTTTCGTGATCACAGCACAATTCTTTCTGCCTGTCGGGCTGCAGCAGAGAAATAAATGAATGAAAATTGAATAATGAATAAAAGTATGTCTTTAATAGCAAGCAATAATCATATGAACTCGTTTAAAAATAGCATGATTTACATGCAAACGGGACAGTTATCAGCAGTGTAACTGATCTGATTATGACAAAATAATCGAGTAGGCTATCTGATGTCATGTGACAAGTCAGATCAGCTTTTCCACTCTTGCAAACAGAGGTAAGTTATGAGGTGTGGAGAGACATTATGTATCATGTATCATTGGAACATGAACAGACAGAGTCCAATTAGTAATAATTTTAATGAATACAATGCAATTAATATAAACTTTCTGACAGTGTGTGGGACATCCGACTACTTTCCAAGAAGGGGTGCAACTGATTTACAAATATCGTGATAAATATGTACAGGAATTGAGGCAGTAGCCAATGACAGCAGTAGGAGTAAAAGCTGCAGAACGACGACAGAACAATGCAATATCAAGTTAAAATCACTTTAAAAATAAATATTTAAAGTGAAGTACTTTTTAAAGTAAACCCAGAATGAAGCGATACGTTTCCAAAATATAAAACAACGTCAATTGGGGGAGCGCAGGTCCGAACAGGGAATCCGTGTGTGGATCACAGATGCTGCCTGTCATTGACTTGCATAGGCATCATTTCCGTGGGCCCATCACAGAATTTTCGGCGATTCCGTGAAACTGCCACAGATTATGAGTTAAGGGTCCGTGTTCATTTCACGGAATTAGCTGCATAAGGATGTGTTGCGCCATGTTTGACTTAAATGATACCAATCCGCATATTGGTCCTCACATGTCATGTGACTGATGATGAAGCAGCAGGTTTGAAGATGCACATGTGCAAATAAGTTTCAGAGCGAACAAATACAGCAAACAGCAACTAATCTTTTAATCTTTTTCACATACAAAGGTATTGTAATAGTCAGAAATTAGCTCTTAAGTCACATGGACTACATTTCTGTTGCTTTCATGGATCTTGTGCTTTCATTGTATGGAAAATAGCACAGAAGTTCTGCTAAACTTATTTTGTGTTGAATTGAGAATAAAGTCATATGGGTCTGGAACGACATGAGGATGAGCCAATTATTATAGAGTTTTCATTTTTTGGGGTTTTGTCAAATGCTTTTTCAAAAGCAAAAGGGGGTTTTTCACATAGATGAACAGATTTCTCCCCTTGCTAATGAAAAAAAAATGCATTCAAACCTCCAAAAAACATAAAACTTACACAGACAAAACTTCATATTCACTTGAGGAAGCAGCTTTTCCATATCTTTAAATGGGGGTCCTGTCTGCATAATGCACTTCCAATTGCCGTTTAAATAGTGGCGGCATTCTAGTGGAATGTAATAAATCAGCAGTGAGATTTTCCTTCTTCCCAGCAGTCCCCACTCTCTCCGGCTCCTCAGATGGCTTCAAAGAGCAGGTATCCCACAAGACCCCAGGGGGCCCATGATTGAAAGCTCGGAAGGATGGACTGACTGCCAAAATCTTATAAAGAATGTAACAGAAGATACATACATTATTCATATTAAATTTTAATGCCTGAGGTACATTCACAAACACGGGGGAAATAAGGGGGAAAAAAGCAAAAGACTTATTGAAAAATTTCACAGTCCTTGTTGGGGACTTAAAAATTTGTTATGCCAACAAAAAGTTGTTTGCATAAAGCGCCTATTAAATGCTGTCAGGTTTTTCTCTCTGCCTTTTTGACTTTGAATATGGAAATCAGGTAGACTGAGATGAGAAGAGACCACAGTTCACAAGGGCCAAAGGTGCCATAACACACTTCTGACTGCTTTACCCAGTAGCAGTCAGTCAGATAGAAAGGAGGGGGGGACAACGCTTATTTGAATACATTTCATTTCTATAGATTAGGTGTGACAACTTCAAATATTGGGGAATCTTGGGCGTAAAAGGCTTGAGCGATTTTGCCCTCCACTGGGAGGTTTCAGATGTCAGACTACCAAACGATTAGCATGGCACACACATTAAGAGAAGGAGGGAGAAGCACATGCCACTGTAGTAAGGAGAGAGCAGCTTCCCTGCAGGCCCGGTCAGCCCAGAACTGCAATCCACTCTCCACTCTCTCAGAAAATCAGTTTTCCCTGCTATGCCACGCTGTCTCAAAGATGTCCCCACATAATCAACTGATATCAAACTGCCTTGGAATGGCTAAATCTCTGTCTCAGTGGAATGGAAAGAAAAATAGGGGGAAAACCCTATTGGTTGTGCAAAGTAAATTAATTCTAGATTGATTCACCCCTTACCATTTAAGCCTTAAAAAAACTGCCAGTGTGTAAACTTTTGTCTTTAGTGTTTGTTTTTTATTTAGTTTATCTTGAACACCTTACGGATTCCTGAGTCCTCTGAGAACTTTTGAGAAACATTCGTTGAACTTAGCACAGTCCTGAAGTCTGTTTCGACTGGGGTCCTGTTTACACCTGGTATTAAAATGCGTTTTGGTCGATCAGATCACAAGTGGGCATCCTATGTACAGGTGTAAATGGGGTCTAAAACGCTTTGAGCTTGTCCACTTTCAACCACTTCCAGAGGTAGTCAAAAATGCGTTTGACCTTATTTCTTTTGTAGTGTTAACATTCATGAGGTCAAATGCGTTCGAACAGTCCATTCGTTTACCCACCCATAGATCCTCCCCTCGAAGAAATCAGGACAGAAGGGGTTGAAAGTGGACACAAGAAAAAAACAGGTGTACATTTATTAATATGTATTCATTTAGATATATATCCCTACGACAAACAAATATCCCTACACCCAATAAACTTGGATCTGTCACAGTAGGTTTTTATGACTTAGTATATCTATGTAGAAACCAAGCAATGACCTAGCCACAACTTAAGACCACTCGTTGATTCTATTTATGTCTATATAACTTCAACAAAAACAGTTGAAAAGCAGTAGAATGTCTAGACCAAATACTAAAAATGTGTATAGATAAAAATTAAAAATACTAAGAAACCTACGAAAAAAATCAGTGTCAATGTGAATCGAAAACAATTTGTCTTTAAAAAGTACTTTATTCAAAGGCCAAATGCAAAGTAATCTTCTGCTATTATGTGTGCGAGCTCCTCTTCTTGTTGAGCTTCTATATAACTTCAGACAAGGCTTTGACAAGCCAACATTCAAAGCTAGTGTTGTTTACCAATTGACTGGCTTGTCTATCAGTCACCACTTGCAATTTACGAAGAACGTATTGCAGAGCTCATCACATAGTTCTTTGAATGCAAGAATAATTACATCATAGATTAGTCTTGTACGTATTCCGCCTGAACAATCATCGGCCTCGCAGGTGCAACGATGTGAAATGAATTTGTCATCAGCTTTAAAGCTTTTTGTGACAGGTCGTTTGAAAGTCAGATGGCCTGCTCGACGTGATGGGTGGCTTTCCCGCTGCTTAGCTTCTCTACAACCCAGCAGGTTTGAGGATTAAATTTAGGGCTCCTGTCAAAGCCGGTGACAGGCCTCAAAGGGGCTTCTCCCCCCGATCCCTGTTATTATTGCACGGGGGATATGTTCCATTGCTCTCTATTAGCAGCCAGAGGTACTCCGGTAAGATGGTGTAATGCGCTTTGGGCTTAGGCCCATGTCATTCACTCTTACCCAGGCCATGACAGTGCCAGGGCTGGGTCGATTTTCTGCACCTTGCTGTTACTTACAAAGTGAGGATGTTGTTCAGTCATAAGTCTGGAGTTTGTCATGAGATCCTCTTAGTGATGGATGGATGACATTACATGAGTATCATGGAGGGATTGCCACTATTAATGGATTATACAATAGCTTTTAATAGAGTTCTAAGTGTCATTTAATGGACTTGTTTTACAGACATTTTTCATGCTTATTTTATTTTTATATTTTAGCAGGGTACATCTAGCAAGATAGTTTACACTGTTGAGATGAATCTTAATAGTTTTGTTGTGTTGACAATAGTCAATTGCACATAATTGGTTGCATACCTTCACCTATACCTAACTTTACAGACAGTTTCAAAGACAGCTGATAATGTCTAGTATGACAGCTAGGCCCAGGTGCCATCTATCAATGAGAAGAAATGAGAAGTCACATAAAGAGTATCACGACAAGTAAACATGCTGTTTTACCTCTTACTTTATTTTTGGAAGTCATGTTCGTGTTTATTATTTTACTATTGGAGCAAAAATAATTGATGCAATACAATTTGATATGGGCTTCCATTATATCTCTGCCTTACACTACCCGCACCAGGTGATTGTTTACTTCCAAACTTCTAATCTGAAATGGTCCAAAATAGGTGTGAATATAATATTTTTTGGTTTAGATTTATTTTTTAATTTAAGGAATCAAAGTGCTGTTTCTCAGAAGGCGAGTGTTCACACTGTAATGACTCAACTACCTGCTACGGCAACTCACCAGTTATTGGCCCTGTCGGCTTTGACAACTTACAGCATTTTTTATATTATTGTTGGCTAATCTAAATCTCAAACACAAGTTATCCATGATCATGGTTTGTAACCACATGTTTTCTGAGATTCACTTAAAATTGACTGTGACTAAAACTTATTGGCAGTGGACACATTATGTTTGTTTGGGAACCACTGTACTATAGGGTTAAAGTTAGGGTTTGGTTTAGGGCAGGGGTGTCCAATGCTGCTCCTGGAGGGTCAATCGCCCTGCAGAGTTTAGCACTAACCCTAATCAAACACACCTGAACAAGCCAATCAAGGTCTGCAGAGTTACATGTTGAGTTTGATCTAAACTATGTAGGGCAGTGGCCCACCAGGACCTGATTTGAGGGAACCTGCTCTAGGGAGTTTGAAGACCTTGAATAGGTGGTTCAAGTGTGTTTACTTAAAGTTGGAGCTAAACTCTGCAGGAAAATGGCCCTCCAAGATCAGGGTTAGACACACCTGGTTTATAGTTTGTTGCTTGTATCATGCATTATTCATTTTACATCTGTTCTTTTACTGGCAAGGTTCACATTGATTTTGTTACAACACAGGTTGAAGCAGGGACAGAAACAGGATCCAAGTGCAGTGTTACTTTATTAAACGAACTCAAAACTTTCAAACTCAAACCTCATGAACGGAACAACCACACATAAAGCAACATTAACAAAAGACAAGGAACAGACTGAAACACAGTGCTTAAATAAACACAGGGCTAACGACAAGACAAGGGACACCTATGAACATTTAAACAATCGGTAACACTTTATTTTGATGGTCCCTTTTGAACATTCTGGTGACTATAAGTAACATTGCAACTACATGTCAACTAACTCTCAGTAGAGTATTAGTAGACTGTCTGCTTAATATCTGATAACTCTTCATTGTGATGGTCCTCCAACAGACAGTCTACTGACTATAAGTAACTATGCAACTACATGTCAACTTATTCTTACCCTAACCCTACCAGTCTACTAATGCTCTTCTAACAGTCTAATGAGAGTTAGTAGACATGTAGGTGCAACTTTACTTATAGTCAACAGAATGTGTTAAAGGGACCATCCAAATGAAGTGAAACCAAACAATCAATCAATGACAACATGACAACAGACAAGGGAACACAAGGCAGGATCACATGACTAAAACAGGGGATCACATGACATACCAGAACAAGGAACAAGAAACAAACACCCAAACAGTGACTTATTTGCTGCAGTTTTTTTGTTGTTGTTGTAAATAACAGGGAATGTGAATATGACAGTCATTTAGTCTGTGACCCCTTATCCATTCTTAATCAGTAAGTGTGATAGACCTTTAAGAGAAGAAAGTGAGATTTCAGCAAAAATGTGTTTCGAGGGGGGCCAGTGGGACACTGCCTTTAGCAACATTAGCTCTATCTCAGGAGGAGCCTCTAGGATAGCTAAATCTAGGTAAACCAGCTCTCTATTTTTTGTTCCTAAAATACTGAGAAAGTGTAGCAAATACTTGAGAATGAGACTGTGGCCTGAAGCAGTGCTTAGCAGAAGCTGTTAGCACAGGTTCAACACTGACCCCTTTCACCTTCTAGCTCTTCCAATTAGATCCCTAGACAAGAGTTTACCATTAAACCACAAGCACTTGTTAGATGAAGTTGGGTTTGTACCACACCCCTAAGACAATCCTTTGGAAAATGTTTGTGAGGTTAATTAATTTCAAATCAGTGTTTACAGCAAACACGGTTACCAGCCATCGTGGCAAGCCTTGAAGTCGACCACCCCTTGGTAGAGCCACAGACAATGCAGCTGATTGGAATAGAAAACATTAGCTGCTGAGATCCAGGGGTCAAAGAGAGGAGACTAGTTAAATGCAAGGCCATGGTGTAAGGAGTCAAAGGGTAAAAATACTGATTTAGTACATAAACAATGCTTAAATTATATTGCTTAAATTGAATCCCAATCAATTTGAATTAAGACTGAAAAAACAGTCATTTAAAATCACCAAAAAATGCATCCATTATTTTCCTGAAACTTCTTTCCGAAAGATAGAATGATATCAGAATTACACTGAGATAATATATAAACTTGCAGTTATCACTGGAAGTTGTAAACAGATGTAGTGAATACATCAATACATTAACAAGCTGACATAAAGGTGGCAGTTTTGTTCGAAGCATGTAAACTACTCATTCAGAAAAGCAGAACATTTCATTTTCTCATCATCATTTTTAGATTTATCACTGCATACATAAAACAAAAAGCAATGGGCCTCTTCCAGTCTAAATGGGCAGTTCTTGGCATGAATAAGCTGCAAAGTGGACCAGACATTCTGACATTCACTGAAATGATGCTGTACATAGTCAGGGGACAGGAAATACAATAACATATACTTTAAGAAAGTCAAAGAGCCAACTAGAGGTAAGATTTCCCCAGACGAGTTTCACAATTTCCAGTATTGTCTGAACCAAAAATCCGACCAACACATATGAGATTCTTATGTACTGACTCCACTAAATCCCTTCAAATGTGCACAAACTGACTTAGCTTTTACCATTGCGGATGGAGCAGGATAATAAATGTGCTAATTTGTTTAAAAAAGCAATTCAAAACCTTGTCATCAAATCAATGCAGTTTAAAGTTCAATATCGCACAAAGCTAACGAAAGGTTTCCAATGGCCCTTGTTTCATAAAACCACTTTAAGGCTATTTTGAATCCCAACAGTTTAACCTCAGCAGAATAAATGGGTCGTATTGACTTTTTTGAAAAGAGAAATCTCCGGAAAGCCAGCAAATCCCACTTATGGAACACATTTAAAAGGAGAAAGCCCATTAATTGGGTTTTAAATGAGGCGAGCTCCCTCTTTCCCTGGATAGAGTCGAGGGGCCCTTTTAGGTTTCACGAGTGGGGTGGGGGTTTAGTGCACCTAAGTGCTACTGCGTCCTCCTGGCCTTCGCTTCCATGGTAGGACAGACAATGAGCTAGCTGTGTCCCCCACAGACAAGGCTCTGGCCTGGGAGACCATACTCATTGCTCTGGGGGCGGAGGGCTAATTCAGGAGGGCGAGAGGGAGGGGGCTTGCACACTGTGGGAACAACCCCGTCATCGGCCGGCGGACAGCAGAGAGGCCAAAGCTGCTCATCATTTGCAATTCAGATCATGAGCAGCCAGTCCGGGATTCAATGGTGCTGTATCAATCTGCTGACTGCAAATGTCATCTGCATTTTGATTCTTGACCCCCTTTTTGACGCTCCCCACACTGGGGCCATTGTCCTGTGGGGGCCACCCCTCGCTGTGTACTCCCATTCCCTGCCTAAAGTCTCACATTAGCCAGGCAAAACCCACAAGTCGCGCTGCCTTTCAGAACAGCCCCAGTCTCTGCTATTAGGCCGTGTGTTCCGCAGGTCTCTCACAGCCCCATAAAGGATTTAGGAGTGCGAGACACCAGTCACCAGAAATACCAGTCGCTATGTGGAAAGCTAAATGGCACTAACCTTTGTGACCATTGTGATGATATAACAATTTGTGTCACAAATCTAGTTAGAGCGTAATGGTAAATCAGAACAAAACAAAAAAAAAACGGCAAAAGTCACAGCGGTTGGAGCATGTTAGCATGATGAATGCCACGTCCAAGGGACCAAGACGGGGTGAGATTAGATTGAGAAACAAATTACAATGAGAACCACATAAACACACACACACACACACACACATACAGAGAGAGAGAGAGAGAGAGAGAGAGAGAGAGAGAGAGAGAGAGAGAGAGAGAGAGAGAGAGTGAGAGTGTGTTGTCATTATTGGATTTGTGCTAATTGCTTATGGTTTTGCTACACTCATTAGCTACACAAAGTAAATAGCTATAGGCTTATAGTTGTTGTGTAACCAATTTCCCAATGAATTTTTCACATATTTAACATTTTTCTTCCTACTGAAATATTGTTGAGCAAAACAAATGCCCACTACTAGGCCTACCTCTAGATATTGGTCTAATATCTAGATGAGATAGAAATACCGATTTTACAAATAACGAAGATAACCTATAAAGCAGTAGATAAACAATAATTGCTCAATCACTAACAATTCACTCAATCACTCACCAGACAGCTACCCATTAATTTAATGCACTGCTATAACTTACTTTCATCTCTGTAGGAAAAAAAAAAGAGATAATTAATTCTCAGAAATTCCAAGTCACCAAGAAATATCCAACAGAGTTCATATGAATTAATTACCTATTCCTGCGACTCACAAATTCAGATCTTTTGATGGTGTTTGCAAGAGAAAAGATGTAGCTTTTGAATTAGCCATTTAAAATAACTTGCACTTAAGTCTCTTCTTTTACGTCTTTCATCTAACGCTCTAAATTTGAAATGAAGCATATACACTTACACAACTGTGATAAACAACTGACAATCTGACTTTTAAATTACAGAAGCTCAGTAGAATGAACAACAAATCCAACACATACATGTATCCGCTTAATTAAAATCTTTGCCTGCATTTGTATAAGGTTTAATGCTTTGACCAAAAAAAACGACAAGAATCACTGACCAGAATGCCTAGCGAATGCATTGCAACGTAAATTCATTGTATGTACAGCCTACTTCCAAACATATTTCTGCTAAAATCTCAGTGGCTAGTATTGTACCATAGCACACTATGGTTCTCTTCCTCTCATATTTTGATTAACTATCATTCGCAACTAATTATATTATAGTTTAGGGCAGGGTTGGTCAATTCTTGCCCTCGAGATCCACTTTCCTGCAGAGTTTAGCTCCAACCCTAATCAAATCAAGTCAAGTCCCCATTATTTACAGTGCTTTATACAACACAGATCAGTCTACTAATACTCAACTAATACTCGAATGAGAGTTAGCTGACATGTAGGTGTAACGTTACTTATAGTCAAGAGAATGTCTGAAGGGGACCATCAAAATAAAGTGTAATCATAATAATGATTCAATGATAAAAACTGAATGCAAATTCTGCTTTAAACAGCTCTTATTCAAAAATAAGTGTCATTGTTCAGCTGAGGTCAGTTAAGTGTTGATTCAGTTACATTCAATAAATGTTTAAAGATGAACTGAGTTCGATTCAGCTATAAAGCAGCTCTGTAGAAAGCAGTGATGTCATCATCCCTCTCAGTTCAGTTCTCATCCGATAGTGTCGGTGCAGCCAAATCAATCATATTTTTGAATTTTAAGTGTTCCCAACTAAGCAAGCCAGAGATGACAGTGGCAAATAACCCAAACTCCATCTGTGACAGAAATGGAGCAAAAAACCTTGGGAGAAACCAGGGGATCAGTACTTCTCTGGCCAAAAGAATGAACAGTTGGTTGCCTGATTTAGAGTGACCATTTAAACTAACTACAACAATACAAAACACTAAAATAAATACTAATATACAACAGAAACAAAAACATAGTAACGGAAAGCAGCATTTAACTAAACATTGTGTCATTCCTCGCGTGGTTCAGCTGTAAGGGTGGCATTTAAAACAGATGTCATGTACTGAAAAATGTTTAAGTTTAGTTAGAAACTCTCCAAAACTGCTTAAAGCATCATGTAATTGCCTTAACCTACTACACCACAAACCGAAAACAAACAAACAAACAAACAAACAAAAGCACTGACTGTCCACAATGTTGCAGGTCTTTTCTCTCAGGCATTAGGCCTACTCTGATAGACAGAATTCATCATGTGGCAACACTCTGACCCTAACCAACAATAAACATGTAGATCCCTCTATAGGTGAGACGCCAAGGGACCCATTCATTCAAATATAGGCAGTGCATAAAATTAGTAAAGTAGTACCTGGCAGACACACAGTGTATGATGATGTTTTAGCAGCACAAGTATCAGATTACTATTATGAGCAGGTTTACAAGCACACCAATACACACTGATCAATGAAGTAACCCAGTTTAGATGCAAACCAATACCTCAACAACTCAAATAAACCAAGTTTTTATTAGGTTATTTCCTGGTAGTGAAGTCAAAACGCAATCATTCGTGAATCTGACTCCAAGTCTTCCATTTATGTCATGTCTGTTGTGTTTTTAAATAACGCAATAGAAACCGAAGAGTGTTCCAACATGTAGCCAGGAAACTTTGGTTACCACTTCTACTTCAGGTGCATGAGGTGAGAACACATTTTCATAATTTCTTGGGTCAAGAAAGAGTTTGATTTTGTGATATATTTCCTCCTCCTTTATCATGAAATGCTTGCTCTGTCTGGATGCACTTAAGTCCAGTAAGGACGCTTTCCTATCGCATATCACACATGCACACTTCAAAAATCGGGGAAGAGGGCAAAGATCTAGCTGTGTCAGACGGTTCAAGCCGTTTATGACCTTACTCTGAAAAAAGAAAATGGGTTAATGTGTTTACAGGTCCTTCTCAAAAAATTAGCATATTGTGATAAAGTTCATTATTTTCCATAATGTAATGATAAAAATTAAACTTTCATATATTTTAGATTCATTGCACACCAACTGAAATATTTCAGATCTTTTATTGTTTTAATACTGATGATTTTGGCATACAGCTCATGAAAACCCAAAATTCCTGTCTCAAAAAATTAGCATATTTCATCTGACCAATAAAAGAAGTGTTTTTAATACAAAAAAGTCAACCTTCAAATAATTATGTTTAGTTCTGCACTCAATACTTGGTCAGGAATCCTTTTGCAGAAATGACTGCTTCAATGCGGCGTGGCATGGAGGCAATCAGCCTGTGGCACTGCTGAGGTGTTCTGGAGGCCCAGGATGCTTCGAGAGCGGCCTTAAGCTCATCCAGAGTGTTGGGTCTTGCGTCTCTCAACTTTGTCTTCACAATATCCCACAGATTCTCTATGGGGTTCAGGTCAGGAGAGTTGGCAGGCCAATTGAGCACAGTAATACCATGGTCAGTAAACCATTTACCAGTGGTTTTGGCACTGTGAGCAGGTGCTAGGTCGTGCTGAAAAATGAAATCATCATCTCCATAAAGCTTTTCAGCAGATGGAAGCATGAAGTGCTCCAAAATCTCCTAATAGCTACCTGCATTGACCCTGCCCTTGATAAAACACAGTGGACCAACACCAGCAGCTGACATGGCACCCCAGACCATCACTGACTGTGGGTACTTGACACTGGACTTCAGGCATTTTGGCATTTCCTTCTCCCCAAGTCTTCCTCCAGACTCTGGCACCTTGATTTCCGAATGACATGCAACCACTGAGAAACAGTCCAGTGCTGCTTCTCTGTAGCCCAGGTCAGGCGCTTCTGCCGCTGTTTCTGGTTCAAAAGTGGCTTGACCTGGGGAATGCGGCACCTGTAGCCCATTTCCTGCACATGCCTGTGCACGGTGGCTCTGGATGTTTCTACTCCAGACTCAGTCCACTGCTTCCGCAGGTCCCCCAAGGTCTGGAATCGGTCCTTCTCCACAATCTTCCTCAGGGTCCGGTCACCTCTTCTCGTTGTGCAGCGTTTTTTGCCACACTTTTTCCTTCCCACAGACTTCCCACTGAGGTGCCTTGATACAGCACTCTGGGAACAGCCTATTTGTTCAGAAATTTCTTTCTGTGTCTTACCCTCTTGCTTGAGGGTGTCGATGACCTTCTGGACAGCAGTCAGGTCGGCAGTCTTACCCATGATTGCGGTTTTGAGGAATGAAACAGGCTGGGAGTTTTTAAAAGCCTCAGGAATCTTTTGCAGGTGTTTAGAGTTAATTAGTTGATTCAGATGATTAGGTTAATAGCTCGTTTAGAGAACCTTTTCATGATATGATATTTTTTTGAGACAGGAATTTTGGGTTTTCATGAGCTGAATGCCAAAATCATCAGTATTAAAACAATAAAACACTAAAATATTTCAGTTGGTGTGTAATGAATCTAAAACACATGAACGTTAATTTTTATCATTACATTATGGAAAATAATGAACTTTATCACAATATGCTAATTTTTTGAGAAGGACCTGTATATGACCACATGCATTGTCAGCTTATTAAGCATAATTGGGTCAATAACGTGCCAGTAAACATGATCAATTGGCATTTTATTAGCTGTGATTTTCTAAGGCAATCATTACTAGTGCTCATACTTAGGACTAGGAATTTTAAAAGAAGCCACTAGGTAAAATTAAACTTCTACACATAACCCATTCTGCCATGAAATCTACCTTGAATTTGCGTGGCCTGTTGAGGAAATAGAGCTTATAAGTTGCTGTTATATTTTTTTCTGCAGTTTTGTGTGTTTGTGTGCTATGGGTTATGAAGTATACAGACTCCTTCTATGGTACTCCTTGAGAGAGAGAAAAGAAGAAAAAATATGCATGTCTTAGTCAAGGTTACAAAGTGCATGTTACCTCTTTCTCTCGCTGTCATGAGCGACACATGAAGAGTATCCGCAGTTCACAGCGCCTCACTGCTGGTCCGCTTCCGTATGGTAATGATATACAGTGCATTAACTCAGTCTGAAAGGCTTAATTTGGGAGACTGTGGACCCCGTCTTCTTATGTTTCCTTCACAGTTACACTGCGCTCAAGTCCAGGCAGCGCGAGCAGCAGACTTGTGTTTATTTATGAGAGCTTCTTGCTTCATTCGCTCTCAATCATTCATGAGGCTGGAGTGGACAGCCGAGTCAACCCCAATCCAATTCAGTTCAAACCATTACTGGGGAAGAGAAGGCTGAAAACATAGGCAATGTACTTTCCCACCCAAATCCAAATGACCTTAAAGATTATAATTTGATCAATAAGTAATGCTTGCTACGTTTGTGGTCTTTTTTTCTGAGGACATTTCTTGTTTGGATGAGCCAAAGTCACAACCTTTAAAAACACAGATAGAGTTTGATTGACGTGACCACCACTGACACTCATGCAATCTTTATGTGCGTCATATTTTAGGAGCTGATTACCCGTTCATTCAATAAATAATTGTGTGTGTTAAGTCTTACGAGCTAACCTGATAACCTGTGCAGCGATAATGCTCATAAATCCAACCAGACCTCCTTATCCGATTATGTCCATTAAAAATCATCTGTTCCTAAGTAATGAATGGGAAAAACAAATCACATCCATACAAAACAAATGCAAATGTTCCTGTAAGTAGAAGGTCAACAACACGGAAAATGTCCACCGATCAGAACTGTGTTCTTAAAAAGTTCAAACTCACACAGATAATGTATTTACTGTAGAGAACAATTGCTTGATTAGCATAAAATACAAACTTGACAGATTTAACCCCAATGCTAGACATTCTAGAATGTAAGGTAGGGCTTTAGGCATTTGTGTCAAATATCCAACAGTGGCTAAAGTGTTAACATTAGCCTATGTTATTTATTAGTTTGATACAGTTTACCTTTTTAAATTATATAATAATTAGAAAAAAATATTTAGATTTTTTTTTTTGCAAGGTCAAACTTCAAGAATCGAGGCAATTCTGATTTCATAATGATAGTTATATAGTGACACACTAATATGGTGGCATTGTGGGGGATGTAGCCATAGCATTGTTAACCATTTGGTTGTCAGGAGTCTTCTTTTTTGACAGTCATATACCCTCTAAACTAATGCTAAAATTGTCATTTTGTTTCTTTGTGTGCCTTTTAAGGCACTTTCAAAATGAATAAATTCCCTTCTAAATCCACTTCCTTTGCTGCTTATTGTTTGAATAAGCAAATATAGCAACCAAAGACCAGAGAACCATAGCTTGCTATACGTTCATGCTAACAAGATGTGTGGCATATATATTTTAGGAAGAGGAAAATATCTATTTTCATTAAGATTTTATTGGACAAAAATGTATGTAGTGCAAGATAAAAATCAATATTTTATTTTCTATTTTCTCAAAACGATGTACATTTATCATCATATCTGCTAATTTACTCAAGGTTCAGGAGTAGGACTGCTAGTGTATCAATGACCCCAAATTCCGCATGTTTTAAACAGTTTCTAACCTTTTTCAGTAGCCTCTCATACTATGTTCGTGTTCGACAGCGATGACGTTATTGTAGGCAATTCAAAGTTCTTTACAGAAAGGAATTCAAATAATCACAAAATAAAAGGAAGGAAAATAAAAACGGGTATAAAACACAATATTAGTTTAATAAATTATATTCTTTACATCAAATTCATTATAATCATTGCAGGTTTCATCAGTCCAGTCTGTTTCAACCATAAACTTCTGCGTTTTGCTTCAAAGGGTAAAACAGTATTCTATAAAAATAAAGACCATCTTTTGTGCGTCCTATGCTTCAGAGTGGGTCATTATGTGAATACAAATCTCATACACAACATTTAAAAGTTCAATAAACTTCCAGATGAACCGGCACACTTCATAAATCACTTTTCTATGCTATGCTAGCTAAACCCAGCACTCCCTGCCAAAACGACAAGAACTATTTATCACTTTGGCCATTGTAAATGCTAATTTATGACCTGTGTGTATGCACAAGTTGTCCCTACCCAACACAACGATGTGCAGAAATATAAACAGAGCAGGAAATTCAAGTGCCTGGAATGACAGTTAAGACAGATAGTACTGTACTTCTGTCATCACATCTATATTTACTGTAAGAAGATTATTCACTTTAGAATGTTACAAATGCTACGTCTCTCTTAGCCTGGGTAGAAATATATGGTTTGTTAGCAACATACCATTTATTTTATCTAGTTGCAATTTGCCTATATTTATAGATTTTATTGTTTTATTCAGACAAAATCCATCATAAAAATATTAACTATATTTAAACAAAATAATATTTTCAAATGGAACAGAAATAATAGTTTTATTTTTTATTCATTTATTTATTTTTGCTCGAGATGAAAAACGTAATGCGTGATAAAGGTACATATGACTTAAATACAAATATTTTTATTCAGTGTAATTTCCATCCAAGCAATAATTTGATCAAATTATGTTTATATTGTGAAAACATTATTTAATCACTTGTAGTTTTGTCTTGTAAGTCGAGATGAGCTGGAAATTACATTTTTTAATGACAGTTCAGGGAAATACTGTAAGTACTGACATAATTTATCTTTTTTTAAAGTAGGTTTTAAATTTAATTTTCTAAAAGTCCACAGGGCCAAAAGTGTCCAGAGTTAAAGAAACACCCAAAAAATGAATAACTGAAACAATGCATTTATTGTAAAAGCCACTACATTTGTTGACATCAGGATGGCATTTGTTATTTCAGGGGCTGATGTAAGCCAGAATGGAGACCCCACTCACCACATGTTGAGAACTTAAGCCCCGAGAGGGTCGTGCGGCTGCCCTTCCAATAAGACTGTGCACTGTGCCTTGTAATTAGAGCGGGATTCTGGAGGGTTGCTTCCGCCACTTGAAGACAACATTTGACAAATGGGAGGCACAGCTGCACTCAAAAGTTTTGGAAATATTTCGTTGCGGGGCTTTGCCAAGTCCCAGAGAAACAGTAACCGCATCTGTCCTGTGGCACTCTGGATGATAGGAAGTTCTGCTTGCTTTCCAGCAACAGGGATATGGAGTATGTCCCCAGTTTTATGGAAAGGTTGTCCAAATTTCCTTTATCCAAATGGCACTTGATTGTGCAGTGGAGCCTTGGGCAAAGGATAACGGTATGTGAAGTGTGGACAAATGGTGTGGTCAGCGAGAGACAGGGCAATGCACACCAACTGAGATAAGCCTATTAAACTGTGGCATGCAACACAATCTGCCTCGGCATTGTTGCACAGATACGTAACCCAGGTCACATTGTCTCATTGAGGCATCAGGACAACAGAAAGCAGTGATTAAGAATAAGATGGATTGCTGACTCTTAGGGTCAGCTATGTTTGAGTGTTTGCTGTCATTGTTTGCCTAAGAAACCCCTCTTCTCCGACTTCTTTTGATGCCATCTGTGCAAGGCTGAGAAAGAGGATATATTGTCCAAACAGTGACCTGAAGTGACTGACCGCCTCACTAAAGCGTTAATTACAAAACCATTGCAGCTTCCAGCACGGCCCCACTTTTTTTTTTTTTTCTCAGAAAGTTCTATTCTAACTGCCAAGCAAAACACGGCGTACATTTTCTGCCCAAGCAATTATGTGAAACGCAACTGCCCTTCAATTTGTTTATCATGGTTGATGGCAGAGTAAATGCCGCTCCTGGGCAGAGGACAAAAGTTCAAACTCTGCTTCTATTTGTCTGTTTGTTTTTCTTTGTCCGAGTCTCCAAACGGGCCTTTATCTACTCAGAGTTCATATGAAAATGTTATAATTTAGACATTTCATTTTATGGTGGACAAATTTAAAAACATTACAAGCACAATGACTTTTGACCACTTTTTGGCATATCTTTTTGGTTGCTTTGTCTTTAGACACATAGGCTAACGCACTGCCAATAATGCATGCTGTTGCTGTAGCCGTGCAGTAAAAGACCTATAATTACAGTACTTAGATTTACCTTCAGATGTCTGTGCTGATAATAAACCAGAAGTCATATCAAGGTAAAACATATTAAACATAAACATGTTTTGAAAAAAAAAAACATATTAAACCTTAAAAAAGCATTATTTTCTTCAAACTGTTGCTAATTCTTCATGCTAATTAATTGCCTGCTTCTTACTTCTAAAGCACCATATAGCGCCAACATTGATAATCTTGAGTGGTCAGACACATTTTTGAAGGAAATAGCACACAAAATCAAGCTTGCGTAGCTAGACATGTCTCCATTCACGTACTTGCGTAAAATGTGTTACGGCTCATAAACTCTATTAATGTCATATTGTTTATTACCACAGTGTAGACTTCTTTTTTTCTTTTTTTTTCAAGCTAGTCACATGTTAATTCATATAATGTTTAAATCTTGTGGCCAAACATTAAAACAATTTCACCCCAAACTGGAGCCATTGGTTATTATAGCCAAATATTATAATCTCCACCCCAGTATGGCCATTCAAACAAAAGCTTGCCATTTCATTTGATGCCGATAGTGCTACAGAAATTCCACTGAAATTAAACTGAGAAATTAAATTAAATGATTTTCTGTTGTAGTTATCAGTATGCCCAGTGTTGAGGAGTAGCTAACTACAAGTAACAACACTACTAACTTAACTACATTTTTCAGTAACTTGACAGTAGCTCAGTTGCTTTTAACACAGTGTAGCTTTTCCAGCAAGTAGCTGGTGTAGCGTGACCAAAAGCTGCATTCTGTTTTCCATTTGGCGAGCCTGCAATGCATGGAAGCATCTTCTTCATTAGATCACAAACTTATATTGTAGTTTCAATCTAGCTAGCTACTTTTTTTATAGTAACTTGTGTAACTACTTTTTCAGAAGGGTAGCTTGACTGCATCTGAACTTATGAGTAGCTTGTAGTTTGGCAAACAGTTTCAGAGTAGCTTCCACAACAGTGATTATGCCACAAATGCTGTCCATAAATGTAATATGTTATCATTGTACTGAATTCTGAACTCATTGTACATATCTTTAAGTCACTTTATAGAGCCACACAGTTTTCTTCTTCTTGTCTGAGAGTAGTGTTATGGTAAGGATTTATTGAATTTGTTGACAGTATGGAGGACTATGAAATTAAAAAAAATATGCTGTTTTCTTATATATTTTTTCTTTCAGGTTTGTTTGCTATCCGTAATTTCTTCCCAAAGATCAAATTAAGCTCACGACCGTTGACTGTTTATTTGGACTTGATAATATTTGGATGACTTTCCATCCCAAGAATAGTGTCTGGCAGATGAGACCAAATATTCTCACGCATTTGTTGGCAACCCTTCTTTGTCCATTCAGTTCAGTTCACTTTAACAGAGTGTTGCTCTGTTCTCACATAGATAGATTTACAGCGATGCTGCCAAGCAGCAAACATGTCCCTCCGCAGGCATTTTTACATTGTACCCAACTTTACATTTGGCAGAGACCACAACATTCCACTAAACAATTTGATTTGAGTTATCCAATACACACACTTCTATTTATTTCTGTGGGGTATTGATATTCAGACCACAAACATCTTTTCTAAATATGTAAATATAAACTGAACAATTGCCCTGAAGAATTGGTGGACGTTTCGGATGAATGTGTGGCCTGAAGAGTCAGAATAAAGAATACAGCCCTCAACAAATTTTCACACCTAGCATCTAACCCTGAGACAAGGCGTAAATATTTCACACAAGATGGTACTAGGTGAGTCTTGAAAGTTCTCGACCTAGTTCAGGCACTTGGCAGAAAGGTGCCTGAATGTGCATGCACTGCATTCATAAAACATACAACCTCAGCCATTCCGATCAGTTAATTGTATCAGGCTTGCCTGTTGTTGTTGCTGTGACTGTTGTTGTTTAGGAGATTTCTGAGCATGCCCAGAGGACCTGCTTCTTCAGTTTGAGGTGGCTTTCAGGGGAGAGAAGTGTAGAGCTTCTCCACTTAACAGAACACTCATTATCGAGCTTCCACTAGTGGCTCACAGACCTGTTTGGATAGCCATTAGAGGGGAAGGTGTTCTGGGGGAAAGAGAATATAATGAAGCCAGTTTCTCCTGATTGGCATTCCCACCAAAGCCTTCACCATTTTTTGAGGGGATAACAAAGCACTAAGACCCGCGGACCGAGTACATTCACAGCTTATTATCCTGAGGGTTTGTGGAAGTCCTGTAACTATAGTCACTCTTCATTGTTACTGTTGTTGTCTTCAATTGTGAATCTTTGCAAACAAGTGCCATTTCATTAGCATTTGTGTGGGAATAAACTAAGTTTGAGTTTGTCAGTCTTCCTGTCATAATGAGGATGACCATGAATATTCATGAGCAAAAGATATGACTTAAAGCTGGATACACGAATGAATGATTTTAGGGAAGACATCGATCTGCCCTTGTAATTTCACTGTGTAAATACTATGGATCTTCTTCTGGTTGCAATGCAATGGTGTTCATTTTACTCTCTATTCATGGCTCACACCACTAACACTGTTTATTTGGCCACTTTTTAATGGACTATAAACCTTACGTTTGCTGAATCATATTTCTGTTTAATTTGATTGTTTAAAAAAAGGTACTTTATAGTGGAAAAAGTTTCTTCAGATTAATAAAATGTTCTTCACACTGAGAAAAAAACAGTTATTTCTGTTCTTTGTGGAGCCAAAATAGTTATGAAATAGCTGCAAAAAATTAAAAAAAACTTTTTTGAAGAGTGTACCAAGAAATATAAAGGGATATTTCCGCCCAACAATGTTGTCATCATTTACTCACCTTCATGTCGTTCCAAACCTGTATGAGTTTATTTCTTCTGTTGAACACAAAATAAGATATTTTGAAGAATGTTGGTAACCAGACCAGTATTTGGTTGAACTATCCCTTTAAATGAAAAAAAAAGTATAACAATAATAATATTTGAACCCTAAAATGGGGAACATTTTAAGTTGCGTGGGTTAATGTTCAGTTCCAGAGAACTCGATTATAATGTAAATGAATGGCCTATGCTTCCTTAATCAGCATTGAGTGCTAAAAATTGTTGTTTCAAAGATATTTGATTCAGCTAATTTAAATATTTTGCCATGTCATTGCATAGTACCTCTTCGTAAGTTCAGCAGAAGTAAAAGTAAGTGTCCAGATGCGAATCTCTTAAATTAGCATGTCCTTCATCAAGAGCGAGCAGCCCGTAAGAATGCGCTAGCACGCTAGCACAGGAAATTAGATGCTCTCTTGGGTCTCCACTGCCTTCTGTGGTGACTATAATGTCTGGAAAACCTCACTCCATAATCAAGCCTAGAGCCCCGGTGGCAGTCCAAAGAAAACAACGCTGGACCAAATAACCTCATCAATTTTCCTGAGGGCTTATGAAAAAGAAAATTCTTTGCTCATTTATAAATGTGTCTCCGTGCACAGAAATAAAGGTGTTCACTGTTTCGACATATGAAACGTGTTGATTTAAGAGGCCATAAAATGTCTACCGACTGTGCTCCTGAACAAACGCCTTCAGCATCGAGTACATAAGAGGTCTCTACAAAAGACGGACCCACTTACAAATTCCTGAGGTTGTCAAGCAGGCAGATGTGTGCTGACACCTTGGAGTTACACCTGGGGCTGTGTGTCCGTGTGTTCCCGTGTGCGAGTGAGACAGTTGTTGTTATTGCCGGAGATAGCGCATTAAACTCACGAGAGTCATGGCATACACGCTCCATTAGCTTCATGCGGTTTGTGCTGACCTGGTAGAGGCCAGTCAGTAATACGCTTATTAATTTTTCAGAGCACTGCTCACCTGGCCACAGGCTACACGCAAGCTTACTGCAACATCCAGTCAAATTCATTCGCCCCTGAGAATGAGGTCTTCTCCTCCTGGACTTCACAAGCTTTAATGAGCTTGATGGATAGGCAGAATGTTATGAGTGTATACTACAGACAGATATACACAGCTGATGCGTTCTGTAGCCTTTGGAGAGTTATATAAAGAATGAAAGCACTACTCTTGCATTACTGGTACCATGCCTGACTGTCTGTGGCTGATTTCGGGGTCTGCATTGCCCATGTGACCCTCTGTTTGAACTCTAGTTTCACACCAAGCTAAAAACGACTTCAGTTCTTCCATATTCTGCTTCATCCTCCTCCACACTAGTATAGAAGTACTCTTGTAGAGTCTAGTGTGCACAATGCACACAATTGCACAATGTAATGTACATGTATAGTGCTGCACATTGTCTCACACTCTCTCTCTCTCTCTCTCTCTCTCTCTCTCTCTCTCTCTCTCTCTCTCTCTCTCTCTCTCTCTCTCTATATATATATATATATATATATATATATCCATCTATCTATTTTCCTGTCTGTTGCATGCCTAGCATAAGCCTATCAATATGTATCAGATGTTGGATCACATATCCCAAAACATATTAGAAAATATTGGATTGTTTGTGTTCTCACTGTTCTAAAAGCATGACATATGTCACAAGCAGACACAAAATGTCTGTTTTAGGACATTTTCACCATCTAATGTGAACATTACACCAAGGATTCAGTATGAGTTTCCTCGGGGCTGAAGATGGGCAAGTAATTATATCCAGGGGCCAGCATGTCAGTCTCTGACCCATCCCCTTGCGTCTGGACCACCCTGGATTGAGACAGTCATCAGATGCCCCTCTGGGGTTATCACTGACTGGCAGTGGCTCCAAAAGGTATGCGGATATAGTGTCACCTAAAAAATGTATACATTTCACTGTATGCGTTATATAGTTTATAATTGATGTATATTTAAACTAGACATTTTTAAACTAAACTATTATTTATTTATGTCATTCATTATTCTAGAAATGTTTGGTTATATAATTTGATATGCATGTAGTAAATAAGAAAATAATATCAAGTGGTTTTTATGAAATACCCCCCAAGTGCAGCCCCCAAGAGCCTTCTGTGATGCATTTCACTCTGTTGGACCAGCATAGGAAATATTATCTGATCTACAGCAGCCAGCCATTGAAACCCTGAGCTAGAGACACCCAACAGATGGGACCCATGGAGACGGGAGGAACTACCATAGGAGACCCCCTCCCTTCCCTAAAGTGTCCTGGAGTGGGCCAGTGCGGACATCTGTCAGGGTCCCCAGACAGGTGACCGACAACTCATGCAGGCAATGAAATATGTATGAAAACGGGATGTTATGTCTTAAAGAGGAGGACGAGAAAAGGGAAAGAGAAAGACACTCGGCCCCTAATCAATGATTCGATTCTCCTTCGCATTAAACATAGATTTCATGCAGTCAGATTCCACCAGCAGTGTCACCTGAAATTTAGGCATAAATTAGAAAAAAAATTATAATTTAAATTTTAAAACAGAGCTTATAGCCTAGAGGATGATCTACCCTCTCTTTCACTGCACAAGCTCCATTCGTTCAAGTCAAATTATACTCCGTAAAATTATTTGCAATGTTTTCTTGCTATCTAATATAAATTAAGTACACTAACCAAACATAATACATTCAAATGTCTCCATATCTGTTATATCATGCTAAACACCAAATGCATTGATTACAGTATTTAGAACTAGGGTTGGGAACCGGTTCCATTGTTTAAAAACTAGTGTTAAAATGATAACAGTTATAGTGGATTAACAATAGAATTATATACTACTAAAACAAACAAACAGATAAATAAATAAATAATAAAATTACATTAAATAAATTTACAAATTAAATTAAAATTAAAGGTACTAATATAATTAAATTATTGTAATTAACAAGTAATAATGACAATTACAACTAAAACAAACTCAACTAAACTGAAAAGACAAATAAAATAATAAAAATTAATGAAAGCATCTGGATTCTTCCACCAACTCCATTTGGGAACAAATTACTGTAATTAAATGAAATTGAAAAGAAAAACAATAGAATAGAATAGAATTAAAAATAAGTTTGTTTTGTTAAGTTTGGCTGTTGAGTCATTGGTTTAAATCAGAAATTATTTACTTATAAAGTCTTACTTAATCCTCTTTGTCCTGTGTGAGACATTAGGCAGCACTCATAAATTCTACACTGATTTTATAAATTTACTTAGTAACATATATTAATATTAAATATTAATATTTATGAACATGTTAAATGTTACTACACATATGCAACCAAAATAAAATTTGGAATATAATTGGATCCAAAATCATTAAATGGAGTCCAAAATCGTCACCAGAATCATCAAATCTGTTACAATTCCCAACCCTCCTTACAATGACTTTCACTGTCATCCAGAACACAATTTAATTTTTTTTTTCTCTCCAGATGGTCTCGGCTGCTATGAACTTTCTAATTAAGAGAAAGTACCTGACTTGGTCTAGCAGATAATTGACCTCAACTGGAGTTGAAGCAGAGGGAGCCAGGGGCACTGTCAGCTAATGGAAGGCAAATCCGCTACCTGGGGAAATGGCTGTGTTCACACTAATCCTCTGGCCTGCAGGCTCGGGCCTGATTTAATAGGGGCACTGAGGGGATAGGGCATTGTCCACACTGCCTGTCAAGAGTGCAGCAACACGTGAGACAGGCTGCACTGTCTGTCTCTCCATCTCTATTACCAGCAGCACTGTGCATTTTTCATTCATGAGGAGAACGGTCTAGCGAGGCAGGAAGACGGATGGTTGTGCCGTAGCGCTGTTTTGATTTTTGAGGGAAGAAATATTAGTTAGGAGTGAAAGGTACACTATGTAAGGTTTTTTATTTTTGTTTGTTTGTTTTTTGAAAATGAACAAAAGTAAATACATCATCAATCCTTCAAATTTTTTTTTTTTGTCACCCCAATTCACTATGGTAAGCCTATTAAGTGTTTTAGACCTGACGGGATGAATTTCTTGGGAAATTGCGTACATACCTCACTCGCCTGTGCATCTCTCGTCATATTCGTAAATAGAGAAAAGTTGCTCTGGCTACTTTGAAGTGTGTCTGGTGTGGGAGTAGCAGAGCAGCTAAATCTTCACCCATTAAAAAGACGCAGAACAGAGGACAGTCTACTGGTAAAAAGAGAACGCGAAAGAGCTCGTAATAAAACAAGAATCAACAATGACCTGGCTTTTCGGAGATATTGTAAAAGCGATGCGGAGATGGCGTTTTATTACTCAACAGGTGAGTAATGTATTTTATTAAACAGATAAATTGGGCCCTATTTTAATGGTCTAAAGCGCAGGGCGTGTCTGAATTCACTTTTGCTAGTTTTAGAAAAATGGTCGGTGTTCCCGGCGCATGGTCTAAAAGGGTCATCCCATTTCTCTCAATGAGTAATGGGTGTGTTTTGGGTGGAACATGAAATAAACCAATCAAGAGTCTCATTTCCCATTCCCTTTAAAAGCCAGTTGCGCTCGCGCCATGGCGGATTCGTTATTTACATGGCGGAATTTGCAAGCGGAACCGTTAAAGCATCTACGGGACAAGCCCGATTCCACCATATCTTTATGTACACAATAATAATATTTTACATTGTAATCCTTTTATTTGTAATATTTGGCTAGTTTGTGTGCTGCTGCAGGTCCCTGTGTGTGTAATAAGCAAAGTGCACGCAAGTTGTGGACCCGCCCTTTAAATAACAAAAAAAAAATATTGCGACTTTAGACCAGGTTTTTGTTGGTCAATGGCACAGTCTATTTCAGTTGCCTCAAAATAGCAACACGCCATCAATCCGCCTGAACACACGTCGTTTTCAGACCAGCCCATGGGCGCACAAATATGCAAATGCATGTCCTGCATTATTGCATTTATTATAACTGCGTCGAGCTGAAACTAGCAGAAAACACTGACGTCATACTTGACGCTGCATTGTGCGGGGTGCATGATAGGGCAATGACATATGTAGCTCTCTAACAGAGAGTTGAAGGTTTTGTTTACGTAGAGCAAAAGCACAATCAAAACAAAGGTTTTTCCGCAAAATGAATGCAGTTGTGTTTTTTTATGCACTAGAGGGCCAAAAGTTACATAGAGTACCTTTAAATAGTTTAAGAATTTAATTTTGCTTGCCGTAAGTACATAAAAAGTAGCCAGTTGCATAAAAAGAACAGCATGCTAATGGTTGCATTAGAAATGCATAAGCAGTAAGCAGCAGTCATGGTTTTTCATGGGAAGTGCCTACATACTAGCCTGCGTACTACGTACTGCCTTTCACATATGACTACTGGCAAAATGACATGTCACATCATTAACATTCATAAGCCAAGCAGATGTAGTGTTTCTAAAGGTCTCTTGTGTTTGATTTTGAGATGCTTTGAAAAAAAAAAGACACAGCACTCCTGGTTTCAAAAACTCAACAGCATGAAACAGACAGAATGCAGTGGTCTTGAGAAAGGCGACAGCCAGGCTTGTCACTTTATACATAAAGTAGATTCTCAGTGACAGATATATTTCTCTTCAAGCTTCTTCTTTTTTCTAAGATGTTTTGGTAGTTTCTCAATGATACGAGAGCGTCCTGTGACATAGTAGAAGAAAAATGTTACTATGGTAACCCCTTCGTCAGTTCACTATGGTGTACGTCATAACTGACGAAACTGGGGATCTCGTTCGATAGCCTACCTACTTCGAGTGTAATTGAACGATAATTGCACCAGCTGCTGTGCATCGCAGCTCGAGCATATAATGAGCAGGAGGTGCGTCGCATCCTTGTCTTTCGCTTCGGAGCCAGACGGTGTATGCTGTTCCTGTCTCCTGCAAGATCTAATGTGTGTCTTCTAGTCTCTGCGAGCCTTTTGGTGCTGGTGTGACAGCCCGGACAATGGTGGTTGCGATCTCTCCAGTGTATCCCCGGTTAGAGCAAAACAGCTGTTTTCACAGCTTTGTAGGTTTGGAAGGGTGTGACCAAGAGAGTGAGTGTTCACACAGGATTGCACTATCCCCTGTGTAGCTGCGGCTATCTCCCTGTGCGCTTCGGCACCACAGAGAGCACTCCTGCGTCTTTTTCTAGGTGTCGTTCAGATCATGTGTTTCTGGATGCGGTCAATGTCTGACTCCGGCTGACGGTCATGATCACTGTATCACGTGCTTGGTCTATAGGCACACTAAAATAGCGTTCATGGATAACTCATGTTCCCATTGTCGACTCTGCAGGTGTTCTTCCCCCCCTAGAACTAGGCTGGAACCACCCCAGAGACTGCCATATGTTGTAATACCTTGCTCGGCTAGTCCATAACAGCAGTGACTGACCTTTTCTGCTTAGAGCTCCTACTTTCTGCCAAACACTGCGGTCAGGCCAGGAGACTCAAGCGGAGCACTGGAAGGGCCAGCAGCAGTGGCGTGTTGGTAGATATCCCCAGTTCGCCAGTTATTACGTACGTCATAGTGAACTGACAAAGGGGAATGTCTCGGTTACATATGGTAACCCTCGTTCCCCATTTAAGGAGGGAACGGAGACGTACGTCCCGTCGCCACAGTTGCTGAGCTTCCGCTGTACGGCCGAGTCACAAGTTCAGCTCCTCAGCGGAAAGACAAGGATGAAATTATCGCATGCCAATGTGCATTGGCTTGTTTAGTTCTCGAAGTAGATAGGCTCTCGAGCGAGATCCCCATCTTCAGTCATGGCGTACGTATCCATTCCCTCCTCGGGGAACAAGGGTTACCATACCTAACCGAGAATTTTTTTTGTAGTAACTGTAGTCTAAACACTAAAGGCACTTAAGAAGTTATTTTTATTTGGTTTGATCCACAGTTCCTGTAGTTTTCACAAAATTCTCGTTTTTGCAGTTTACACAGAGACAATAACTGTATAATTTTCAAAAACATGTACTTTGAAACACTTTTTCAAAAGTTTGTGTTTTCGGGCCAGCTTTTGTCGCGTAAATGAACGGACGGAACACATACAACCTTTTATAGTTTTTAGTTGACAACGTTCTAATGATTAGACAAGGATAGATATCACTGATCATTCCTATTAAATGTATACATTTACATTTGTATGGTTTAAGTTAGCCAGAGAGACTGCATTAATCTTTAAGAGGGCTAATTCAGTTAACTCAGATACATATAAAATTGCATGCATCTTGTTTGAGACTTGAATGCTTATTTTCAGTGCCTACACAGCTGCCAATATAAACATTCACTGAACTGGAACGTCGTAACGAACAGCCTTATGCCTGTAATTAGCATTCGATGGGGGAAACATGTTGGATCATGACTTAATTAGTGACCATGGTAAACAAGGCAGACAATGATATGTTTCAGGAATCAACCGCCAATCATTCTGCAATACACATCAGTGGGCGTGGCTTGTTCCCCACACTTCATTGAGTGACAGCTCTAAAACCACCTCTAAAAAATCATGTATATGCCATATATGCACCGAAATATTTTTACATAACCAGTTTAATAACAAGAAAATAAATGTTAATTTATGAGTAGGGTTATTAGAATATTGAAAACAGATGCTTTATGAATATATATATATATATATATATATATATATATATATATATATATATATATATATATATATATATATATATATATATCAGGTCCTGGCTCAGGTCCTGCCTAGATTGTAAGTATATGGGAATGTACATATAAGTATACAACTATATGACACAAGTATACTTTAAGATTGCTTAGAAAAAGAATAACATTTCCTCCACAATCCACACAATATGAGGCATCAAATGCCTGTAACACAAACCGTGAGGGAGGTAATGCACCAAATATAATAGTTAGGAGTTAGAGGTGGGTTCAGATCACATTTGCTAAGGCAAACTATAAGTCACGCAGTGAACCTTCAAAACAGCAGTCCAAAAGTCAGCTGTGATTCCTGAGCTTGGATTTGCACCATTCTCTAACACGGTTAATATTTAATCGCTGAGAGGTGATAAAGCAAAAAGCCATCACTCTATATGCAAATAAGCAACGTTTCATTCCCTGCCCGCTCATGTGTGACCTCAGCAATATGCCCAGCATGAAACACGTCACAGATATTGCTGGAATGAAGAGGTCAGCGTCATAATTAACCTCGCTCATTTAGAAGACAGCATTCCTCAAACTCATCGTTCCTCTCAACAGACGAGTCCGCTTGCATGAGAGACCATGAAGGACAGACACTGACAGATTTAGTCTATGATGAGCTTAAATCACACTTTAAAACAAAGCACTTGTAATCTCGATGTCTTATTATCCTGAGGTGTGGTGGGAACGCCATCAAACCTTTCAATCACCTCAAACATTTTAACCTCAGTCAGGTGTGCTATTATGTTTTTGAAGCAAAAAGCAAAAAAAGTGAACCAAGTGGACTATTTTGACATGTAAAGCCTGATATATGTGTTTTTTAATTGAACAGTTTCTTGAACAGACATTAAAGACATTTGGATGGTTAAATAACCTGTTCCGGTGAAAATGGTGACTTTCCCCGCTCCCCCCAACGTTCCCAGGGGGAAAACCAACCTTGCAACATGGGGACTTATGTCCCAGTAAGTTGGAAATAGGAAGTCTCGTGAGAAGCGAGAACAAGAGAGAAACACAAACTGCTTTACGGCAATTTGACAAACACACACGCCACATGATACTGTGTATGATGTATTACCCACCTCGGTAGACATAGCTCCACATGATAAAGTTGGCCGGCTCTGATAATAACAAATGCACATGAGCAGCGGAAGAAAGGGAGGGTGCCGCAAATGAGTTTTTTTTTTACGACAGTGTTGTGAAAGATACGGCCCTCAGCTGTAGGGGGAGCTCATTGAGAAAACATGCGACAACAAAAGTGAAAATCAGCGAAGAAATGGCTAGAGTTGCCTAGTTCCCCTTTAAGAACCTTTAATTTGTAAGAGTGTAAAATACACTCTAAACCCTTCAGCAACCCTTTTAACTACAAATAAACATTAGGCATCATGAGAGGGACTTTTTTCAGACGCAACCACTTTCATTTTCTTCGTGAAGTGTAAAAATCTAGTCCTGCATCTTAAATGGGGCAGCGAGTCAGTTAGTGTGGTTTTCCAGAGCCTGCGGTGGATGTGTGGGCCGCACTCCGTCATCAACTCATCACGTGGGTTTAGACAAATGTACGAATTCGTACGAGTGAGGTCCTACGAATTCGCACGAATTAGTGGTGAGATAGCGTTGGTTAAATTAAAGGCAGGGCTGATGTGTTTCTCACAGACACACACGCGTGTGTAATTATTTCAGCTTGTCAGTCTGTCAGCTGCTGTAAGACATCCACTGCTGCAGGGATGAGCTGGGATACAGGGATGAAAGAACGGAGATCTGGACAGAGGAGAAACTGGAGGTCAGAGGAGAGAGAGTGACAGAGGCAATTGCTCCTCTTGTCATGGTGAACCTGATGTGCTGCCCGCCTCTTCATCATGCCTCCTTCCATCAGTGCTGTTGGGTGAACCTCACGAAGACCGCAAATCTATAGAAACAAGAAGGTACATTTTGCTTAAAGGAAACTAAGCTTATTTGAGGGAGCATTAAAATTGTTTAGCATTGTGACGTTGTTTTCAAATGGCCAAATTCTCATTATTGTACAGTGTAAGCAAAAAAAGTATCATTCTCGCTATTGCACAGTGTTGGAGAAACTATGCCGAAACTGAACCTTCCCAAGCTACAAGCTAGGGACGATTTTTAATAAGTTAAAAAATAATTCTGTAATCAGAGCAGTATTTTTCTGGCACAAAACAACAAGAGAGTTAGTATTTTTACAGATAATAGAATAGAATAGAACAGAATAGAATATACTTTATTGTCCTATTTCTGGTAAATTCAAGATTGGCTTAGTTTCATTCATGCTTCAGAGCCGCTACGCTAAGGGCGTTCCCCCAAAGTGTCATTTGACGCAGTTTGAGTTCCCTCGAAAGGGAACACAACTAACAATACTAAAAACAACATAATTCATTTCTGAATTCTGAATATTATAAATTTATAAAATTATAAAAAAAATCTTACTCAGTATGTTGTTCAGTGCAAATTTCTAAACATTCCTAAATCAAAATGGATTTATATGAGAATAAAAATGACTTAAAATAAAGAAATAAAGTTTTGTTTTCTGAAAAAGTAATTAAAATCAAGAAAAAAATAACTGCCAATAAGGTAAGAAAAATGATCTTGGTTTCCCAATGAATTAAGTTTATTTTCCTAACTCAATTGGCAAATATTTTTTTTTGCTTTTTTAAGCAAAAACTCGCTTCATTTTGATATACTTTTCAGAAAACAACACTTAATATCTTCTGTCATTTTGCTTCTTAAATATTTTGTGAGTTAAAAATGTTTAGACATTTGTACTGGAAACCAAGTGTAGTACACTAAATATTTAGCTAGAATTATAAATATGCAAATGTCATGCAAAGGCAAAGGCTGAGTCAGAGAATAATTTTTTTAATTGATTTGAACTTTCAAAATGAACTGATTCCCCGAACTGAATCATACTTGAGGAAGAGTTAGATCATTTCCTGTACAATGAAAATTGTGATAAAAAGTGACAAACAGCTTTAATGTAATGTTTTATTACTGCAAATCATTTGGAAAATATTTGTTACTGATATTTTTTTTTAATGAAATTCACCTTGTTTCCACATCATCCTAAATTTTGGAGTCTTCTGTCTATTTGTTGTTTTCGTGATTGAAGACCCAGGATATTTCTAAACATAGCTTGTTTTTGGTTCAATAGCACGTTCAGTCCTGGAGCCTCATGATATTTTGTTCCACCATGTGCAATTAGTATGTCAAATCAAAACACCATGAAAGCAAAGAGAAAAACAAAAGTATCTTCTATTTTTGACACTAAAGCACGCTTTTGTGGCGACATACACACGCTCATGCAGACGAGGCCTTTCCTTTCTCACAACGGTATGGAAATTACCCAGAGTGTATAACAAAGTTTAAACCCTGACCTCGAGACTGTCGCAGGATAAATTTTCCCAGTCGAGCCTGTTTCACCCTCGTGACCTTCCACACCAGGCCATGCGGATATCAATCAGTCAAAGCCCGTCCCTCCCTCTGACCTCTGGGGCTTCACACACACACACACACACACTCTATTCACCACACACGCAAACACATATACCTCTCATTTATGACTTATGAGACCTATAATAACCATTGACTGATTAAGGAATCAATGAATGATCGTTAAACACTTGTGTGTGGTTGGTTAGGTGAGATTTTTGCTGAAAATCGTTTCTGGTCTAAAATCCCAGTGATTTTACACATATCATAAGAGAGAAAAATAACGTCTCAAACGTAGTCATACATCACATTATGAACTCAAATATTTCTTATTAAATTCTCAACAAAAAAACAAAAGACTGCACATTAATCTAGATTAATTTCATAATTTATAGGACTATGTATGTTAAACAAATTTTTATTTATTTTATGTCACATTTTGTATATTTTATTCCTCATTTTATGTCTCATATGTATTTTATTTCACAGTTTTATGTACTGTATTTTCTCAGTTGGAGGTCATTTTGCATAAATGAAGGAGAATAAAAAGATTTTTAACTGCCTATGGAATTTTAGGCGAAACACTTGAGGTAATGATACTTTAAAATGTGAAGCATAATAAAACAACTCTGTATATATATATAATCCCAAATAATTGGCAATAATATACATATATAATCATATATATATATATATATATATATATATATATATATAGAGAGAGAGATATATATATATATATATATATATAATCTCCTCAGATTGCCAATAATATATATATTTAAATATATTGTATACTTAAGTATCTAATTGAATTGATGAAGATCTCTTGTAATGAATGTAAATAATCTTTTTGAGTGCCTCTTCTGGATATGATTTCTGATATAATAAGAGTGCCCCTGCAGCTGGAGTCTTTGTTTAGGGTTCACTAAGAAACATGTAGGAATTTGCTCCAGTTAGAGCAGGGCTAATGAGTGACAAACGGCTTAATTACGGGTCACTTCCTCTGAGGTCATCTATCTGGGACTCATCCTCCAGTCTAATCAATCTAGTGCAGGTGAAGGCCTTGAGTTTCTGTGTATGGTGGCAATACGAGCAATGAAACTGACACTGAAACGAGTTATGCAGAATAAGGCATTGATATGTGTTTTAGAAGAACTAAACAGACAATATCCTAGTAATATGCACGCTATTAGGCAACTAGTTAATTGGAAGAACTGGACCTTAAAGTGTTACCGTAATACTGTTAAAGGAATGATATTCTCACATTTACATGAATAGACGTTTGGCGGGAAATCACTTAATTGTCATGAAAATTTCACAATGGAAAAAAAAATCATAAGAATAATTGTTTGACATTTGTGTTCATCTCTCTCTCTATATTTTTTTTCTTGTTTTCCAGTATATATATATATATATTTTTTTTTTTTTTTGGTTAGTTTCATATTATTATAATGAGATACATTGTAATTTGGATATATATATATATATTATATTATATTATATATATATATTCGTATTTTAAAGTGAAATATGACATTCTTTCCAAGTTTTATGAGATTAGGTCATTCAGTTGCATATATTTGGACAGATCCATTAGTCATACATGACTTTGCTTTCTTCATTTCTGTTAAGAGAGTGTCAGAGCTCAATGAAACTACAGTAGTGGGTTGTGAGAAAGAGAGTATAGAGAGTAGGGAAGATAGAGAGCAAGGGAACACGTGGATAGAGTACAAAACATTTAGCCGTGTAAGGTTTTTGCCGAGGCGGGGCAGGAGATGCTCAGATGTCTGGGGCTGGGGGCTTCACGCTGTGCAGGAGGCCTTCGAACTTGTCATCACATCAGGAGGTGTCTGTAGGAGGGCATTCACACACACACACACACATTCTACCCGCTCACTACTGCTTCCCTTGCAGATCACAGCCGAGGTGAGTTAACCTCAGCACTACATGTGCACACAACCCTAGACAAGAAAAATCAAATCAGATCACAACTCTAGACAGCAATGAGTTTAAACGGAGAGTAAATGGAGATGTACAGAGTCTCATGCTTCTCACTACAGGATAATAGTCCCACATGTGTCTCCTCTGGAGTTTCAGATCTCAAATATGACTCAAATTGTGCTCAGATTGCCAAGGTATGAAAAATAACTGAAATACCAAATTTGAGGACATAAATCTATTGGCAAAAGTAAGAGAAAATCATATTCTATATCCCTTAATCCTACCCTATTCCTAAATTTAACAACTACCATAATAACTATTAATAAGCAGTAATTCTGAGTTTACTGAGGCAAAAGTCGTATTTAATAATTAGTTGTCGTTTTTTAATCATATGAAATGTATCCATATGGGGGGAAAAAATTAAGTACACATATGAACACATTACGGTAATGAGAATTTGATGAGGCAAAAATGTGTTCAATTGTCATGTAAAAGTCACAATGCTCCAAAACACTCCTGGTCCTAAAAAATTCAGATATAGATAGTCATTAACCCCTCCAGCACAAGTGCCTTTCTTCAAAAAGCATTCTCTTATTCCCTTATTCTGATGTCCAAGCTCTTGCAGCTCGTGTCTCTGAGTCTGAGTACATCGGCTGGCTTGGAGAAACAGAATGAGTAGATAAGAGAAGTAAAGTCAAGGGGTGAGAGGCCAAGACAACTGCTCACAATCAGTTGTGTTTAAGCAGCCGCCCTATTGGATTCAGCCTATAGGCCGTCCTGGGACCGCTCGCATGACTGACAGGGGGAATGTACCGTTTGCTGGCCGAATGGGTGGAAGGAAAGAAAGGGAGGTGAAGGAAGGACACCAATTAGCATGTTGGGGGAAGCGTCTTGACTGATATTTGCTACAGCTGGAGAGTTGCAGAGTTCACATATCTCTCAAGATATATGTCAGGATCTAACCAAATATCTGCTAAGCAACAAATGTATACACACACTGCTGTTTGTTTGCTAGTTTGGGGTTTGTACGTTTTTTTAATTTTTTATGTTTTTAATAGAAGTCTCTTCTGCTCACCAAGGCTTCGTTTATTTGATCAAAATTACTGTATAAACCGTAGTACTGGAAATATTATCACAATTTAAAATTTTCTATTTTAAATATATTTTAAACTTGTATTTATTCCTCAGATCAGCATCATTACTCCAGTCTTCAGTGTCACATGATCCTTCAGAAATCATTCTAATATGCTGATTTGCTGCTCAGGAAACATTGTTATTGTTGTTGTTGTTATTATTATTATTAATGTTGAAAACAGCTGTGATGCTGAACATTTATGTGTAAACCGATATTTTTTTTATGATTCTTCGATTATTAGAAAGTTCAAAAGAACAGTTTTTTCTTCATTATAACATTAATGAAAATATAAAAAATATTTTTCACACATTTAACATTGTGGCAGCTCCTCTCTTCCCAGTCTGTCAGTAATGCTCTTTTTAGTTCCTATGAAACTAGTTCAAAAGTTTAGTTCAAAGTTTCTATGAAACTCCTTGTTCTGAAAAGCACGATGTGCTCTGATTGGTCGGATGGACCAATAGATTTGCCTTGGCCGGGATTTTTTTAAATGAGGAATATTGTGACGTGTTTATTCTCGGAAGAAAACCCAAGACTACAATATGAGAGTAACGATGAAGTAACGATGTATTGAAATTATTTTATAACGTAAGAATAAAGAGAGCACGGAGTGACATGGAAGACATGAAACTAGCACAGCTGTGTGGGATATTGGCCAGAATATATTTGAAATATTTGACTACAGAATATAATTGACCAGTCAGATTTAAGAATTCCACCTTAATAATCTTGAATATTCACCAAATATAGCAATGCGGAAGTAAGCTATGCTGTGATTGTGTGGGACTTCCGATTCATCAGCCGCAATAGTAAATAACGGGAAGAACTACATATATGAAGCAGCATAACGGACAGTTTTTGTGTACAGCTAAAATAACTGGAAGATAAGAACAGAAGCCTCAAAACAATGCAGTAACAATGTTAAGAATAAGGTGAATAGAAAAGATACAGAGAATAAAATGAAGACAGTTAAGAGAGTTAAAACTTAGTTTCTAAATGTGTTGTTTGGTAGCTCCGCCCACACTGACATTTGATTGGTGAAATATCTGACTCCACATTAAATATATTCTGATAGTTGTGACTTTGTCACCATGTGTTATATTTGACTTCTAAAAATAGTTTTGTGCCTAGCTAGGACACATTGTTAAACTACAAATCACAGAATGAGCGAAATTTAGCTGATGAGCTAAATATGTTAGCGTTGTGCGCTACACTTCTTCCTCTGTGTCTCGTTCACATTCGCTGAGGAACGCTATCTCAGTCACGGCGTCTTAATCAGCAAATGGAGGCCGACCCTCCTCACACCTCCTCTTCTCTGGGCCCTTTGAATGGAAATGGTGCGTAAACAAATTCAATCTAACCTGCATTGTGCACAACTCAGGGGGAGTCAAAGCCGAGCACTGCAAGTCGCATGGCAATACTGGTTTTAGGTGCAAAAGATGCTGCACAAGCCTGCTTTTGGTGGTAATCCAGGTTTATTTGTGTTTAGAGTGGATTACAGTCATTCTTAGGGAGACTGACTGACTGGAGCCGCTCGGTGTGTAAACCACCCAGGCCACCAGGACTGAGTCAAGACAGAAGTGCTGATCTTACAGCTGATGACTCAGAGGCTTGACATATCATAATAAAGCACTTGTAATTGTTGATGTGCCTGAGGACCTTTAAAGGAGTCATTCACCCAAGTTAAAATTATAACATTATTTTCACCCTCATGTCACTCAAAACTAGCAATTGTAAGTGTAAGGAATTTAACTACAGTATAATTCTAGGTTTTTTTTGGAAACTGTCCTGACTAGCGATTAGCAAGAGCCAATGAAATTGTCAGACAGCAAAAGAATGCAATAAGAGAGCAAGGAATTGGGAGCTAGAAAATAGTGTTCTGCATTCCTCCCTGACAGCTCTCCTGTCGCCACGTTGAGAGATATCAGGAGTAGAGGTGTGCGCTGTGTGAACATGATATTAGTTCAATGTGAATAAGCATTTAATCATCTCATTTTAACAAAAACAGATTCAGTATTCCTCAAAATGAATAAAAAAAGTGAAATGAAACTCTGAATATTACACAAACGTGCAATAATTAAATGTTAATACACAAATACTTTATATATTTTGTCTCACCTTATTAACCAATATCTTTGCTTCTGACATTCGATGATCCGATTCAACCACACTTGTAAGCAAAAATGACTTTAGATCATTTTTGTTTCATATCTTTGTTTCGACAGAAACTGAGATGCATGCCAATTGTCATGATAACAGCCCTAAATCTTATATCGCATATTTTACCATGTCCATCTACATCAGAAGAATAAAAATGAATAATAATTTTTAAAAAATGTGTTCCTGCATTTCTTTGTACAATAAATTACAACTACTTAGATAGATAGATAGATAGATAGATAGATAGATAGATAGATAGATAGAGAGATAGAGAGATAGATAGATAGATAGATAGATAGATAGATAGATAGATAGATAGATAGATAGACAGACAGACAGACAGACAGACAGACAGACAGACAGATAGATAGATAGATAGATAGATAGATAGATAGATAGATAGATAGATAGATAGATAGATAGATAGATAGATAGATAGATAGATAGATAGATAGATAGATAGACTTGAATGTAGCGACTAGTGGCAGTCATAATTCTAACATGACAAAAAAGTACCATACTGTATGATAAGCTTCAATTTCAGCAGTTTGTAAACATGTAGGATTTATAATTGGTGTTATTGAAATGTTGCAGTTGAGGTTCAGAAGATTATTTCATCTGGTTTGTGCCAGAATGTCTGGAGTGAGTAATAGCTGCAGGCGTGTGGTCATCAGCGTCTGCGTCTATTGTGCATATCATGCAGTCGTCTGCAGTCAGGGAGGGTGTGGGAATTGGGATTGGGAATGAACACACAACTGCTCCAACATCTCCTGTCCTGCACGCTCGTCACCAAGACTCACCGTCTCCCTGGATACGGCCCAACAGGGTGCGGTGGACTGCGCAGGGCCACTGGGAGAGTCCTGGGCCCGGGCCAAACCACAGATATGAGCAAGAATAGAGATTTAATTTTACCATCTTGTCAATGTGACAAAAGGCCAGACAGTTGTTTTAATAAGGTGTCTTTTTTTTTCTTTACTATGAAATTCATAGTGGTGTTTGAATAATTCTGCCCTTTTATACGTAGCTTTTGTCAAAGTCACTGTTTTTGTATGTCTCCAGTGCTACATCACATAATCCTGGAAACTGCGGCACAACCGTGTTTCACTGACAGGTTCATATAGTAATGTAATCCAATAACAGCAATACAAATATATTATTGTAATAAGTATACACATTTGTGCTATAGACAAATCATGAAACTTTTTTTAGAAATTGATTTATTGAAGTCTAGCATTTTTAGAATTTTACCTGTAAGCTTAAAAACCTTAAAAAAAATCTAAAAAAACAAACACTTGTTACTACTTGATAAATAGCCTGTACTAATATCACAGCTTATATATATGTTAAACAAAACCAAGTAATTGCTATGTTACATAGGCTTAATAAAACACTCTATTAATCTTTGTAACGTTAATCTCCTCATCTGACAGACGCCTAACAAACGTTGCTGTTGTTGTGATTACACCAATACAGGGAGCTTTTCCCTCACCACTATCGTGCTGCTTTAGCAAGGTTCCGTGAAAAAGTTTCAGCTTTTATTTTCCTTTTACGCCCCGAAGAAGATTTCACGGGTTCGTTGAAATGATCCATCCTCGATCACTTTGTCAGCTTTGACGAAACTCCTCTCAGCTATCGCGTCTTTTCGAAGTGACTGACAGTGACTAACAGCCTTGTCACCTGACCTGAATACTGTGCACTGATTCGCTAAAAAAGACTTTTCGGGTTGTGTTCACAAACAAGTGTGCTTCTTGTCGGTTTCTGCTGTAAAACATGAACTCGCGATGCCTTGACAGTGGACAATACTAGCTTTTGTGACAAAAAATGTTTAGGGTTCAGTCAATTTTGTCAGGCATCTATTCGAGCTGAGAAAAGTTATGTGAGGATGTGGAGAGTGTCAAAATAAAGCTAACGTATATGTTCGAAAGCATTCTACCACATGAATGTCTACGAAATAAAAGAAATTGTCTTTATTTTAGCTTAAAATATCGTTATAGTATTGTACCGTGAGTTCAGAATCGCGATTTGTATCGAATCGTGACGTGAGTGTATCGTTACACCCCTACAGTTCACACATTAACTCGATTACATGTGAAACATATCTGTTAACAGCCAAGAAGTTGTTTCTCCAGGCCATTACAAGCTGACTCTGTTTATAACTTCCTGACTATCAAAGTTTCTATTAACAGTACATCTCAGACCTGTAACCTTTTGAAAAAAAAAAACATTTACAAAGAACCCTACGAATAGAAATGGCCTTATCGTATTTCAATGTTTTTGATTGCTTCTGTATAAGCCCGGGAATACAATTAAGGCAGACTTACTGTCTATGTAAGCTGTCTTCATAAAGGCATGTAAGACGAGCTGAAACAGTAAAGCCCTTTGGCGGTGTAATTACAGGAGGAGGCTGCATTTAAATACAGTCGTTGCATGCCTCGCAGCAAATAACATGGCTCTATCCTAATTAGACCAAAAGTCTTGATATCTGTGTGTTTTTATTTTTTTCGCCCTCTTCCTCCAGGGTGCCACTTTTTAGGCACCGAATATTGCGAGAGAAACACAAATTTCCTGGGTTGACGCCACCCCACGCACCTAAAAAAAACACACAATCCAACTCCAAATACCCTTATTATGGATCAGGATCCTTAAAAATCAACAAGAAGGGCTTTTTGCAGAAAACAGACGTAACATCGCCTAACAACGGCAGAATGTCACACTGCAGATCTAGGGCCTTGCCGCCAACAGCTGTCAGAAGTCGCATCAAACTCGCGTCGGCCAATTAAGAGAAATTGACATGTAGATTGCCACGCTGTCAGAGCAGGCTGCTCTCACGCTAAGCTAACAAATCACACTGACATTTGTACATGTTTGTATTATTTAGAAGATGTTCATCAAGGCTTTTTTCTTGTCTTTTTTCAAGACCTGCTATAAATATTCAATGTGACAACAATCCGGCGCTCTCAAACGTATGTTTGCGAGAGCAAACCTTGACGTGATGTGACATACAGAGATAAAGTTCCGAATTCAATCCGGTTGTTAGAGTCTGTTTGATAGCTGTGAAGAGAGGCTAGAATATTAATTGTGACGTATAACAAATGAATGCACATATGTGTAATTAATAGACTAAAATATTGATCTGTATAATGCTGAGTTCTGTCGGGTTCACTGACGCTTTTAAATAGTCTCTAAATGAATAAATAATAAATAAATATAATGATAGCTATATTAGCGTCCACAACAACGCGCTCTGCAGTTGTATCATCTGCCACTTTAAATGCTCGAGCTGGATTCTGATTGGCTGTCAATGTTTTATCGTTCATCAACTGGAAAAAAAAGAAAGTTATTACAACCATATTATATGCTATTCTTTTATATTTAGAATAATTTTTAGAACTATATATTTATCATTATATTTATTGTTCTTGGTGTGAACGGGCCTTTAATGTGGATGTACTTCCTATTTGAACTTTATTCAGTAACGTTTCATATTTTTATCTCTCTGTTTTGCCACCCATTTCCATCATTTAGCTTAAGCATTTAGCATTTGGCATAGTACTTCAACCTAAACTTATTTCAGTTTTTTTTTTTTATGTTCAAGTTTTTGCATTTAAAATGTTCATATTACTTTATTTCAGCTTTTTTTTTTTGAGTGAACAAAATAGATTTTTTTTAATATAGTTTTAGTGTTACTAAACTAAGACAACACGACCGCTGTGTTACCAGGATGTTGCTATGTTGGCTTGATTAGTAGACCAATTCACCAGAGTCGGTTCCTCCTTCACTGTAAGTCTATGAAATTCAGTTTTATCACCCGAAAGGTCTCTTAAAAAAATCACACCTAGATTCTATTTTTGCCTCTCAAAAATAATGTCTTATACACAACTTTAATTCCTCACGGTCTTGTCCTTGTTGAATAAAATATTTATATATTTTTATCTTTTAAAGTATATTTACGATCAAGCTCAACTTCATGTAGGATTGATTTTTGACTTAACATTCACCATAAGCAATTCTGACAAACCCATAATTCCATGCATTATTAATTGTTTTTAAAATAAACAAACTTTCTTTTTTTATTGACTTTCTGGATAACTGGGGCAACCGCGGAGGCATCTGTGTTCAGTCAGAGTTGGAGGTTTTACCTTGGTTTACAAAGTAGCTGAGAAGCAGGAAAATCTAGCTGTGGTCAGTGTTTTTGTGAGCTTGACTTTTCTGGCTGCTGCAGTGTAGTACACTATTTTAAGACAGTCTGCTTGGCAAGATGCACTCTTCAATAATGCATTACCTGCCTGATACCTTAGGGATATGTGTGTGTGTGTGTGTGTGTGTGTGTGTGTGTGTGTGGGTGGGTGAAAGGGGTCTATTGATTAGTGTGCTGAAATTCAGTTAGTCATCAGTTCACTAAATCTGGACACCACAACAATACACACTCTAATAAGAAAGGGAAACCACAAGTCTCTCTCAAGTCTCTATTGTTTCTCCTAGGCAGCAATAAAAAGAAATGGTGACCAATTGGGACATTTACTGAAAATTCTCATATTATCTCGTGAGAAAACGCCCCAGTGATCACACATGTGCTACCTCTAGATTTCAATCGTCAGGTTGTGCTCTTAGACAAGTCTTCAATCAACAAGATTTCAATATGAACTCAAACATTTCTCATTAATTTATCCCAAGACTGCATGATCTGAGCTACACTATTCAATAGATTTTTTTTTTGGAACACTTTAGACATTCTACTAACTAAATGTCAACTAACTCTCATAAATCTGTAACTATATTTCAACTGATGGAGTATTAGTAGACTCTTAGATTGGGGTTTGTAGAATAAGTTGACATAACCTTGCAAAGTCACTTATAACCATAACTCATTTGACACTTAAATGGTTAGTTCACCAAAAACTGAAAATTATGTCAGTAATTACTCACCCTCATGTTGTTCCAATTCCGTAAGACTTTTGTTCATCTTCGGAACACAAATGAAGACATTTTTGATGAAATCTGAGAGCTGGATCACTCCTTCATAGGCTTCTAGGCCATTTCATTCTGCCGGTCCAGAAAAGTTAGTAAAAACATTGTTAAAATAGTCCAAGTGACTACAGTGGCTTAACCTTAAGTTTATCAAGCGACGAGAATAATTTTTGTGTGCAAAAAACAAATGAAAATAATAACTTTATTCAACTATTAATTGTTTAATGCGCGAGAACTGAGAAGATGACGCTCACGATCATTTGATGGGAAAGTGTGAAAGGTAAGGCATTCATTTTGCGGCATTGGTAAGGCACTTTTACGCTTTCTCGTTGATTTCTCACGATTCGGACATCCAGGAAATGCACACTTTAGAACCATTTTAAACACTACATCGAGACCCATCTGCGTCATCTTCTCAGTTCTCGTGCATGCATCGTGGCGCTCTCGTGAACTCACGTCAGAGGCCCACACAGAAGACAATGAATAGTTGAATAAAGTCGTTATTTTGGGGGGGTTTTGCGCACAAAAAGTATTCTCGTTGCTTGATAAACTTAAGGTTGAGCCACTGTAGTCACTTGGACTATTTTAACGATATTGTTACTAACTTTTCTGGACTGGCAGAATAAAATTGCCTAGAAGCCTATGAAGGAGTGATCCAGCTCTCAGATTTCATCAAAAATATCTTAATTTGGGTTTCAAAGATGAACGAAAGTCTTACGGGGTTGGAACAACATGAGGGTGAGTAATTACTGACAGAATTTTCATGTTTGGGCAAAGTAACCCTTTAATACTGCACATCTCATGGCGACCATTACGGTGCGGCTGTGGTCGTAACCCCTGTCTCCCTCACACACACACACACACACACACACACGTCCCTGAAAAGACAACTTAATGTTCTGTTAAGCTCACCACAATGGGGCTCAAACCAGATGGCAAATTAGTGGCAATTGTTCAAAAACAACACAGTCAATTCAAACAACATCTTTTCCATTCTGCTTCCAGCTGTTGAGCTGCTCCTCTTACTGTAGGAATAACTTCACCTCAGAGGTTTCACCATAGTTTTTAAACGGGAGCGTTTAGTCATTGTCTGTTAGCTTCGAGGTCATCTAGTGCACTGCTAAAGCTTGACAAAAGAAATATACTTTGCATATAGAAAATTTACAGCCTTTCTATTCCAGGAAAATGGACCAAAATATTGAAAATGAACATATATTACTTTGTTCAATAAAATGATCTCTAAAATAAGAATGTACATTTCTCTCTTTTTGTGGTTTTGCCGGCTACACTGAAAGTAAAAATTTCCAAGTTCCTGCTTGGAAAAAGTACAATAAAGTGCCACTATGTTGAACTTTGAACTTGGAATTCCAACAAAATTGAATGCTCTGATCTCACAGAGATAAATGTGATCCCATGCATACATGGCACTAGAGCGATGTACAGGTTTGCTGGTCTGAAAAGTGCCCAAAACACCTCTAAAAACAACTCCTATCACATGATAATAACAAAAATACAGCAAAATATCTTCTCTGTTGATAATCATGCACCTGAGAAACTATAGCTAGCATTCCATTGCATTATTTATCCTCTGCAAAGTGTTCTTTGTTCACGATTAAACCTTTGCAAAGTTAGCGTTAGCATTACTCTTATGTTTCTTTATGTGTCATCCGAGGTGCTGTTTGGTTCCTCTCTAGATCTAAATCCTGAGCCAGATTGTTAATAACAAATGAAAAAGTGTCATCTGGCCACATGTGGAGTGTGCTATCGTCTTACGGCCACAGATTCTGATGAGGTACTTCATTTGTGCTTAAATTTAGCGCTAACAGGATCTATCAAGCCACATAATGGCAGCCTCCACAGCCTTAACAAACCAGAACCTATTTTAGCTTTTCCACTAAGAGGCTGTGATGATAGACAGGACAGAAGCAATTGCAAATGCAAAGTGAAGTTTATTCACAGTATAAACTCTCAGAAAAGTAGTCAAGCAGACTGAAGACAACACTCTCAGGAACCAGGCGAAAGTCCAGTCAGCAAACACAGCCAGCAGGAGAGCGTGACGCAGAGACTGAGACGGGCAGATGGGTGCAGGTGGTGAGAATGCTGAGGTGAGAGTCCAGTGGTGCGAGGCAGAGAAGCAATCCAAACGTCAGAAACAGGAAACACGAGGAGAACGAGAACACAGGAACTAGACGCGGGAAGCTTCAACAACGATCTGACAAACACAAGACAAAAGACAGATAATTAAATAGGTGACTGAATAGTCTACAGCTGTCGCTGATGATGCCAATCAGCGGTAACGCCCACACGAAACAATCAGCGCACACGAGACACACAAACACACAAGACCAGAATGAGACAGTGGATCTACCAACCGTGACAGTACCCTTCCTCCTCTTGTCGATTGTAATCATCGATAAGGGAGTGATCCAGGATGTCTCTAGCAGGTACCCAACTCCTCTCCTCCGGACCGTAACCTTCCCAGTCCACCAAGTACTGGAATCCGCGTCCCCTCCGTCTCGAATCCAGAATACGGTTACCGAATACGTAGGCACCCCATCTACGAGTCGCAGTGGGAGGCAACCGGAGTTGTCGGATTAATGCGAGAGTAAAACACGGGGTTGATCTTTGACACATGAAAAGTGGGAAAAATTCTCCTGTACGCCGGAGGAAGTTTGAGACGGACTGTCACCGGACTAATAATCTTGGTGACAGGGAACGGGCTGATAAATTTGAGCTGACTTGTTAGAAACGGAACGGAGCGGAATGTTCTTGGTAGAAAGCCACACTTTTTGACCTACGACGTATATGGGAGGCCTCGACCGGTGGCGATCGGCTTTAGCCTTAGTGCGCGCCCCCACCTGGAGCAGAGTCTCCCGGACTCTGGTCCATGTGCGGTGGCAACTCTGGACGAAGGCGTGAGCGGAGGGGACCGCGACCTCGGATTACAGTCTCGGAAAAATTGGTGGCTGGTACCCTAAACTACACTCAAACGGAGAAAGGCCCGTAGATGACACTGGTAACGAGTTATGTGCGTACTCAGCCATAGACAGTTGTTGGCTCCAGGATGAAGGATTCTTGGATACCAAACATCGCAACATTCTCTCCAAATCCTGGTTGGCCCGCTCGGTCTGCCCATTACTCTGGGGATGATAACCCGAAGACAAGCTAACCGTGGCTCCCAACAATCTACAAAACTCTTGCCAAAATTTAGACACGAATTGGGAACCCCTGCCGGAAACCACATCCATCGGGAGGCCATGTAACCGAAAGATGTGATCAACTACAGTAACCGCTGTCTCTTTGGCTGAAGGTAATTTGGGCAAGGGAATGAAATGTGGCGCCTTCGAAAACCTGTCCACTACGGTTAAAACAACCGTCATGCCATTAGAAAGCGGGAGGGCGGTGACAAAATCTAGCACTATGTGGGACCAGGGTCTCGAAGGCACAGACAGCGGTTGAAGTAACCCATCAGGGGGTCGGTTAGATGTCTTACCTATGGCACAAACCAAGCAAGCCAAGACAAAATCGTGAATATCACAAGCCATTAATGGCCACCAGAATCGTTGCTTTATTAAACAGCTGGTGCGGTTTACTCCTGGATGGCAAGCCACGTTTGAACTATGACCCCATCGAATAACGTCGGACCGTAACCCCTCCGGAACAAATAATCGACTCGGTGGGCAACCGGGCGGAGGCATTACCCCTTCTAAGACCGTCTTGACCTTCGATTCGAACTCCCATATGAGTGTGGACATAACTACTCTCTCAGGCAAAATGCACTCGGAAGTAACCGGGCGTTCGGATGGATCAAAAATACGAAATAGAGAGTCGGGCTTGATGTTCTTGGAACCCCGGTGGTACAAGAGCGAAAAATCAAAACGTCCGAAAAAAAGTGCCCACTGAGCCTGCCTGGAGTTGAGTCTTTTAGCAGACCTAATATACTCAAGGTTCTTGTGATCAGTCCAGACGATAAAAGGTACCCCTGACCCTTCTAGCCAATGACGCCACTCCTCCAATGCTAACTTGACGGCCAACAACTCTCTGTTACCAATGTCATAGTTACGTTCGGCAGGTGATAAACGGTGGGAAAAAAACGCGCAAGGATGCATCTTGTCATCTGAGGAAGCGCGTTGGGAAAGAAATGCACCTACCCCCACCTCTGATGCGTCGACCTCCACCACGAACTGACGTGTGGAATCAGGGGCGACAAGGATAGGAGCTGAAACGAAGCGGCTCTTCGGGTTGGTAAATACAGCCTCGGCCGTATCGGACCACCTGAACGTCGTTCTGGGGGAGGTCAAGGCGGTTAGAGGCGCGGTTAGTTGGCTGAAATTGCGAATGAAGCGGCGATAGAAATTGGCAAACTATAGAAACCGCTGCAGGGCCTTATGGGAATCTGGACTTGGCCAATCTACCACAGCCTTAACCTTGTTAGGGTGAGTCCGATGAGATGGTTTCGGAGTGATTGCCAGAGGTGAGAAGTGTGATGGGACCAGTCATGAGTGAAATGTCAGGAAGTGCTTGCCCATTCAAAGCACTGACGGAGATTTGGTGGGAGAGGGGTGTAATGGGAAGGTGTAACTTGTATGCCAGATGTGAATCAATAAAATTACCCTTGCTCCAGAGTCAAGAAGTGCCTGACAGGTGTAATCGTTGTTGGCCCATCTCAGTCTTACCGGAAGGAGGGTGGATGGTGAGGACTTCCCGGCGGAGATCCCACCCGATAGTAGCCTCAACTTTACTACCAGGCTTGCTCTTTTACCGGGCACGCGTGTAGAAAATGCCCGGCACCCCCACAGTAAAGGCAAAGTCCACGGGATCTCCGCCTTTCCCTCTCCTCCCGGGAAAGCTGAGCTCTACCCACCTGCATGGACTCCTGGTTGACGGCGGGTCCGACCGTGTTCTCTTCACTGCTGCCTCGAGCCCAAAAGCCTCCGGGAGGACGAGAGGAGCGAGTGTGTTGCTCCAAACGACTGATGCGGGTATCCACCCGCCGAGCCAAGTCAATCAGTGTGTTGAGTCTAGGCGGTAGGTCCAGCATGTAGATCTCCTTTTGAACACGGTCGGACAGCCCATGCAGGAATATACCCCATATATGCACCTCCTCGTTCCACTTACACTCAGCCGCTTGCGTCCGGAATTCGAGAGAGTAGTCCGCAACCGTACCGGCACCCTGTTTGAGGTCTGCGAGTCTTCAGGCCGCCTCCTTGCCAGCTACCACGCGGTCGAACACTCTTCTCATTTCAGCGGCTAGTGTGTGGAACGAGGCGCAACATTGGTCCTGGTTCTCCCACACCGCCGTTCCCCATAATGCTGCACGTCCAGTGAGCAGTGTGAGAACGAAAGCCACCTTAGATTCCTCCGTCTCAAACGTTCTGGGCTGCAGTGCAAAGTGCATAGAACATCTGGTAAGGAACGCTCTTCAGAAATTTGGCTCACCGGCATAACTCTATGGCATAGGTAGGCGTGGTTCCGGTCGGTGACCCGTCTCTGGTACGGTGGGGGGAACGGCTCGTGTGGGAGGCGTAGCGGGAATGCTTACTGGGTGAGCTCGGACACCTGCGTCACGAGCGCTTGGACAGCGCGTCCGGTGTTGGAGATGCTCTCCTGCTGCTGGTCCATCCAGGAAACACTGTGGTTGATGAACTCTGTCAGCTAGGTGGCACTGGCTGCTTCCATAGTTGGTCAGATCGTTGTGTGATGATAGACATGACGGAAGCAATTGCAAGTGCAAAGTGAAGTTTATTCACAGTATAAACTCTCAGAACAGTAGTCAAGCAGACTGAAGACAACACTCTCAGGAACCAGGCGAAAGTCCAGTCAGCAAATACAGCCAGCAGGAGAGCGTGACGCAGGGACTGAGACGGGCAGATGGGTGCAGGTAGTGAGAATGCTGAGGTGAGAGTCCAGTGGTGCGAGGCAGAGAAGCAATCCAAATGTCAGAAACAGGAAACACGAGGAGAACGAGAACACAGGAACCGGACGCGGGAAGCTTCAACAATGATCTGACAAACACAAGACGAAAGACAGAGCATTAAACAGGTGACTGAATAGTCTACAGCTGTCGCTGATGATGACAATCAGCGGTAACACCCACACGAAACAATCAGCGCACACGAGACACACAAACACACAAGACCAGAATGAGACAGTGGATCTACCAACCGTGACAGAGGCTTTGGGAACGTGGGTCTGAGTCGAACACACTGGTACTTACCAATACCACAATTTATTACTATTAAAATTTAAATCAAAATGTTAACTTTATTGCCAAGAAAAACAACAACATAAAGAGTTGTTCTACTGCACCATTATAGGTCTCATGTATGCAATTACTTTTTATTTTATTTGGCCTTCCAGTTAGCAAGTCAGACACACTATAAAGCAAATATACATATAAAAATATAAATATAAATGCAGTTTCATTCGAGCTTGGAAAGGGAATCAGAATCATACTGAAGTTTGAGTTGATAGCAGAGTGATTTTGAAATATAAAACCTAACATATGCTGGGACAGACCAAAATCACACCGCCATGACAATCTTAAAGGCCATAGTTCCATTTAAAGGCCTGGAGAGAGAGTAATATGGTGCTTTCAAGCACAGGAAAACCCTTAAACAGGGTAGTGGAGGGACCACACAATCAGGAGATGAGGTGGACGAGTTACAGGGCTTTTTGGAGGCAAATCCAGTCAGCAAACATTAGCGTGGCCAATTTGCCAATGTCACACCCCCCACTTTCAAGGCTGTTACAGCTATTCATCTCACAATTTATTTAAAAAAAGAATTAATTTCCACATGCTTCAACATAAGGTGCACTTAGCCAAGGACATTTGTGTTGCCAAGTGAAAATACGCACTCTGTCTAAGTTGTAACTGTTGCATTTGATAGCTACTGGAAGATTGTTTGGAAACTCTGTTGAAATGTTCTTCATATAACATGAAGAAACTGGATTTTTTTACCCAGTTTTATGATAGGAACAGTCATGGAGATACTGGGAAATGGAAGGGAGGAGATCGGGAAATGACCCGAGTCAGACTCGAATACTAGTTATACCAAACGTGTCAGAACAAGTGCGCTACCCAGCAGTTCACGTCTCCAATTGTAAATGTTCTCAAGTTTTTGTGTAGCCACTTGTATTGGGGGGCCTTAATTAGGGGGTCAGACCCCTGAAATGCTACGTGTTCTGTTTTGCGTGTTGAATCAGAGAGCTGACTGAGAAGAATTCAGGTTTTTCTAAAGCCTCCAGCTAATTCCTGACTGACAGAATATTTATTCTGTGACAGGTCTGTGGATGAGGCCATTTCTGGAGAAAGACACAAGCTTCATTCACTGATGCTCTCGACCCAAACCCCTTTCTAAGGAAGATAAGGACAAAATATAAGAGGTTCTTTCCACAAAAGGATATAAAATAGGGCTTGAAACTATTTTATAAGGGGGTCAGTGAAAGGAGGTTCTTCACCCTCAGAAAATGTTGTTTGTCTCCACAGGAGGTCAAACTAATTAATAGATGAACTGGTTTATTTTTTACTTAGTTTATAAGAGATGTTTTCAACCCGGTAACTAGAAATATGACCTGTTTTAATACAATTTAAAACCCTGATTTGTGTTACTGTGTTATTCTCTAGTAATAATCAGTAAATAAACACAAAAATAAATAATATTTATAAAATGTATTAAGTCTATAAAATGTATTAAAATATGGCAGAATGGGTAACAGGGTTGCATATTTAGCTTAAATTAAGATGTCACTTAGTTGGGGAGAGCTGGGTTGGTTCCAATTGTTAATTTGTAATTACTGATAACATTTAATTTTAATTTTATTTTTTTAAAGTGAAAGAAAAAAACAATATTTTTTTTTCTTTTAATAACAGGGTTGAAATGTTGAGCTTGATTATATATTATTTATTGCCTTAAACATAGTTGTACTTTTTATGTTTTATATGAGCTTTTTTATTTTCTATTTTAAATGAGGTTTGCAATTTATTTCAACCCTATTACTTTAATCTAGGACCTGTCTAAATATACTTTAAACCCCTAATGTGTGTACTTTTGTTATTTTCTAGAAATAAACACTAAATAAATAGCATTCATGGAATATATTAAGTCTATAAAATGTCCAAAATCTGTGGCAGAATGGGTAATAGGGTTGCTAAATTTAGCTGTCAGTTGAGGCTGACTGGTTTGGAACCAAATGTTAATTTGTACTGTAGTTTTTGAAAACCTTATATTCCCTATATATTAAAGAACATATTTGTATCCGTTTTTCTTGTAATAGCAGGGGTGAAATGTTGAGTTTGACAAATGCACTCAACACTATTTGTGTAAAGACTAAATTAGATCATTTGTCCTCTAATAAAGGCGTCCAAATTATACCTTTTGGGTCACAATTTTATGGTCCCATTTTTAAACGGGGTAAACTGATGCAGTAACAGGGATGATTATGTATATGTTTATGGTAATTAAACACAGATTTTAATTATCTGCATTATTTCATTGCCCCTAAATCAAAACACTCAATGCTTAAAAGTTTTTGACCCATCTGTGTAGCGGTACTAAGAACAGCGGTACTCACTGGACTTCTGTATTTCTTTAAGTTGCTTATATTTGTCATTTAACCTGTTGAAGTTGATGCATCCTTTCAAAGCATTTTTAGTAGCTCTTCCTCCCCACTCATGAAACAGCAATGATTTACAAGCTATACCTGCATAAAAAAAACCCATAGAAGGAGAGATGAACAAGTGATCTGCTGAAAAAGCTTTTCCCCGAGGGCTTGGAAGAGTAATCCGTCTCAACACGTTGCGTTAAAGCGTGTACGCAGAGCCTAAAACCCATGCATCCCGTCTCTTTCTCCTCCCCGTCTCCAAGCCCAATTCCTGCCATTTGTTCTGGAGCGAGAGGAGAAAGCCCCTTCTGAGAGAACAGGATATACACTAGAGGATGTCGAGAACTCTTGTTGGCTGACATTCTCTACAATTATGCAACTTTTTCCCCTTTTTTAATGTGTCTAAGTGTGGGTGGCTGGTTGTGTGTCAATTTTCCTTAGCTACCTGTGTGTCTTTGGCCTCCTTGGTAACAACACTAGGAACAGGGCACGACGCCCTTCCGTTGGATCCGATTAAACCCTGCAGGGCAAGAATTGCTTTCCAGGCCTGACGATGACGCCTTCTCGATTTACCTGAAAATCAGCATTTGTAAAACTACACCGCAATTGAGCCATTTGAGTGGAATTCAACTCTATTATGGCAGCTAAATGGAAGATGAGATCAATCTTGCTCTCACTCAGGCTTAGCAGAGTTGTTAAGGAGTACAACATCTTGTTTTATGCCTGCAAGTCATCAAGTCTTGTTATAATCTTGGCCTGGGAGCTGCCATTTGACATTTCCTGTTGGCTTGCCTGTGCAGTCACGTGTCATTTTGACTAAGCGTGGCTAATCCGCAGAGATATCAAATAGAAGGGATCAGTTTACCAATAGCTATGCATCTTTTTGTGAATGTGTGCAGATTGCTGATAATAACAAAGTTCATATGATATGTTACAGTCTGCCAAGATCTGATGCTCTCACTTATGAAATCTTGGGAAGAGATACAGTGGTACTGCCGAGTGTATACTTGAGTGTTTGTAAGTATCTACTGCCAAAAGAACTTCCTGCAACAAGTCAGGCATGATTTATTCATGCCTGGAGGGAAGGTCCTGTATGGAGATAGAAATACACACAGTCTGGCTGTGGGACAGACGGGCAGACAGACAGATGAGTACACGGAAAGACAGGCAGTACACATTCATTTAGTTTTAAATATGTAAACATATTAAACTGTTTTCCCCCTACATTTTCTAAAAGCGTGTGAGTGGTGTTTGCCAGAGCAAAACTTCCCACAACAATGGTGGCAACAAGAAATTTAGTAAATGTGTAATGTAACGTGTTACTTTTCTTAAAAAGTAACTAATAATGCAATTAGTAAATTTTTAAGGGAGTAACACAATATTGTAACGCATTACTTTTCAAAGTAACTTTCCCCAACACATTGATCGACACGCCAATTCATGTTGCATTATTATTGGCTAGTCAGTAGACATAGGTTGTAGCAGCAAACACACTGTGAGATGATCATGCAAAATTTCTGACACTGTCAGAAAAATATTGTAGGCTATCTTTGGTCACAAGACTGTGACAACGGCCATCTTTGAACCTCTCTCACTGTACGACGTAGGAGCCACGACCACAGAAATCACGATGATTGGCCATCTTTTGTCTGTGACAGCCCAAAATCATAAAATGTCTACCAGGCATAAAGTGAAGAATGAAAAAGGACTTTGTTGAGAGTATATCAGGGCCTTTATTGCTATCAGTTTGTTCAAATCCAATGTAATGAACAGCACAGGTAGAGAAGGGTTACACAAACTCTGCACTTTAAAGAAGACAAGCAAGCTGTCTGCTTGTGTTAATAAATCTACACTAGTTTGTTTTGCCTGGGGTTACATTGTTGTTCATGACAGTGCACCTGTCCTGGTTAACTGACAGCTTTAAACATCAAACCTAGTTTCATTATCTCTGTCTTTCATATCCTCAGGCTTCATTAAAACTGAGGCAAACCGCAAAGAGTGTTGTTCAATTTTTCCAGGGGTCACAATGTGTGATAAATACCCATGTACATTCTACAAAAAAGCTATTAATGGATTTGATACACACTACCTCGGACGTACCAACATCCTGTTAAAATGTGCTTTTTCTAAGAGGATGGGTGCCAGAAGGAAATGGCATTGGCGTGTTTGTCAGCTTGAGCACTGGCAGTGGCAGCTAACACTGGAAGTGGTTTTAGGAGGTGTTCTCAGGTTTGGCTGAGTTTTCCCCTTAAGTGGAAAAACATTAATGGAAGCTGGCTCGCTCTCATTCTCTTCCCCCTTCTCTAACAGCAGAAGGGAGGGCTGGTAGACAACCAAACATTAGTCACCACATGAATCCTGTGCTCTGAAATATGCTTCCTGTCAAAGTTTGGATGTATATTATGAAAGGAGACATTGCAGGAATTGGTCACTTAACAGAGAAAAGAATTTCAAATTTATTGCAAAGACTTCTGTTGGCTGACAACATGCATTTTAATGTTGGCAACATGCAACAATATTCAACATGCTTGGGTGTTTGGGTAGTTAAGACATATGGTAGGAATGGTCAGTTGGATTCTATTTAAAATGCAAGGTCACAATGACAACACTTGGGACAGTGGTCTTCTGCGACTATTATTAAGTGTTTTGTGAGTGACAAGCCATAAAACACCATCAGTAAAGCAATGAAAGGGCCATATTGGATACATTTTGAGCATCCCCCCCCCCCCCCCATTTTTTACCATTTTCTCCACCAACTTTTTTGGACCCTTATAAGAAAGTTTTAGTCAAAACTATAATTAACTCACTATTACTCATGTTTTTCAAAGCCCTTATGAATATCCTCCTTCTGTGAAACACACCCACACGAAAAAAAGATATTTACAAGAATAATCATACTGCTTTCATCCATATAATAATACAATAATAATTTGCATAAATTAAATGTACAAAAAAATATAAGGGGCTATATGTAGAATTCAGAAATCCTTGTAATTAAGTGACACCGATGGCCATTAGGTGAACTGCAGCCAGAATTTACTGCTAACGTACAAGAGACTGAACGTGATTCAAGACCCTGAAATACTCTTTTTTCTTTTTTGTTCTTCACTTAGCAGTAAAAAGACCTTGGAAATACATTTGCAGGTATCGAACATCCAGAAGCCACCTCTGCTGCCGATTATAAAGTATACTTTAGACTTTATAGATCTGACTATGTGAGACTATATCCCTTTTCTTTGCATAAAACATTGATATTACAGAATAGAATGGCTCTTTCGGCATTATCCTGAATATTGTATAAGGATTTGTTTCATGTGTCATAGAACGGAAGAGAGACTCTTGGGAGTGTGTAAACGTCACATCCTTTTAGATTGTCCCAGAAAAAACAACCCGAATCCTTTACATAAAAATCAACTTATATGCTTTCATATTGTATAACCTAGGAAGTTGGGAAGATCTCTCTTTTTTTTTTTTTTTACACATGAAATTCCAACGCTATCTCACAAACAATTTGAACGAGTGAGTACGAGGAGGTTAATTTGTACGAATCCGTACGATTTGTCGAAACCCCAGTGATGGGTAGGTTTAGGTGCGGGGTCAGGGGTAGGTCATTCGTACGAATTCATACGAATTGGGCAACTCTGAAAATATGTACGATTTAGCAAAAACTGTACACATTTTTACGAGTGAGGTGGTATGAATTCGTTCCAATTAGCCACCTCGTAAAATACGTACAAATTGCAGTGAGATCGGGTTGGAAATTCTTACATTTACTGCCTTTTAATGTAATTATTCAATTAAATTATAACAGCATCTATATTTTGGCTTTCCTTCACACAAGCCATTTGAGCTCCTGCAACTTTAAGAATTCTATTTGTAAAATGGCCTCTGTTATTATTGCCTAATAGTTGGGCTAATTTTTTTTAATTTTGAGCAACTTTATTGTGATGTACTTTGTTCCTTACACATACACCATAGCAGCATCATCACAAAGATTTGTTGAGTATATCTAGGTTTTTGACTGGCTACCATTTTTGGGTTTCTTTCCTCTTTGGGAGCAGAAGTGTCACTGGGACTTTGTAAACAAGCTTTCTCCAGCAAGCTTAAAGAAAAGTTTGTGTGTTTGCAGAGAGCTGAGTGATTGAGACAACATTTGGTTATTTGACAAAGTAATGCATATGTGTGCATGAGTGTGCGTGTGGTGTGTGTGCATGTGCCTTCGTGCAATTGCATGTTTTTGCATGTACTCTGTAAAGAAGCGAGAGCATATAAATGACAGGCTGCCAAAGTGAAGGAAATAAAGTCCTTACAATAAAGAAGTCAACTACTTCATTCCATCTGTCACCGTCTCTCTCCCTCCCTTCCTTAAGGATAACTTTGGCTCTGTTCACTTCCTCCTATTCATGTGAGGATTTCATGGATGACATGCGCTGACCAAATACACACAGGGAGCACATCTGCTAAAAGTGTGTGCATGTGTGTTTGTGGCCTGTGAGACTGGTTTCTAGGAGAGACACAGAGGCGCTATTTTATGATCCCCACCTGTCAGAGGTGAACGCACCAGGAAGATAAATGTCTTAATAATGGTCCAGGTACTCTAGCATTCATGCTTTTTGCATTAAGTATACTTTGGCAAAATGTGTTGGTTTTATCTGGTTCAATCTGGTCAGCAGACAAGTGCCCAAAACCCCTAAAACAAGCAAGCCAGCCTGAGAGACCACCTAACTAATTTTGTTTAAGCTTTTTATTTATTTATTTTTTTCAGCAAGGATTATCACTTTGTTATGGAAGCCTGTTTCCGCCACAGAATAAAACATTTGAAAAGATAATTGCAACTTTTTCTCACAATTGCGAGTTTACATCTCGCAATTCTGACTTTATTTCTCAGAATTGCGTGATATAAAGTCAGAATTGCAAGTTTATAACACGCAATTGTGCCTTTATATTATGCAATTCTGACTTTATATCTTCCATAAAGTCCAAAATATGTGAAATATTAAAATATTTGAATTTAAAGTTTTGTGTGAGCACATAAATATTACTTTTGCGATATTATAATATTATTTTAATATTATAAAATACTATTTAACATTCAGTAGTAACCTGTAACAAATGTTTAGAATGATAACCACAGTTTCTTTTAAAATATCAATGTTAATACATGTTATATGTGGTAGTTTTTGCTACTACTGTTAAACCACATGTTCATATGGTACATTGTCATACACTTTGTGATTTAATCATAATCTTTTTGTCCAGATGACTGTTGTGGCCAAGTTATTGTTTATTATAGTGGCAAATGTACAATGCTAATGGGAATACTTTTTTTTCTTTTTGTGAACATACTGCTAGAGACCTATTACAAAAAGTGTATTAAGTTCATTTCTATTTATTTTTATTAGTGGTATGCCTGCAGTTTTTTATAATCCAGTCACAAAATGTCATATGCTGCTTTCATAGTGTGGTTTCTTTCTGTTAAATACATTATCCTGAATCAGGGTGGCTCGAGATCTTTGAAAGAGAACCTGAGATTGAAAGGTCTTGTTTAATGTCAGTGTACTGACAGTTTTACTAAACACGAGTGCGGCACATGCATAATGCCATGTAAATTTTCACGTCAAAGTTCTTCAATGCCGGGTCCAAGTATAATAATGCCATCCACACCATATTGCATGCAGGCCAACTACGCTATCCTTCCCCGAGAAAACCAATCTGTATTCTCTCCAACCCTACATGTTGAATCTGTCAATAAAATAGAAATGAACAGTGTGATTATAAGGCTGTCTGGAAAGGGGCCATTGCCAGTGAAAAAGGGAAAAAACATATATTTTCTCTCCATCTCTGTCTCCTTCCAGGATTTGGCAGGTTTATTTTGGTCAAGCTATGGCTCCATCCACAGTATAATAATGCAGCTGGCAGTGGACAAAAAAAAAAAAGAAAAAAAAAGAAAAAACATGCTGTTTTCATCACCAACCCCCAAGCCATCGATCTATCTGAGACACGTCCACCCAAACATACAGATGTACAGATGAAAGCTCACACACCTACACCTATTCCTTCATGAACGCCGGGAAGGGTGACTTTTAATTACCAGAAAGTTCCATATTTGCATGATGATTCGTAATCCGTTTGACACGTCGCAAGCTATCCTGATGAAAACCTGTCCTACTTTCCTTCGCCTCCACTCCAAGAAAAAGAATCTTTACGAGAGCACTGCTGTTTGGTTAGACCCACTCCATACAGCGGGCCGGGGATGAGAGAGAGAGAGAGAGAGAGAGAGAGAGAGAGAGAGAGAGAGAGAGAGAGAGAGAAATGAAATGAAATGAAAATGCTGGATTAATAAAGTGAAGGAGAATAAAATGTTATTTTCTTCTGTTAAAGAAATACTTTGACCCAAAAAAAAAACTGTCATTGTTTAATCCCTCATGACATTCCAAGTCTAGTAAAGTCACCTTTATTTATATAGCGCCTTGTTTCAAAGCAGTTTACAGTGATAACAGGAAAATGATGCGCATTAGCTTCTAGACATTTCTGTAGTTCGGATGCTGTGTAGCTCCATCCAGTGTCGTTCAAAATCCTACTCCTCATAGCTGTATATTAAACACCAAATAGATTCTGATAAGCTGTGATTGCGGACAAACACGTCAGGCCCTATCATACACTTAGCGCAATGCAGGGCCAGGTGCGACGCAAGTGTTTTTTTGCTAGTTTCAGCCCAACGCATTTATTATATTGTTTTTTTTAAATAACAAATGCATTTGCGCCCATCTGAGCGCCCATTGGCTGCTGGTCTGAAAATGGGGTGTGTTCGGGCGCATTGATGGCGCATTGCTATTTTGAGGCAACTAAGATAGACTTTTTTTTTGTTATTTAAAGAGCGCATTAGTAATATGCGCCGATAGGCGGGTCCACAACGCGCGTACACTGCTTATTAGGTCAGGCCAGGTCATCTTCATATATATAGCGCTTTTAACAATGTAGATTGTTTCAAAGCATCTTTACAGAGATAAACATATAATTTAAGGTAACAGAGATTGTTTTGGCTTTATAGCGGTTCTTGAATAATGTTATTTTCCAGCTAAAGTTCGTTTTGATTGATTCACTTCCGTTAAAATGATAATTTGTTATTAAATTAGGGGCTGCTAAGACGACGCCATTCTCTCTAAACAGACTTTAAACTGAACCTGTCATGCGTCGCACGCGCAGACCATTTATCCCGTCATTAAACTAGCAAAAGTGGATTCGGACACGCACTAACTGCACTTGCTCCGTGCGCTTTAGACCATGCGCTTAGATCTTTAAAATAGGGCCTAGTATGATGGGAACATTTTGCATCGCACCTCAGTATTCGCTAAACATCTCATTTGCAGTTCCACATATAACATGTGGCATTAGGTTTGCATGTGGCACATGCAAAAACAATGGCGCTGAACATCAATGGCATCAATATACGGTAGTTGTGAAAAAGATTTGACAACTCTGGTGGGAAGTTTTTCGGCAAATAATTACTTACCCACACAAAGCTGACATAAGATTTGCACGTCCCAGGGCGAGGTGAGTTGATCAACTCTGCAGAAGCGAGCTGCTAAAGCAATAATCATCTGAGTAAATACATAAACACACAGGCTAGCGTCTCTCCTAGCTCACGTCAGGTAGGATTTATGCAGACGGCGTTCTCGAGTGTCCCAGGACATGGTTGAGTTCAGGGAGAGCCAGCGTGGTGTCGGTTTTTAAAGACTAGTGTTGGGTAACGTTCTCCTTCAAGGCTCAACTCTATTAGTTTCGCAACTCACGCTTTTCCATGTTCCACGTGAGGAAAAACAAACACACAAGCAAAGGTCCCTATAAACATATCTAAATTTAACAAGTCCTCCCTGTCTCACTCAAGTTGTTTTCTTCTCTTTTGCCTTTCTTCTCTTTCCTCTGCCCTGCTTTTCTCTTTCACATGCTTTTACAGTGAGGTGCACTGAAAGCGCTCTTTGTTGCTACGGTCTACGGCGTCTGAATAGGGCCAAACAAATGGCCCTGTCCACTGAGCGCTGCAGAAGAGGTTTTGAAAAGAATTCCTCCCCTGACTTCTCCTTCATGAGCCCCACAATGACAGACTACCCTTTTCTTCCCGTGCTCCCACTAATGTATAAGACAATATTTGCAGGAGTGTGAGGTGGGGGTCTCTTTTTTCTTGAATATTCAGCCTCCGTTCATGCCAGCCAAACCACCCCCCATCCCTCCCTCTCCGATAAACACTCTGCCCATTTCCCTTTGATTTTCTACGGCCCCCTTGTTTCCCCGACGTTCCGTTTGTTTCTCGCTTCTTAGATGCTCCGAATAAAAAAATCAAACAAGAAAGGCAGAGAGAAAGCAACAGGTGTGAGTTAGCGAGTGACAAATGCATTAGACGGTGCTCATGAGATTACATCATTTTTACTTAGAGGAGAAGCAAAAAATAAAATAAAAAAGGCAGATTGTTTGATTTTGTGACGAGACGGGCCGGTTTACCTTTTCCCCAATCCAAACAGAGCCAAAGGGAGCTTTCTTGCTTTGCGCTCAAGTAAACCTTTGAATGTTAATAAAATGAGCTGTTGAAATGGAAAACACAGCATACTGATTTAACATAGCTTTGTATAAACCACATAAGTGATTGTTTTACATTTCAAATGGCCTGAGGATATGAAAATGATTTCAACGGCGTAATTAAATGACATAATTAACGCAATCATTTTAAGTAAACTGTGAAAGGTTTTTCTAGAACATTACAAGTCTGGATAAACAGTACATTCATTTTAACTGACAGTGGAGTTGTGCAACATGATTTTAAAGTGTCCCATTATGCTTTTTCAAATATTACCTTTCATGCGGTGTGTAGTATAGATCAAAGTGAACAACAAATAAAGATATTAGGTATTAAAAGATAACATAAAAAGATAAAAAGGTATTAACGGTTCCGGGTATGTTTCCATTTGAACTAACACGATTACAAACCGTTCTCGGCCCAGAAATCTGTGCTGGTAGAATACGTGTAGTGATGTCGCAACTGTGAATTGGTCACTTGGCTGACAGATTCCCTGTAGCTGGCTAAGCGCGCTGTTTGAGCAAAGAAAACACAAATTAATAATAAAATTAAAAGAAAACATCTGAACATCCTCCACAAAGCTGCAATAGGCTTTTCGTTTCTGACACACGCTGTTAGCGGTCAACCAATCACAACAGACTGGGTCGTCTAACCAATCAGAGCAGAGGAGGGTCTCAGAAAGGCGGGGTTTAGAGAGACGGAATCTTCGAATTATCTGTTTTCAGACTCTTTGAGAAATGAGGTGATATGCAATGTATGTGTGTTATGAGAAAATTCCGGGTTTTTTTTTTTTGTTGTTGCTTTGGACGCATTTAAATCTATTGTAGGAGACTGCAAAACAAAATTAGGAGCCTTTAAAATAGCATAATAGGGACACTATAAATATAAATACTGTAGTTTAAAATTAGAATTGTCATCTTTTTCAATTGTTTGTCATTCCAAATCAGCACAATACCCAGGGGGCAAAGGGGGTTTATCAGACATGTGCTGCTGTAAAAGGTTGTCATATAAAAATGAAATCTATGATGTATGAGGATCACAACCTGGGTTGACAACACGGTCAACAAGCTGCTGGAATCTTGTAATTAGGGTCAAAACAATGCTACCTCAAATTCTGCTTTAACTCCCTGGAATCACCCAATGAATAAATAGGGTAACATTTTTATCTAGCAGATATCACCATGAAACTTTCCCAGTTGATTAACTAGATTAAGATGAGAAAAAATGTAATACAAGTTTTCTGTAATTGAATGTTTAAATATGCAAAATAGGCATTCTCTAATTAAATATGCACTAATTTGCATAGATTTTAAAAGACGAAATCTGAGTATTGGATAAAGCCAGGTTCAAAATAATTTTTTCATTGTGTTCACATATTAGATGGCAAAAAAAAAATCAATACAGATTTATTTATGGATATCTACTTTTGTTATCCTGTAAATCAGAATATACTGTCAATAGCCTTAAAAAATGGATTTTCGACATATTTTTTTGGAATAAAATGTAATATAAATCAGGCTAGGAAAAATATATTTACAAATCCCTCTGCAAAAGTCGTCATAATATAACTAGGAACAAGACTGGAAAGTTTGGTGTATATATGTGCAACTGAAGAGGAGTTCTCTTACGAGAGTACTCTCGTGTTGCCACTCTCGCGACCGGAAAAAAACTATTTTCTCGTGAATACTGAAGCCAAAATTATCCTTAGAATTTGTATTAATTTAAAACGCATTTGCTGCAGCAAGCAGACCTAGGTGAAGGCAGCTCCCGTGGCTGGTCCCGTTGAGGAGGGATCTCCTCTCTCAGGCCGGGGCTTCCATTTGGCACCCACACCCCGAGCTGTGGGCTCTGCATGTTTGGGCCGTCAACGGGCTTATCTTCCAGATGGGGTGTTAAACACGATTCTGCAAGCACGATTACGCACGATTATCTCTATTAGACGGCTTTATGCTTCCAAGTGGTCAGTGTTCTCAGACTGGTGCTTAAGCCACGACGTGGATCCACACGGTTGTGGGGTACCTGAGGTTCTATCCGTCCTACAGGAGTTTTTGGATAAGGGTAGGTCCCCATCCATGCCCAAAGTGTACGTATCGGCCATTGCTGCGTTTATGAGACATGCGCACGGCCAGTCACTCGGTAGGAACGACCTTATAGATCGCTTCCTTAGGGGAGCCAGAAGGATGAACCCTCCTCGGCCCCCTTCGGTTCCCGCATGGGACCTTTCTCTGGTCCTAGAGGGTATGAAGGGTCACCCGTTTGAACGTCTACAGTCTGTGGATCTTAAGTATCTCTCTTTTAAAACCGCCTTCCTGACAGCTATCGCCTCAGTCAAGCGGGTGGGTGACTTGCACACACTCTCTGTTAGCGTGACGTGCTTGAGTTTGGGCCTAATGACTCCAAAGTTATTCTCAAACCAAGACATGGATATGTCCCCAAAATGCCTTCCACTCCTTTCAGAGCGCTGGTCATTTCTCTGTCAGCCCTCTCTGGTTCTGACAGTGAGTGCGGCGTGAATCTCCTCTGCCCCGTCAGGGTGTTGAGATTTTATGTGGAACGGTCGGCTGCCTTCAGGCAGTAAGAACAGCTCTTTGTTTCTTTCGGTGGCCGCACTAAAGGCTTAGCTACCTCGAAACAGAGCCTTTCCAGGTGGATAGTGGATGCTATCTCATTAGCTTATACATCTAAAGGCCTCCGTTGCCCCTTGGGTGTTAGAGCTCATTCCACGAGGGGCGTGGCCTCTTCGTGGGCCTGGTCGAGATATTTGTATGGCGGCAGCCTGGGCCTCTCCGTCTACATTTATTAGGTTCTTTAACCTAGAAGTTCCTGCTCTTCAGGCTGGATTGTTATCAGTCTAGTTATCTTTGCAGCTCTGTTGGACTTGGCTCCTTAAGACTGCATAAGTTCTAAGTTCATGCCAACTATGTCTACCCTGACTGTTATACTGTGCTATGCACCATTCATTTACATTATGGTAACCATGTTGCCTTCTATTATTATTAAACCCACATCCTGTCGGTTTTTTATTCCCATTACCATTGAGCCCGGGGCTCCCCCCATTCTTACGCAACACAAGAGTACTCTCGTAAGAGAACTCCTCTTCAGTAGCACATATATACACCAAACTTTCCAGTCTTGTACCTAGTTATATTATGAAGACATTTGCAGAGGGATTTGTAAATATATTATTCCTAGCCAGATTTATATGACATTTTATTAAAAAAACATGGCGAAAATCCATTTTTTAAGGCTATTGACAGTATATTCTGATTTACAGGATAACAAAAGTAGATATCCATAAATAAATCTGTAATTTTTTTCCCATCTAATATGTGAACACAATGAAAAAATAATTTTAAACTTGTCTTTATCCAATACTCAGATTTTCGTCTTTTAAAATCTATGCAAATTAGTACATATTTAATTAGAGAATGCCTATTTTGCATATTTAAACTTTAAATTACAGAAAACTTGTGTTACATTTTTTCCTCATCTTAATCTAGTTAATCAACTGGGAAAGTTTCATGGTGATATCTGCTAGATAAAAATGTTACCCTATTTATTCATTGGGTGATTCCAGGGAGTTAAAGCAGAATTTGAGGTAGCATTGTTTTGACCCTAATTACAAGATTCCAGCAGCTTGTTGACCGTGTTGTCCACCCAGGTTGTGATCCTCAGACATCATAGATTTCATTTTTATATGACAACCTTTTACAGCAGCACATGTCTGATTTCCTAAAAAACAGGTGTTTTGCCCCCTGGGTACAATTTTTTTTTATGGAACAAATGGAGATGTTTCAATGAATGTCCAAGCTGCAACGAAACCACAGTGACCGTCAAGTATTGAACAATTATAAAAAAGCACCATAAAAGTAGTCCATAGTCATAATTAGCTTGTGTGAGAAACAGACCATTTAAAATTTACTGACTCTAAAAATGTTACGTGGTGTAACTATCAAGTAAAAATGTATATATTTGAGTGTACCTAAATTGTTATTATAAATTAAAAAATCTTTTTTTAACTTTATTATTATTATTACTCTATTTACAATATAATATATATATATATATTTTTTAGGGATTTGCAGCACATGAAATTTGATGTCACTTAAAAAAAATGCATCACGTGACTTTAATTTAGCAGAAATCAATAGATTTTAAAAATATATACAGTATATATATATATATATATATATATATATATATATATATATATATATATATATATATATATATATATATATATATATATATATATATATATAATTATACTTGTGAATATCAAAATTAATTTTAATTCAGAAAATAAAAACATACTCATAAAATATGTTATTGAATATATGAACTGCATTTCAAATTTAATTTTGTTATGTGTTGAAGTGATGACAGAACTTTCCTATTGAGGCCATTTTCTTCACCAAATCGCTATTGCTGTCTCATTCTTAGTCTTCATCTCTGTCTTTTTCATTTTATTTAGACAGGTATGGTATGAGCTACTAATTGTTATGCCCATGTTTTTACAGCTGATACAGACAGAAAGAGCATTCCACTAGACAGAAAACTACTTGCTCTGTGAGTCAACATGGCACAATGACAAAGAAAAACAGAGGCTCAGATCATTATGGTTTAAATGGTTGTATTGGATGTTTGCCAGTTGCTTTCAGTCTCCAAACAGACTTGTGGTCTCCACACACACACACACACACACACACACACACACAAACACACACAAACACACACACACACACACACACACACACACACACACACACACACACACACACACACACACACACACACACACACACACACACACAGGAGAATATATTTAGTTCTCCTGGCAGATTTGTTATTATCCATCTCATCAAATCAAACTGATATGCGATTATCAGTATGAAATTGTGTAGGTCTTTTTAAATTGTGTAGGTCAACCATCGAAAACAGCCTACCAAAAACTACTCAATTATTTTTTCTGTATGTGTCTCAAAAAGAACAGATGTATCACTGAGTTTTTCCATTTTATCAATGTTTGGTCACAATCTGCTGTCATATGAGGATGTTTTTTTTAATCATAATGAATGTGAAGTTTGTCTGTTTTTAGGCCGTCTTCTGTGTTTCTTTGTTATTTATATGTTCAGAGTTAATGAACTGTGAGTTGTATTTCTCACACATTCTTTAGAGTTCTAGGAAATCGCTCATCTTTACTTCTCAATATCTGTTAACGTGCTTTGAGAATGGCTTCAACGATCAACAAACAAGTGCTGTCAGGAAGAAGAGCTATTTTCAGCTTGCTGAATTTGAAAGGAAAGTTTTTCTTAGCAAACATGCAAGGATGTTATTTTCTACAAATGGTCATTAGGACGTGTGTTCTGCTGTCAACACTGGACGCCGCAAAATACAGCACAAGAAAATAGCTACTAACTTTATACAGTTGTTGTTTAGGAGTGTTCATCATTGAAACGGCACAGAGTGTCAGAAAAACACAATCTCTTTAAAGTCTCGGGTGTTTCTCTTAGACGGCCATGGGATTCAATGGAGAGCAAATGGAGACTTTTCCTGAAGTGTCTCTTGAGAAAAATACACTAATAATGTCACAACTGTGCTCAGATTTCCAATTAAAGTCTGCTGTAAAGTCAAATAGTACTCATTTATGAGGCAACGCTTCCCTGACACTGACAGAATTTTCAGGTTTTCTGTGTTTTCACTGTTATACGGTAGGGGGCGCTATTATGCGTGTTCTGAAAGAGCACTAAATCTCTGGATCAAAACACAGGCAAAAAAAAGAGCAGAAACAAGTGATAAAAGCATTTCTTATGGAACTTATGCAAAGAGTTTCAATATGTTTCCTATTTAAAACTTGCCTCTTCTGTAGTTACACTGTGAACTAAGACTAACTTACAATATAGGATATAGAACATAAACAATGTTCTTACAATATAGGTTTACATGCATCCAAGATCAAAAACACTTTAATTTTATTATAATATACAAATCACATCACCTAATTTCTTAAAGAGTCTGAAAACGGTTTGTTTGTAGATTAAATCTCTCTAAACCCCTCCCTTCCACGAGCCTACTGTGCTCTGATTGGTCAGGCGGCCCAGTCTGTAGTGATTGGTCTACCGTTTACAGAGTGTATTGAAGGCCATAGACTGGCATCATGCTGATTTGTTCCATTGCTACTTAGTGAGACTGGATTTGCTGACGTCTCATTTTGGCAGTTGAGAATCGATTCCATTTATTGTGTATTTGATCTTTAAAACTTTGCAGACATTTTACATTCTAACAATTATGGAAGCTTGTTTCCACCACAGAAGGAAAAATAAAAAAAAGGGAATTGTGACCTTTTATCCCAGAATTGCATGATAAAAAGTCGCAATTGCAAGTTATAAAGTCATAACTGCGTGATATAAAGTTGCAATTGTGTGTTGTAAAGTCAGAATTGCGGATATATAATTGCAATTGCGTGTTATAAAGTCAGAATTGTAAAATATATTCTCACAATTACGACCAATAAACCCGAAATTCTGACTTTATATCTCGCAATTCTGAGAAATAAAGTCAGAATTGTGAGATGTAAACACCCAATTGTGAGATAAAAAGTCGCAACTATCTTTTAAAATGTTTTAATCTGTGGGGGAAACAAGCTTCCATAAATAATAAACAGCTTTATTACACACTACATAAGGCAATATTCGAGGAAAATAAAGATAATAGGGGCACTATAAGTATTCTGACAAATGAAAAAGCAACATCAGAACAATACTATTTACTTTTCGAAAATGCAACAGACAACCCACTCATTTTATGAAGGCATGGGAACATTTACTATTATACAGCTGAAATAAAAACATTTGCTTCAGATTTTCATCATTAAACACCATATCAAATAAACACCTGGGGCCAGTTGCATGAACTTAGCCACTATGTTAAGAGAGTGAGTTCAGCCAACTAGCAGTTAGATAAGAGGTGATCAGTCTTACTTTTCAGATTCAGTAGAACGCTCTTTTTATGTAACTGACTTAAAAAAAGTTAGGACCAGTCTTGAAGAAAAAAATAAGATGACTAACTTTTAAGACTGGTCTAAGCAGTTTATGCAACCGTCCACTGAATGTCTTAAATGTGTCCGTTTTATCCCATAATTCAAAGGTTTTCCATTGATCTCAGCACACATCTCATCTCCCTGTGGAGGAACTGTCCTGTAAAATAGTGATATTCATTTAGTTGATCTTGTTTTGCAGCAGATCCGGAGATGAGATTACAGTACAAGACATGCAGCTTTGTGTGAATGTTTGTGTCTGTGGGCGGAGGAAGGAAAATTTCCTCTCACACTAATTCTCATTCTGCCCCAATTACCACGATTCAGTGGTAGTGGCACGATTCCTGTGAGTAAAGTGAGGAACTTTTTATGTGGGGATTAGGGTTTGAAAGAAGAAGTTCTTACTCATGCAAATTAAAAAAAAGTGATGAGAGATAAAGACCAGGCGCCTCACAATAATACAAAAATAATAAATCGACCACACTTTAGGGCCTGGTTTCACAGACAGGGCTTAGTTTAAGCCAGGATTAGGCCTTAGTTCAATTAAGACACTTAAGTAGCTTTTATAAACGTGCCTCAGAAAGAACAAAAAAAACATTACTGGTGTGCATCTTAGACAAAACAATGGCAGAGACATGTTTTAAGATATGACAGTGCAAGTTGCTCTTAGATAAAACAGCTCAGACATGCATTTTAGTCTGGGACTACACTCTTAAAAATAAAGGTTCCAAAATAGGTGTCATAGAAGAACCATTTTGGTTCCCCAAAAAAAACTTTTAGTGAATCGTTCTAAAAATAACCATTTTTTTAGATGATTTGGCCACTCATTCCACCTAGTGTCAGTTAAAAAATCCAAAAGTCTCACCTTTTGTGTTCCACAGAAGAAAGAAAGTCTGATATGGGTTTTGGAATGAAGGTGAATGATGGCAGGATTTTCACTTACGAGTGAAACTGTCCTTTAATGATTCAGAACAGCAATCGTTAAATTCCCAAGGATTCCGAGTGAGCACAGAGAGTCAGAGAGTTCTGATCGCCGGGGCTTCCACCCGCCATGACTCGTACGCAGTCAAAGTAATCTGACATGAGAAACTCTGAAGTCTGCGGGGGGATCCGCAACCGCTCTGCATATCTGATCAGAGACGATATTGGGAAGACTGGAGGAATGGAAAGTGAGCTAGAGAAAGAAGAGCCTAGGAAATGTGTGCGTTCTTGTTACCTCAGCACTCCTCACTTTCGCTCTTGCCTCCAGTCATAATCACTCCAGCCAGACTGCAGGGTTCTGGATAACTGCAGGCGCTATCTTAGCCTGTCCTTCTGCCCGTCTGGCTGTCTGTCCATCTCGTCTGGCCGTCTGAGACTGACGGCAGGAACTTTACCACGGGGCAAATCCTCACCCCTGTCCATCTGCAGAATTAACGAGAGCATCACAAACACAAAACCCTGTTCCTCTGTGACAGCTATCGCTGCTCTGTATGCCAAGCCCATCCTGGACAGTGTGTGGATGAACAGATGGAGCGAAAGCATGAGGAGCAGGAAAGGTTGTTGCTGCAACTTCATGAATTTATATATAACCTAATGATGATACAGTACATTAAGTTATTATCAAAGCTGTTAAAGGGATATGAAAATTCCATCATAATTTTATCTCGAGTCTTTCTTTCCTGGAACACAAAATAAGATATTTTGCAGAACGTGCAGGATACCAATGTGAACAGATGCTGCTCCAAAAAATGACAAAAATAAAAAAATATAAAAAAATAGGTCCTTTCAACTCCTGCATTATATTTTAAGCTTTCTGACGTCATACGATAATGTCAAAATTGATATTATATATATATACATTCACTTTATTTTCTATGAATTGTTTGCCTTAAGACCTAATTAATATTACACTTGTTAATAATAAATCTGAATTTGAATTAATTCAGTTTTTTTTTTATGTTTGTATGGCCAAACATTGTAGCTCAAAAGTTTCTGAAATATCTAAGAACAAAATTATTTTGTTTTTACATATTTATTAATTTTGGTAATACTCTACAATAAGGTATCATTAGTAATACATTCTCTAACATTTGTTTTAGTATTTATTAATCTTAATTAATTAATCAATAAAAATGCAATATTCATTTTTAGGTCATGTTAGCTCCATGAAATAATATAAGCGATACAACTGTTAATATTTGATGTTAATATTTTATTAGTAAATCTAGAAACTAATATGTAGACTCAACTAAAATGTATTTATTTATTTATTTATTTAATACACAAACATATATAAACCATTAAATACCAATCATCAGGAGAAAACTGCTTCAACCAAGCTCACTCTTCCTGGGATGATGTAAATTGCGGTTATATTTGAGGTCTGTAAAAAAATAAGGATGGCTCCGTGAAACACCATGCAATTACGTTAAACTGTCTCCTCCCTTCCTAAACGGAATTGTTCCCGTGGCAGTGTGTGAGTAGGATGAGTGGGTTTGTTGTGGCTCAGATACACCTGCTTTAGTGTATACTTAGCCTGTCAGAGACCCGCCCTGGGACTGAGCGCTTCCACACACTCCGCTCTGATGAGAATGATGGCGCCTCCACTGACATTTTCTCAATATGTTTACTCCGGGCACGTCTGCAACGCTGCCTGTTGATCGTATGGTTATTGCCAAACAATAGTGCATGTTAAATGTATGTTTTGTGGGCCCTAAGACTATGAATTTTAAATGAGACAATGTTTTTCTTGTTGGGTTCTTCTTGTAGGAGTTGTTTCGCTGCTGAAAGGCAGCATGAATGCATGAGGCTCTGTGTGTGGATGACCTCTGGGTCAAAGGTTACCATGGTAATCAGGTCAGAGGGGATGTGGCTTCAATTTTCCACGAGCAAAAGGGCTGAGCCAGTGTCCATCTGTCATTTATAAAATAAATAGATAATGGATAATAGATAAGTGGCATACATTTAAATATAGATAATAGATAAGTGGCATAAATTTACTTTAGGCCTATATTAAATGAGACAATTAATTGAATATTAAATACAATTAATTATATATTTTTACATTTGAATATATAATAAAATAAGACTAAGTCCCCTAAAGTAACTTGATACTAAAAATGAAATACCATAGAATTGAATATAATTAATTTAATTATAGTTTTAAATTTGACATAATATATAAAGTAAGATAAAGCTGCCAAAAAATAGTGAAGTTTGGCAATTGTGATTAATAAAGACAATAATAACTATTAATAATTAATAATTAGTTGAAATATGA